>CAJQZJ010032315.1:2851249-2864740 GCA_907164525.1 Lophiomys imhausi | reverse complement strand
TGTGTGTGTGTGTGTGTGTGTGTGTGTGTGTGTGTGTGTGTGTGTGTAAGCCAAAAGCTGAAGCTTGATGTCCTCCTAATCACTCTCCAGGTTATTTATTGTCCAGGATCTCTCACTGACCCTGGAGCTTGCCACAGCTATTCTAGCTAGCCAGTCTGTCCTGAGAACCCACTCCTGCCTCCTGGATGCTGGGAGGACTGCCATGTCTGCCTAAGCTTTTGTATGGGTTCTGGGGATGTGGAGGAGTTTATCCAGAGAGTCATCCACCCACCCCCAACCTTCTACTATTATCTTCATTCCGTTGCCTGCCCATTAGCTCAGATATTGTTAATAAACAAATACTTTTAGGAAACATGATTCCACACTAATTGTGAGAAACAGGAAGCAAAATTTTTATTTCCAAACTAACCCAAACAGAAGCATGATCATTGTGTCCTACCGACCTCATTAGGACACAGAAAGAATTTTAACGGGGACATTTACAAGGACGCCCACCTTCAAAAAGTTCTCATATGTGCTGTTTTAAATTGATTACATATTTATCTTTTAAGAAGTTTTGGTACAACACGAAAAAAAGGCATTTTTCTAATTATTATTCAAGGTTGAAATAAAAGAGGAAAAACCTCCTCTATAATGATTTAACCTTTGCTGCTTGTATTTTATTGGCCTTCTGTGTCTAAAGAAATTAGCATTTTCCTCTCCAATTACTCCAAGCATGATTTAAATCTGTAATAATGCATTTCAAACTACAGAGTATGAGTTTTAAGGTGCAGTTACCAAACAAATGGTGGGTTAATTCAAAAGGTTGCAAAGAAGAGGCACTTACTCAATTCAGAGGTAAAGTGTAGCTCTATGCATCTTACATAATCCTCTTCATGACTAAGAATTAACTGCAAAAGTATTATAAAAGTCCTCTAAAATAAAGCCAGTCCTTAACAAAACATCAGACTGGTAAGAGCAGGAGTTAAAATTGGTTTTCCCGCTGCCTGCATTTCCCCTTATATTCCGTATTTTCAGAGGTCTGGCTGACGTTATCCAGCTAGTTCATCGGACAAGTAGTTCAAGGGCAGTTTTCTTCCTCAGATTGTTACCAGGTGAGCGGACCAAAGCCTTATCAACTTATCAAAACTGGGAATTAATGGCAAGGAGTAAAAAAACCCTTTCATTCGGCACTTGGGATACACTTAAGTGGCCTGTCCTTTCGAAGTGAACACCCTCACACAGTGGGCAATCTTCCACGAGTTCCAGTCTTAGTTTTAAGGACGGAAATCTCCAAAGTACACACCGTGCTTGCTAACGTGCATTCCCTGGATTTTCTTTCACACCTTATGTCGCACAGTCCATGTGATTTCACCAAAACCAGGTTAGCTGTTTAGGTGACACCCTCTGAAGCTGTCCACATCTCTGCAAAACCATACTTCAAAATGTTGAAAGAATTACAAGCAAAGAGGTGAAGATCTAAAAATACAGTCCGGGTCTCCTTATTTTACACCTATCCAATGGTTGATTGTCCATATATATACACGCCGAGAAGCATCTCTCAAGCAAACTGATTCCCTACTTCTTGACAGCTACGCCATCTACCCGTGAAACCTGGGCCTCTGCTTTCGACTATTCTCAGATCGGCTCATTCAACCTAGAGGCTAGTGGTAGGACTGAAAAGAACCAAGCAGGGGAAGAAAGTTGCTCGCTACTTGGTTTTCCTGCGCCGATTTCCTGCGGCGGCTCCTGCAGAGATAAGGGGGCCGTGGGGGCCGCGGGGGCCGCGAGCTGAGCCTCGCGGTTGCCGACCTGGGTGGGCTCTGTGCCGGTGAGCATGGCCAGGCCGGAGAGGCCTCGCTGCGGCGACCCGGGACAGGCCCAGGCGCCGAGGCCGGCAGTCTGCGGCCAGAGACCGACTCACCTGCCCTCCGCGGAGGCGGGGGAGCGCGCTCCGCTCGCTCGCGGAGACCCAGCTGCGCCGAGGAGGAGGCGCCGGCGCGGGGACACTGGAGAGGGGTGGCCAAAGCAGGAAAGCGGGTTACCTAAGCCGGGATGCGGAGCCCCGAAGGAGGCTGCAGCCGCTCCTTGAGAAACGGAAGGGGCGGAGGAGGGGAGAGCGAGGAGGAAGGGAGTGCCACGGCCAGGAGGTGGTCGCGCTGGGATCCAGCGCCGGACTCCGGTAGCGGGCACAGTCTGAGGGCGAACGGCCGGGAGGACAGCGGAGGCGAGGAGGCGCCCTGGCACTCTTGGCTACGAGTCGTGCAGCCCAGTTTCTGCCAGCTCCCCGCCCCCTCTCTTTTCCCGGGCGGGTGGCGTGGAAAGGCGCGGTGACGCCTCTTGTTTCTGGGGCGGGCGAGGGCATCCCACGCTGGCCAGAGCCCGGCGTCCGCGACGTCACAAGTGAAGCATGTTGTATTTATATACGAGGTCCAGAAAGCTCAGGGTCGCCTCATCTGTCCCTCATGGTGTGTGTTGTTTCTCCTGAACCGCCCACAAACTCTTTGAGACTATTCCTGCTCCATTCATTCGGATGCTGGGTGTTTTTGATTTGACAATGCGTTTGAAGCTGTGAAGCTGAACTCCCTGCTAGTAATATTCGAGTGTCCCTGTTCTAATAGAAGTGTCTAGTTTGCTGCATGGTCCTTTAGCCAAAGCAATGTCTTCTTGATATGCCCTATTAGCTATGGGCCAAGGGCCAGCCAGGCAGGAAGCACAACTTGGGTGAGGAACTCATCTCTCTCGGCAACTCTTTAAACTAGTGTTCCGTGTGCCTTTAGGATGGTTGGGAATGGTAGGTCGAAATGGGAATGGGTAGTAGGAATTTTAAAAGGCCAACATAAAACTTTGGGATACAAGGGGCCCAGAGTCTCTATGAGTGAACTGGGCCTTCTAAAGCAGTGTTTCACAGCCCACTTAACTTCATACAGCTAGAATAGAACAATACTGCAAAGCCCCAAAGAAGACTGCAGAAGAAGCTGCTCTTGCAGGAGGTGACTGGGCCCTTCCGAAATGGTAAGATTTATCCACAGGTTAATCCTGTAACTCATTCTATGGCTGGAACTGGGAAGCTCTTCAACAGTTCTAGCCAGCAGATTTTCTCATCTACCTTTCCCTATGCGGCCATTTATCCGTAGCACGGTGATGGCAATTCTCCAAACAACAAGGAACCACTAGGACAGGAGCCTGTGGCAGTACTAGTCTACTCTGAAAAACAGTTTGTAGTTTAAGTGTCTACATCTCTCAAGTGTAACTCAGCTGACTCCTGTAGGCTCCCCATCCATTTCCAGCTTTCATTCTCTCGCAGGTTCAATAGATTCAGCCTTCTCTCTCAGATCATCTTTTTTTTTTTTCATTTTGGTTTTTTGGACACATTGTCACTTTACAACCCCTGCTGGCCTCAAATTCTCAATCCTCCTGCTTCTGCCTTCTGGGTACTAGGAGTACAGATATGCACCACCATTCCTAGATTCTCAGATTGTCCTTTAGATCCATTCTCTGGCTGTCACTGCTGCTATTAATTATGAAATCTATGACAGCAAAATCAAGAAATAATATAAATACGATATTTAGGAGAAGTACATAGATTTGCATCTAGGAGCAGAAATGAGGAGGGGATAGAGTTGGGGCTATGCATCCCTATGAATCTAGCCCATTTATTTCTCCCTCTGCTCCTGCAGTGACCACCCTGCAGTGTATACCCCAATGGGTCTCTTGCTTCCTTAGAAGCCTTCATTAGCTCCTGATCTCTGGTATTATTAGGAGAAACCTCCTGGTGATCAAGACCCATTGTCCCCTCTGATTTATCAACCTTGTCACTCACACTTACTGACCCTTTTTACCAAACCTGCTTGAGATGTCAATCCATAAACATTTATAACACCATGTTTGTGGATGGCATTGCTATTGCCATGAACAGCCTCTTGCAGCTATAACACACAGTTATAACAGCTGTACAATTAGGAAATCTTACCCCAACCCAGTCATGGGCTGGGGAGATGTCACAGCAGGGAAAAGTGTGCCACCAAGTCTGAAGACCTCACTTTGCTTTCTGGTACCCAAATGGTGAAAGGAGAAAACTGACTCCCAAGAGTTGCCCTCTGACCTCTACTCATGTCCATGATGCCTCTGAATACTCACATAAACACACAATAGTAAATACAGAAAAATTTAAATGTTATGGTAGTTATTATTTTTTTATAAAAAAGTATTTATATTACTATATTATAAAATTTTTGTAATAATTTTTATATTATAAATAATTATATTATAAAAAATATTTATAAAAAAGAAGATATAAAGGGGTTAGTTTCTGTAGTATTGTAGTATTTTGTAGTATTTGATGAGGCTAAGCTTGTACTTGGAAATTTGGCTCCAGTACTCACATGATACTACCCATTGTAAAACCTTTCTCAGACTTCTATGTTTAAGTGTAGTATGTTACCCACAAGGTCACACATTCGGACATTGCATCCCCAGCTGTTATGCTGTTATGATGAGTTATAGAAGCATGGGGGGGGTCCTCATTGGAAGAAGCAGGTATGAGCACTGGGGTTCTAACCTGGCTAGGTACCAGCTCTCTGGCTTGGGGTTCTAACCTGGCTAGGTACCAGCTCTCTGGCTTGGGGTTCTAACCTGGCTAGGTACCAGCTCTCTGGCTCTTTGTGTTTTTTCTCCCTTGGTGTATGGGAGGGATGTGGAAGAAGTTGGAGTTGTGAACTACAGGATCCTTAGAGTGTTGTCTGCAGAGCTCCGCAGGCCATTCTGATAGAAATGTAGAAGAGTAAAACGCGGATAAAAAGACAGACCAGAAGGATGCTTCTCAAGAGCTTTCAGAGGGAAAGGAGGGCTCTATGGTGAGGGAAGTGGCCTGGAGGCCATTCGTGTTACATTTATTTTGTGGAGGAAATTTCAAGGCAGCATAGGAATTGTTCTTGTTCCTTTTATCTGGATTTTCAGCGAGAACTCTGAGCAGAAAGTGGAGCAGAAAGGTGTAGAGATGTGCATGTGGGCCAGGAGAGGAGGGAGACTAATTTATGGCTGTGGACAAGGTCACTGCGGGAAATGATGCTGATTGTGAAAGAGAGTGGCACAGCTAAAAGAGAACTTCCCCACCCCGCTGCAATAGGTGTGCTTCCTTCAGTGCAGACCGACCACATGAACAGAAAGCTCCTAGGCAGCTATGGTGCTGCCATATTGGTAGTTGGAGGCTGCCACAGCCGAGGTGAAAGGGAGGTAGGCTATGAATTGTGCTGGCAGCAGAATTTAGTACTGATTTTGCAAGCATGCAGGATTCCAGAGTTATAGTATAGTAGAAGCTTACACTGAGGTTTTAGACAGCCACTGAGGACAGGTAAGATGGAGCAGGATTGGACTCCATGTATGGAACAACATCTTAGTAGGTGGTTCAGGAAGCTTTGAAGGTGAAGCTTAAGTTGCAAAGGATTTAAAGATGCTAGAGACACTAGGAACATGAAATATCCACTAAGCAAAACTGCAGCCAGAGCCTGGAGTTGGCCTTCATTACATGGGCTGTAGGGAAGGGCTACCCTAGTCCCTGGGATCCTAGGTGGTACCCTACAGCACCAGACACCAGACATAAGGGTTTGGCATAGAGGGGTTTGGTTTTGCTTTGGTTCCGTTCTTCCTTGCTATGGTCTCAGTTGCCCATTTCAGGACAGGGATTTTTGCCCTATGTCATTGTATATAGAAAGGTGAAGGAGTTGCGGTCTTAGACTGTGGGCTTTTGGATTAGAATAGTATTCTGTTTTTCACTGTGAAGTAGCAATAAACCTATAGTGGCAGGAATGAAATGCTATGGCTCAAAGGTAAAATGTCCCTCCTGTGTTTCAATGCTTGGTCCCCTGCTGGAAGCACTGCTTTGGGAAGTTCTGGAACTTTCTGGACAGGGGACCCACCTTATGGAGGTAGAGCCATGGTGGTGAAACTTTAGGGCAATAACACAGCTTTGCTTCTGGTGGGAGCTCTCTCCCTGCCCCTTCCCTCTATCTCTCCCTTCTTTTCTGGGTGGGTAGGGATGCGAAGGACCCCTCATATTCCTGCCGCACACTCCTCCAGGACTTCACCGTGCCTTCATTACATGAAACTGAGCCAAAAGCAATTCTTCCACCTGGAGTTTTCTCTATCAGACATTTTGCCACATGGATGAGGAAAGTAACTAACAGCAGTAACTCATCACACTTGAGAAGAATAAGAGGCTTGACTTTTTAAATTCTTAGAGCAGTGGTTCTCAACCTGTGGATGGTTACTCCCAAAAGGGGTTGAATGACCCTTTCACAGGGGTTGCCTAAGACCATTGCAAAACACAGATATTTACATTACACTTCATAATAGTAGAAAAATTACAATTATGAAGTAGCAACAAAAATAATTTTATGGTTGGGGTCACCACAACATGAGGAACTGTATTAAAGGACCACTGCATTAGGAAGGTTGAGAACCACTGCCTTCGAAGTTTAAGGACTCTCAAAGCAAGTGTAGATTAAAGAGAAAAAATTACTAAGGAAAATAGTGATTTGACTGGTGGACTTTTAAACTTTATCTAAAAACTACACAGAACAACAAAAAATAAATTTAAAATTTGTAATTTATAAACGTTTAGACAGTAACATTGTCATTTAGAAACAGTTCTCATGATTAGGATAAAAAAGGTCTGTCCTCAAATGGGAAATGTAAGTTAAATCATGAAATAAAAAACCACAAATGACCAAACATTGTCAAGGGAAGTGAAACCTTGAATGATCCACTATCAAGTTGGCTGAGAGAAAATAATGTTCAGAACGTGTGATTTGGTTAACTGCCATTCTGAGTCAGGCAGGGAGTTCAGGCCCTGTCAGGTATCAAGCCAGAAGTGCAGGCTCCAGGCTGCATGGGTTTCCAGGCAGAAAGGTGGAACTCAGACAGAGATCCACACCCTTAGGATAGATAGTCAGGCCAGAGAGGCCCAAGAAAAGTTTATTTTCATCACCAAGTGTCACAGCTCTTATGATAAGCATGCAGGAGGATTAGGGTAGCCCTATCCCTCTCTGTAACTCAGAAAAAAGTTACAACATTTTCAGCTGAGCTCCTGGCATCATCATAGGCAGCTGGAAGGAGCCTTCGGAGCCTCTGGACTGAGTGAGCCAAGTGGCTTTGGGAGTCCAGCTTGGTTTGGGTGGATTTGGAGGCTGCTTTGAGGACAACTAGCAACTGGATGTCGACCTAGCAGCATGTGCACCGGAGAAACGGCAGAAGCTCGGTACCTTGGTGAGCTTCAGAAGCAGTTACCAGGGTGGCTGCAGCAATGAGGTAGAGGCAGGAGTTTATGCCCCTGACTCCAAAGTGAGCTCTGGCTGTCAGCGGCAGGAGCTTGGCTTAGACAGTGTTGATGGCAGCAAGGCTGGAGCCTGTGTCTCTGCAAGCCTGGCTAGGCAGGTAGTGGCGGCAGGGGTGTGAGCTGGTGATATGGGTGCTCAGAGACGACCCCCAGCGCTACCTGTTAGTGGTAGGAGACCTGGCTAGGCAGTGCCATTGAAGCAGGAGCCTGTGCCCAAGGCAAGCCTAGCTAAGTAGGAGAATTCAGCAATGAGTTCTTCCTTCCCAAGCCCAAAATAAATAGCCAAGTCTCAGAAGGTCATGGCGTAGGAATGGAGAATGAGACTCTATTTCGTGAACCCTTTTGGCAGTGGGAAGAGTTTTGAAGGTGAATGTGTTTGATTCGCTGGGATTAAGAGTGCCAGGGATAGCATAGTCCTATTATAAGAAAGGGAATGCAGTACCTAATTGTCCCATGGGCAGCAGAGGTTGTGGGAAGAACTCCAGGTATGTTAGAGGCATGGACAAAAGACCTTTGGCTGAAAGCCAAGGCCCTGAGAGGTTTCATTAGCATGGGGAAGCACCTCCAGGAATCCCCAGGCTTTTGGGCAGATTTCTTATCAGGGAAGGGTTCGGCCTGTAATCCCTAAGAGCCACAAAACAATCCTCAGATAGAGGCTGTGGGGTTCAGAATTCCCCAGATCAGGTGGAAGAGGGAACCTCCCTGAGAAAAGGGAGTCCATCATTTAGTACTGAGCTCAGGAGTTTTCTGGTAGTGCCATACTTCAACCTTGACAGCAGAAATTCTCCACAGTTAGCTACCTGTAGGGGACAGATGGTAGCAACTGACAAAGAATATGTATTACTGAAAAGAGCATGAATTGGCTCAAGGATTCTGAGGAGAGAATGGTAGAATGTAATAAAAAGCCTCACAAAATTTCACACCCATTGACTAAAAATTACACTTCTGGGAGTTTATAATAGAGAAATAGTCCATGACAGGGGTTAAGATTATTTGTGAAAGACTGCATGCTAAATACTTGACATCTTAAAGGCCACATTTATCTTTATTGCTTGTCTTTCTTATGTGTGCTGTAAAAAAAAAAAGCCAAAGCCAAACAAACAAAAACCAACCTAAAATTGGAAACATGTAGGGGTTAGATAAATTAGATTTAGAAAATATATAGGAGTTTCTGATACTGTCTCTTAATTCGGGGCCTGAAGAGCATTATCAGCATGAAGTCAGCAAAAACAGGAAAGACTCAATAGACTGAAAAACAAGTTTGAAGTCAGGAAAACAGGAAAGACTCAATAGAATTGAAGAAACAAAGTATCTGGCCTGACATTGTTTTCAGCTGCTAAGTGGGCGGAGCCCAAATTAAGCTGAAACAGAGTTCCTCCTATTTGAGGACAGTGCGTGGAGCCCAGAAGAGAAGAGGCCCCTGATGCTAGAGAGCTCCAAGAGTCCTGCTGAAAAAAGGGCTGGCCATTGATGGCCAGCTCTCTCCCTGAAGCAGAAAGAAGCCAGTGAGCAAAGAAAGCCTGAGCAAGACACCAAAAGGCCAAGGACTGGACCCTGTGGCTCAGCTTTTGCCTAGAGGGGTTTGATCTGTCCAAACAGTGGCCTAAAGGAAACGGTGCCTGGCTTTAAGGACTGAGGCAGAGCAGCTGAGTTCCTGATTCAAAAGAAGTAAGTTGGCCTGCAGACGGCTGGAGTCTCCCACAGAAAAGAAAGCATGAAGCCTTATTTAAGGTGAGACTGCAATAACCAACTTACCCTGACGAACCTGCATCTGAGATCCAGAAAAAGGACTGCTAAGTGCGTTAAAGAATCTACAACAAAGACTGTGTTCCTGACGACTGAGGACCTGCCCCAGAGACTGTATCATTCTAAAAGATTATGAAAGTGGTTGTTATGATTATCAATAGGTTTAGTGGATAGGTTAAAGGGGTTGTAGGAATTTATAGGATTAATAGTTAAGAAATTGTTGGTGTTTGTTATAAGTGAATTTAGTAATAAATAAATAAGAGTTAAATAAATAATAATTTAAAAGTTCGGTTACAGAAACATGTTTAGCAGACTGTATGAAACAGGACAGTGGCCTGAAACTGGCTGGAGGGCCAAGACGACAGTGTGAACAAGTCTAAGAGGAGGTTTATCACGTGTGCTTGCTAAGACAGGACAAGAAACCAAATCAAATATCTGAGAAATGGAAACCGCACCGTGGTTATAACTGGTGTACCAGTTGGGGCTCTCTAGAGGACCAGAACAGACATAACCAATGCAGATATGGGATTTATTAGACTGGCTTACAGGATGTGGGAGGGGTGGTCCAACAGTAGTTGCCTCACAATACAAAGACAACAAGACTGTAGTTGTTCAGCCAACAAGGCTGGATGTCTCAGCAGTCCCAGCCTCTGGCACTGGAGTCCTCCAGGGTTCCTGGAGAGCTGCTGGTCTTCAGTCTGTGGTGGAACTCTGGGGAAGATGGACGGAATACTGGCAGCAACACGTGCGATGAACTTGCCAGGGAAAGTGAACATAGACACGCAAAAGGCCACAGGTCCTTAGGCTTCCATGTCCTCTTATTTGGGCTGCCTTGAGAAGGTGTGGCTCAGATTTAGGGTGGGTCTCCCTGCTTTGAATAACTGAAGATTAGTCATCACAACTGAATACAAAGAAACAAAGTTTTATAAGGCTATTAAATTGTTCAATGTTGAACAATGGTATCCCTTGAATAAAATAGTATTTATGAGTTAATCACTGAAAAATACAATTTACAGAAGAGTATAATATGTTTCAAAATATAATAAGTACATTTTTATATAAATTTTTAAATTTAAATGCATTATATTGTATTTTGGAACATATAAATACTTTTGTAAGTGTGTATGTATATATATATATTTAAATAGATAAGTACATAGGTACATTCATATATACATACATGCAACATATACACAGAAAAATATCTGGAGATATAGAAAGGCTAAAATGATTAGAGTGGTCTGGAGTGGTCAAAGTATGAAGCTATCTGTACACTGTCTTTCTGTTGTGAATGTGACTCCTCTAGTCAGAATGTAGCATTTTGTTTGTTTTGAGACAAACTTATACTGTAGCTCTGGCTGGCCTCTTGTGCCTTCTGGTTGCTAGGATTACAGACATGCACCCCACCCTGGACTATTTATAATAATGAGAGAGAGAGAGAGAGAGAGAGAGAGAGAGAGAGAGAGAGAGAGAGACTTTACTTGCAGGACAACAAAGAACCTCAGTTGTCAATCTGAGAAAATCCTGAGCTCCTCTAGGTGGAGTTGGTCACTTTCTCTTTTGAGCTTCCTGTTTCCATAACTGTCTTTTTTGAGAGTGACCAACAGCATGATTCCATAAGCCTTCTATCACTGGGCATTGGCCCTATAGTTTTGTTGTCATAAATCTGCTAATTATTATTTTCTTGCTCAATTTTGCCTCAAAAGATGGATCATTTAGTGTGCCATTCTCTTGAATGTCAATTGTGGGTGGCCAAATTGGATATTAAAGGACAGAAAAGGAGAAAGGTTGGGATATTTCTTTAAACACTTTCAAGCTTCTGATGGGGTTCAGACTGTGGCTTCGAACTTGTAAGGGCCCTAACAGAGTATGCCTCCCTTTGGCTTCTTCTGGGCACTGATTCCAGCCATATTTCCTCTGGCCAACTAATGTTCTTATTGAGTGCCTGCTGATTCATGTCCTTGCTGGTTCTTTTCCTAGCCTGACTGAATTTAACCCTAACACCTTAGTCTCTTTAATATAATATATTCAGTTTCAGCATCTGAGTTGAGTTGTTTCCTGCCATGACAGACTGGTGGATATTAAAAGGACACTTTGGCCATCACGGAACACAGAGTTTTATTCCTCATTGCAACAGGCTGTGGACATTTTACATCTGAGGTAATGATTTACAAGCATTGTAGGTAGGAATTTGAATAACTACTGTAAGGTCCATGTTTGGGAATGTTAATACTCTTGACATTGTTCCTAACTTTTCCAGCAGTGTTTGAAAAGTAAGCATTTTATTGAGGAATTATGTAGTACAGTTAGTGGTATTCAAACTTTCATATTTTCAGTATCTCTATTTTCCCTCTTCGTCTTTGATTTTAGTTGCTGTTTCACACCTGATCATGTCTCTATTCATTCAACATGTGTGTTCCTTACTGAATGTTCTGGCCTTATTTGAATATATGTAAATAATCAAGGATCCTACCATGCTTCTGCTCATGGACCTCACAGCAGCAGTGGCAGCAGCAGCAAGAAACACTCATTTACTTTCTGAAATTCCATTGCAATATAGCAAACATGGCGACCCATCCTCACATGTTACAGGCATGTCCACAGCTTGTCTTCCAATGTTATATAACAATTTCTTGAGATAGTATAGCCTAGACTGACTGGACCACACTTATGGTTCCTTTCTTTGTTTCTATTCACCCTTCAGGGATGCTGTGTCATAGATGGCAACATGCCCAAGGCAACTCAGTGCTAAAAGGTCACCTTTTGGAAATATTCTTAATATTTATACTTTCAGTAGAAACTTACTTGGCATTTTCAGTGTTATTTTCTGATTATATAATTATTACATTGGCTCAAGGAGACTTGAAAAATGTGAATATGTATAAAAGGAAATACAACTTACCCTATAAGCTATAGCTGTTGGCATTTTGGGTATAGTTTTTTAGTCTTCTTTGTGCATATATGGATGAAAGCAGATCACTATATATTGTTTTATAAAGTGCCCTTTAATCATCATACATAAGAGCATTTTCTCTAAGCCATCAAATACTCCTCTGAAAGAGTTTTCAATGGCATTTTATCCTATGTGTCTTAAGGGTCAATAGCCAGAGTCTCAGTACAGCTTCTGGGCTGTGGTAGGTAGGAATCTAACAGCATAGGGATTTTGGAAGCTTAGCATCTCAGATAAAAGGTATCGGTGGATCCAGTTACATCCGGATGTGATTGACATTGAAGGGCGTGCCTTGGAAGCCCACCAAGAGTAGATGATCATGGGACTGTGGACGCACTATTGTGGAAGTGTGCCTTAGAAAGCCTGCCAGGATCTATGGCAACGAAATGCTGGAATTCATGCCGAGATCATTACAACACATTGTGACACAAGGGATTTAAAATCGGAAGCCCACTCACCTCCCCTGCCTCTTCCTGGCAACACATGTTGAAAGGCCATGCTCAGCTAGCTAGCTGCTCATCACCATTTTGTGCTGACCTGCTGGGAATCCATGCTAGTGGAGAAAGTAAAGGCAGACCCACCCTGGTGCTCCAGAATGCTGGCCTCAGAGCATCAGAATGGCCAAAACACCAGAGCAGAGTCCTTGGAGCCCCAGAGCACTGGAAGGTGAGTCCAAGAAACTTTTTGTCTTGCAAACAATTGGGCCCTAGGACCGTAGAGGCAATTCTTGGCTGATTAAAAGGCCACCCCACTTCAATGGTCAAAACTGATCAAATTTATAAACTGGCCTTAAGATCTGACAAATAAGACTCACACACTTTAAGATTGAAAGACTTGGTGGAAACCAGCTACCCATATAGATCCATGCCAAAAATTAACCTCAGAGAATTAATATCCTTGTAAGAAACTTAAATTAGTGTTAAGTGTTTGGTTTTTTTATAGATATTAGAGTATTTTAGGCATTAAGATATTTTTAGTTAGATTATAGGTTTTAAAATTAGGGTTTGGGTTTTAGGATTTAGGAACTTTATAGGTATTTGTTAAGTATTAGTAAACATATAAGTATAAATAAAAATTTACTGTTACACTGGGCCATTCTTGACTCAGTCATATTCTTCTTGAACTTTTTTGTTTGTTTGTTTTGAGACAGGGTTTCTCTGTGTGACCCTGGCTGACCTGGAACCAGGCTGGCCTCGAACCCACAGAGATCCACCTGCCTCTGCCTCCTGAGAGCTGGGATTAAAGGGGTGCGCCACCACGCCCTCATATTCTTTATATAGAATTGTATCTATTGGGCTCAGGCTTGGCATTGCTGTTAAGAGCTTATGCTGCTCTTGCAAGGGACTTGAGTTTGGCTCACCACACTCACATGGTGGCTCACAGCTGCCTGTAACTCCAACTCCAAAGGATCTGATGATGCTTCTGACCTCCAGAGCACCACACCAACCACCTCCAGCCCTCAATATATACACACAAACTA
>CAJQZJ010032315.1:2828582-2851239 GCA_907164525.1 Lophiomys imhausi | reverse complement strand
ATTGACCTGGGAAAATGGGAATTATAGTTTCCATGTGACTGTCCACAGAAGTGCTGCTCACCGAATTTCCTGATGTTGGTGTAGTGAAGGCCAAACTTTGAAGTATATGGATCCCAGGATTTCAGCTCTTTCCTGTCTCAAGGAAACTGCGGCTTTTCTGAGAGTGAAAATTCCAAGAAGGGATGTTGGGGTATCTTTCCCTGTGTGCCACCTCAATGCCCCCTTTAAATGCCTGGCCCAGCCTCTGACAAGGCACCACCTTCTGTGCTGTCCAGCTCAGAGGTTCTCCTCAGTGGCAAGAATATTATCAATGATTCACTTCTTTCCATTCTTAAACTTCTCTGGACATTTTGTTGTTTATGTTATCTTTCCGCAGAGGACTCTAACAGTCTCTTGTTGTGGGGTTCTCTCTGGTGCATGCTAGTTTGTAATATCTTAATTCATAGTTTGTTATCTGGAATATTCGTGCCTTAATTGGTAATTCTTTTTATATATTTTGCTTTGAAATGAGTTTCTCTTGTTTTCAGAACTATATACAATTTGTTTATGTTTTGATATGCTGTGATATCAACATAAAATTAATTTCATAGAAAATAATGCATTTATTTCTTAGATTTCAAAATAAAACATGTAAAGGCTTCTTTAAAATGTCCGTACACTGAATCAAATTCTTTTCCTAACTCACACCCATGGTGTCTCCTCTAGACCTCATGTCAGCAGATCATTCAGGTAAAACCTTCAGCGAAGGAAAAGAGTGGATGGGCAAGTATAAACAAGTGGGTCTCTCCTGAGCTGATTCTTCTGACTTTTAAAATTACCAAAAACCCTCCTTTTGTGATCCAGAGCAGTTTCTCCAGCTTTTTTGCCTAAGGAAAAAAAAAATGTGACTTTGGGGATATATAAGTATATATGAACTAGGGCTATAAATCACACATTTCTGGACAATAAATCAGAAAGGAATCTTTAAAAAGTAATTCTTTGAAGAAGCAAAACATAAATAACAAAAAAGTCTTTGGCATAAATAAAATGTTACCGTTTTAAGAGATGAATGCAAATTTTGGTTACTAATGAATGTGGTTGTTTATTTCTATATAAAAATTAAATCTTAGCTGAATTTTTGATACCATTGGACACAGAATATTTTTCAGAACTGATCAATATTCTGATTTTCTAATCAGCAAGGCTGAGAATTCTGTTTTACATAAATAGAAAATACAATGACAAGTATGTTTCAGAACTGCTGGAAATCCTGCTCTAATTACAGATCATTAAAACAAATTAAAAATTTGTTTAATGATTGTTTTATGAAACTCAAGTCAGAAACTCACACAGTGATTTTCAAAAATCAAACATTCTAAGCAATCTTCCATAGATGCACTAATCTCCAGAGATGTGGTAATTTTTACTTACATGCTGAGAAATAATGGTAGAAAAATAGCCGAAGTGTTTTCGTCTCTCAGGGACCAGGGAGCTATGCAGAAGGTAGAAACATTATAACAGCCAGCAGGAATGGACACCACAGAGGAAACAATGTCTTCCAAACACAACAGGACGGACACATATCTGAACTCACATAGACTGTGGGAGCATGCACAGGGTCTGCATAGGTTCAAACCAGACGGGGTTCCAATGCTGAGAGGGGGAAGTGGACATGAGCGTCCGTCCCTAACCCAGAAGCTATGTCCAACTGACTCTACTTGCAAATGAAAAATTGGTTTTCTTCAGTGGAGTCTTACTGAACAACAGATGGCCAACACAAACTCAATTGTGTTTTTGTAGACTTTTTGTCTCGTATTGCTTTGTTTGGGCAATTTGTGTCTTACTGGTCTTTTGTTTCTATATTATGGGTTTTGTTTGTGTGTTTGTGTTTGTTGTGTCTTTTCTTTTTTATTCTGATTTGCTTGTTTGTTTGTTTACCTATCTGCTTGTTTTCTAAAGAGAGAGGGAAAAGAAGACATGGAGTTAGGTGGGTGAGGAGGTGGGGAGGATCTGTGGGGAGTTAGGGGAGGGGAAATCATGATCATAATATATTGTAAGAAAAACTATTTTCAATTAAAAAGAGGAAAAGTATTTCAACATGTTAACCATTTTGATAGTAGAAGGGCTCATTTAACTTACTGTAGGTACAGAACAAGAAGGAGAAAGAGTGAGATTTCATTACTCAGCCTCATGCACCTCTAAAACCTTGGTCAGGATGCTTCTCTACACATGTAGAATAAGAAAATGGCAACACCCTTAAGAGAAGTGCTGTTGAGTCACATTACTACATGTCACACCTTGTGACTACAGGGAGGGTATATATATATATATATGTATATATATACATCTGGGGGATGAATAAATTGCGCTCAGCTTTATCATTGGTAGCCACTGAATCAAGGCCTGTTTTCTAAACATATCTGTGTCAGACAAGGACAGCTAGGTGCCTCCCAGTCTGTTATCCCATTCCCTTGTTTGAATACACATTGGACTTCATATACGTGGTCTATAATCTGTGCACCTGTGATTGGCTGCAAGGGTCCCTGCAATCAGGTACCTACAGCCAGCAGAGAAATGAACTGTAAGAGGCAAGAAGGAAACCTGGTTCAGCATGACTTAATTAACTCATCTGGTTCAAACTTCTGGAGTCTGACCCCACACAGTTTATTTTTGACATATTTAAGCACAGTAAAACTTTGGAAAAATGTTTTTTTCCTGACAATTATTGCAACAAAAAGGTATGCTAAATCGAAATACATTTACAAAATGTATATTTTTTGCAAGGTACCTATGACCTCTTCCACAAAAATGGATTCTATTGACAATGCTCAGGATAAGGGCCTAGAGAGGAAGGGTTTGTAATAAGTATATTAGTAAAGCTCTTTTACAAAGTACCTGTGACCTCTTCCACAAGAATGGGTTCTATTGACTGAAAAACAATGCTCAGGATAAAGGGATTAGGGTAAAGCCTGGCTCTGCAGATTAGGAAAGATTACCAGGTTATTAGCACAACCCAACCATGCCCAGCCTTGTGGATGGCAAAGACCAGGTATGCACATCCCTTGTGCTGAAGAGAAAAGTCTGTGTGTTTAACAATTTTTGTTTCTCTATTACTATTTGTAAATGGGATGTGTGTGCTTGTGAACTTCTACAGTTGGCCTACTTCTAAGGGGTACACAAAGACAGCCACACTCACTGGATAAATTACATCATTGTAGGCCATTCTGTGAAGGGAGAGCTGACTCCAGTTTTCTTTTTATTTAAACAATGTTAGCAGCCCCATATCTCAGTGTTATTTTTATTTGTTCTTCAATAATCTTGTGTACTACACATTGTAAATTGTTTCCATTGTTCCAGGAACTGACTGACCATAAAATGTTTCATGGTATGTTAATGGTCTATGCATAACATGCACCTTTTCTGTGATTGTAGCTGGACTTCTCTATGCTACCCCCTTTCCCTTCCAACCCTCTAACACTAGGTAGGAGAAGAAGAAGTTTAGAGAGGAAAGAGGGTGACAATATCCTGAGACTACTTCCTGTTGATTAGAGATATTGAGTTCCTTGAGGCAAATTTGATCTTTGTCATTAGGATATCTCCAACCAGCAACCAGAAAACAGCAAGAGCAACTGGATCAAACGGGGGGAGCACCAGCAGCTACTCTGCCTCTCAGGGCTCGGAAGAGTCCCCAGAATTCCAAAAGTAAACTATCCTCTGCTGTCAAAATCATGCCCCTGCCAGAACACGAGGCAAATCATAGAGGAAGCCTGTGTTTACCTAAGAGGGCCAGGGGAGCTTACTGATAATTGATTCAACTGTCAGGATTTGACCTTTGTAATGGCCTTGTGACTGCCTCATCCTGTTCATGCCTGAAAAGCAAGTTTAAAATACTAATCAGTCAGAAGCTTACATGTATGAAAAAGTGCTGAGCTGTACTCTGAGCCCCATAAATACTTTCCTCCTCCCTCACTCCAGGCTCTTCTCCAGATCCACTAGGTTGGTGAAGGTGGGAGCCCCTGCTTCAGTTTGTAACGAAGACCCTTACGTGATTTGCATCAGAATCAGCCCCTTTGTGGTTTTGGGGGAGTCCCCAATCTGGACATAACAGCAGCAGTAAACTATACTTATTAGAAATGTAATTGAAATTCAGAAAATGGAAGCTCAGTGCAGGCTAGGGTAAAGACGTTTGGGAAGATCATGTCTATACTTCAGGATATCCTTTAGGAAGGATAAAAACAGAATAGCTTCTGTGATATAAGGCACCATGTGAGCTAAGGCAGTGGGACAGAAAATCAACATTATGTGAGCAGGGACCTCTAGGGGAGATAAGAAGAATAAATGGGAAACAAGGGCAGATATTAGAAGGTGGAGCCTGGATTCTTTTGGCCCCAAATTAGTCAGCTGGAATTGAATGCCATAGACCACTGTTGGCTAATACAGATAGAATGAAGTCATATGTAAAGTTAAAAAATGTTTCTAAAAAATAAAAAGGCATGTGAAGTTAATTTCCATGACATATTTTCCTTACCTCAGTATATCTAAAATATTGTCATTTTAACATGTACTAAATATAATTTTATACTGTTTTCAGTTTGCATTCAAAATTTAAGAATTTTGTTTCTTTAGTTAGATTAGCTGCATTTCAATGGATCAGTATCCCCATGTGTCTAGTCTTAGCAACATAGCTACACACAATTGTGAGATTATTTAGTAGCTAAGATTAAAAAAAGAATGATATCTTAAGATTCACTTTTTTGTGTCTGAAATGCATCCTGAGTGCTGCCTGTAGCAGATGTAGGATTTGGAATGAATTATAGTGGTGATTAGCACAGCAGCATGTGGTGTTGAGCTGAGAATTTGAGAGATTGTAGGCATAATGTTGTTGTGCACTGTGTAAAAGATTCAAATGCTTATTTTTGTGCCCCAAAATCTGATTGCAATCCTTATTCTGAGAATCTCCTGTCTCAATGTTGTGTAAACATTGCTCCTCTCTGGAGAGCAGGCCCTCCACCTTGCCTAGATAGCACACTACAGCTGGTACTGGGTGAGCCAGCCCTGAGGGAGTGAGTGTGGAAGAGCCAGCCCTACCTTTTGTTTGTGCTATATGGTGGTCTTGACTAGGGAGAGATCCCCTCCCCTCCCTTTTGCCCTCACCACCACTGGCCGACAGGAGATCTGGCCCAGATGGGGTCACAAGGGCAGGAGAGCTGTCCCTGCCCCTCACATGCTGTAGGACTAAGAAGAGCAGGCCCTGCACCTTTCCATAGTAGAACTGGCCCTGTAAGTAGGAATTGCAGGTCCAGAACCAGGGCTTTGAGTTTGGCCCACCCCAACATCTACCCCGTGGGTGAACTGCTGGAGTACAAGAAGAGGTTAGTTCCACAACCCAAGACAGCAGGATCTCCATGACACAGGACAGTTAATGGCATATCTGAGAGGAGTTCCAGTATTGACAAAGTAGCAGAAACCAGAGGCCTAGTACCAGTCCAAGAAGTCATTTTAATAAACATTTGAAAGCAAAATGTGTGGACAAAAGGAAACGTTGTGGGACATACTGAGACACACTGCAGTTTCCACAATGAGATTTTATTTTTTATCCTGGGACAGATTGCAAGTGTGGAGGGTGGGTCTGAGCAGAGATGGGAGATGAGAGGGAGTAAGGTGCGTGATATGATATTCACATAATAAAAATTTTTCAATGTAAGAACTTTTAAATAAAAACAAAACAAAAAAATTGCTCCTCAATTATTCCCTGATTGATCAATAAAGAAGCTGATCAGCCAATGGCTGAGCAGCGGAGAGACTAGGTCTGGACTTCCTGCCAGCCAGGGGACGGGAAGAGAAAGAGAGGAAGTAGGGATTCAGTGAGGAGAGGTCTAAGAGACATCATGAGAAAACAGCTGAAAAAGAGAAAGCCATAAAATCAAGTATCTCAGGAATTTTGAAAACCCCGCCTCAAAAAAAAAAAAAAAACCACCACAAGATTTTAATAAGGATATGTGTTATGATAATGTGGTGGGTGGTACACCATGGTGGATCCTTGCCAAGGTGTTCTCCCTGAAGAAATCAATCACATCATGCCATGCAACAGGTCTGTTAGCCCTAAGGTAAAGGGGAAGGGAGTTTAGGGCAGAGAATAGAGGCAAAGCTATGGGAGAAGCTGGAACATAGAGAAGTTAGAGCACAGGGAGAGCACACAGAGAGAAAATTGGGTTAGAGAGAGAGAAGAAGGGGTTGACAGGGAACTTCCTTCCCTGTCAGGTATGTCGCACCTGTCAGGACGTGATGATGTAAACAATTAAGGACCCTGAAAGACCCCTGAGGTCAGGGGTCAGGCTAGTGCAAATGCCTGTAGACTTACAATATTCAGCAACCAGATTGTTTTCATTTCAGCCTCTAGCCACTTTCTTACAGTTACCCTATGGCCCAACAATTCTAATCTTACATGTGTGCCCAAGATAAATGAACACAGACCACATAAAATAGTACATGAAAGTTCATAGCATCACTCTTTATAGTAGCCCAAAGTGGAGACAACAGAATATCCATCAACTAATGAGGTAAAAACAAAACAAGACAAAAAAGCTTTATATCAGGGCTGGAGAGAGAGCTCAGTAGTTAAGAACACTGGCTGTTCTTCCAAAGGACCCGGGGTTCAAATCCCAGCACCCACATGGCATTTTGAAACTGTCTGTAATAGCCAGGCATGGTGGCACATGCCTTTAATCCCAGCACTCTGTGAGTTCAAAGCCAGCTTGGTCTATAGAGTGAGTTCCAAGACAGCCAGGGGCTGTTACACAGAGAAACCCTATCTCGAAAAACCTAAAAAAAATATACAACAAAAAACTTTATTGTGGTAGAATTTAGGTCTCTTTAGTGAAATTAGTATGCAGTTCAGCCTAGTATCTGGCAGTACATAAGGAGGAGCTTTGTGTCCCTTGAACTTGGTGCCAAGTTGGGCGGAGCCCAGTTGAGGTCATAGCTCTGTGAGAAACATAAAATGTCATGTTGAAGGGGCTTGGCTAAGAAACAGCACAAACTGCAGATGGCATTGGTTGCCACAAAAAATCATGTATGACTGGATATTTTGAGAGATCTTGTGGGCTCCCCAGACCACCAAGGATAGCAAGATGATGCTATATATAAACCAGAGAGCTACACTCGGCTCTTCCTCTTGCCCTCATGGACTGAGAAGACAACACATGCTGGAGAAGTATACAAGGAATGCCATTCGTCAGCATTGAAGCTGCATTGGTCGTACATTGAGAGGTGGAGTCCAAGATAGAGACTTAATAAGGCTGACAGAAAAGGCGGGCTGAGTTCAGAGGCAATGGAGCCCTCATGGGCCATGGAGACTATAGAAATGAGGCTCAGCTGATGGAGGAAGACCTCAAGTTAGCAGTTAAAACAGACTGACCTCATAAGCTGGTCATAGTCTAGTAGTTGAAATAAACTGACCAAATGAACTGACAGAGTTAAGTCCAAGAGAGGCTGAGATTGAAGGGGACTGTCTGCTGTGACTGCCAGAATGGCAAAATCAAGTTATCCTGCATGGACCTATGCTAAGAATATTAATACTCTTTTAAGAAAATTAGAATAGGGTTGGTTAGGTATTCTTAGTTATTAAGTGTTTATAGACATTAGGTTTTAGGTATTAGGTTATAGGATATAGGTGTTTGTCAATTCCTAATAAATATAAGTGTTTTAAATAAAAATTTTCTGTTATACTTTATATCTGGGGCCTGGGATGTATGTAGGTCAGTTGGTGGAGAGCCTGCCCAGCATTCATGAGGTCCTTGGTTGAGTCCCTGATGTCACTTAATCAGGCATGGTGGTGCACACCCATGTAATCTCCAGCATGTGGAAGATGTAATACATGAAAATCAGTTCAAGATTATCCTAAACTACCTAGCAAGTTCTAAACAAGCCTCCCTCTCCATCTCATCCTCTACCCTCCTCCTCCCTCTCACATACAAATCCACCAATGTAAAAGTTAGAAAAAGCAGTGAAGTGCTAATATATGCTACAGTGTGAATGAATCTTGAAAAATACTATTCGAAGTGAAAAAAGCTAATTGCAAAGCTCCACATGTAATAGATTATACACTATGTGCCCAAGGTAGACATATGTGCTATCCAGCAGAGTCTCTCTGTGGCCTCTCCCTCCTTTTGTTCAAAAATTAATAGGGGGCTGTCAAGATGGTTCATTGGGTAAAGGCACTTTCGCCCAAGTCTGACAATCTGAGTTCCGTCCCTGAGACACACACAGTGGAAGAAAAGAACCAATTCCTGTATGTTGTCCTCTGACCTCTGTATATACATCATTGAACTTGAATGTGTATAGATACACACACACAAACAAGCAAACAAACAAATAAGTGAGAAATTCTATTAGCAGAGAATTAAATCAAATAGGGTCCCTCTAAATATGGAGACTATGAAGCACAGGACCCTTTCAAATGAAGTCAGGGAAAGAATGATTTGGCTCTGGCTACAACAGAAGAGCTAATCTTTCAGTAATATATGCTGGATAGCCTAACACATTCATTCTTCCCTGAATGAATGGGACACAAAGCCAAATGGTGACCGCTTGACCTCTGTGAGGACTATTTGCAGGTCAGGAATTCCTGGTGTCTGTTGGCTTCCTCTGTTCTCTGGGTATTATTATATTTGACTCAGGCCAGAAAAATAATTTCTGATCAAATATAGAATGTCTCCTAAATGGCAAAGATGAAGAATAACTTCTCTAAGGTCACCATATAGTGCAGTGGATGGCACATGCTCTAATTACCTTTTCTTTGAATGTCTTCTCTGAATTCATTTATTAATATACCAACACTTTTTTGGTGATGAAATGCTTACAGCTAGACATCTGTGTGGGTCTAGAAGCAATTCAACAGTAGTGGGTAGTTAAATGTGGGTTTTATTTAATAAGCTACTTTCTAGTGTAGGTATGATTTGCTGATAAAAGTGACTTCTAAATCAGTTGCAGAGCATTCTCATAATTAGATAGTTTTGATTGTTAGAGGAAGACCGAGGGATCTGCAACTTTCCCCAAGACAGTTAGACAATTAGAAATGTTTCAAAGCAAGTTCAGCTAAATGGCATTGAGCTCTTCTTGATATCAAATGCATTTCATGTTTGATTCTCAAACGACACTAAATTTACTTATTTTTATGAGGCAGGGTCTTGCTATGTAGTCCAGAGAGGCCTATAACTGGTGACCATTCTCCTGCCTCAATTTGCTGAGTACTGAGATTACAGGAGTGTGCCATCAAGTCTGGTTTAAATTTACCTTTTCATGAAAAAAATTATTAAAATCCACAAAACTCCTTCAGATCAATCCATCCCTGCTGGTCAAAGTTGAAAGCCAAACCTAGATGACCGACTGGGCGTCTCCCAAGACAGCCTAGTCTAGGGAGTAAACTCATTGTTTTTCCATTCCAACTCCGTTTTCTCCTTTTTGCTTTGGCTAACCTACCTCAGCTCTCTCCGCCTTCGCCCCTCCCCCTCCGTCGCTCTGGTCACGCCCCCGGACCGGCCCCGCCCCCGACCGGCCCGGCCCCGCCCTTCGCTCTTACTGATTTCCTCAAGCCCTTCCTTTGCCCCGCCCGTGAGCGTGGTGCAGCGGAAATGCAGGCTGTGTGCCGCTCTGGCCCTTCGGAGGACTTGTCACCGTTGCTGGCGGCTCTCCGGCTCGGGTCAGCGGTGGGCGGGTCTGACCCGCAGATCCTGTCTAGTCGCTCCGCCCGGAACTATCTCTGCGTCGTTGGGCCATGGGGCAGCAGGACGTGTGGCGGATCCTCTCGAGGTGAGTTAGCGAGCTAAGGGCCGGCTCGCCGTCCGCTCTCGCCGTGGAAGAAGGCTCGCGAGTGTCCACTGCGGGCCTCGCAGATTTAGTCTCCCGACCCCTGGAGAGGGAATATGGTAGCACTCATTCTAGGAGCTTTGGCTTGTTGTCCCCAGAACCATACGGAAAAAAACAAAAACAAAAACCAAAAAACCTTTTATTGCCCTACGTGAAACACTTCATTGAAGTACTTTTTTGAGTGATGAGATGTTTACTATTAGACATGTGTGGTCCGGGAGGACCTCAACAGTGCAACGCCCCTTTGTTTCCTCTGCAAGTTCCCATGCCTTACAGTTTGTTTTGGAAGGTTCCTGCAAAGGCACAGGGATGTTTCTTTTGTTCTAAATGAATAGATATTGTTGGAGCTAGAGAGATAGATACCTTAGTAGTTTTAAGACCTGTACTGCTCTTAACGGGCAGGCTCAGGGAACAGGTGTTCATAACTACCTGGAACTCCAGCTCTAAGGCCTCTGATAGATTCTTCTGGACTTACGGGGCTCCTGTACTCAACATGGGCACACACATATACATAATCAAGAATAAATCTTAAAAAGAATAGTGGTGTTTCAGCGGAAAGCACCCAACATTGTATCCGATGATTTGATTCTCAAACATTTGTGACACATTGAAGAGTCGTCTTGCTTCTTTTCTTTTTTCTTTTGTGGCGAATATTACTGTGTATTCATTGTTGTTGCTTTTTTGATGATGACTGACTCCAAATTATTTGGGAGCCATGTGAGAAAGACGTGTATTAACAAAGTTAATTTCATCTTAAAAGGTTCTGTCATTAACTGGTTCGGTTTGTCCCTATCTCACCCCACATTTCAACATGTTAACGGCCAGGACCAAGTTGGGCGGTATTGATCTTAGGTCCCTTTTCTAGATCCAATCCTGGGACAGGAATTACCCTAGCAAAAGGGATTGGAGCCAGGGTCATGCAGATGAGAGGAGCAGATTCCACACATGTGTAAGGGGATCTGAGAGAGTGTCCAGAAGGCAAGGGTCAGGTGTGCCTTCTTTGATGTGATTGGGCAATGCCGTTGAACTTTGCCTCACTTTGCTCCTCTGGTGGTGTTGTATGTCCCTACCACTGCAGTGCCGATTTGCTCTTGAGTGGTTTTCTTTGTCCCCACAGTACTTCTCTGAAGACAACTCTCAGATGTATTGTCCAACCTGGTTTATTCTGAGCCCTATGCTGAATGCCTCGATTGCACTTCACATATGTGCAGTTATGTGTCCGTTAGATTTCTGAATGATCTTTGTCACGAGTTTCATTTTGGATAAACATAAGGAGTGGGTTTCATTATGGCAGTTCTGTCCATACTGTTTCTGCTGTTGATGCTGTCCCCACACTCCTTCCCTGGCCTCGTGTCCCCCTCTTGCCCATCTGTCCTCCTCTTCCATGTCCTAGTGCTCTTGCTTTCAAGCCACTTTGTTCCGTTGCTGTCATCCCCTCCCCACCCTCTTGAGGCTTTTTCCCTTAAGACCCTGGCTAGTTTTTATGTCAAGTTGACTCTAGCTGGAATCGTCTCAGAGGAGGGAACCTCAGTTGAGAAATGCCTCCATAAGATGGGGCTGTAAGTAATCCTGTAGGACAATTTTCTTAATTAGTGATTTACATGGGAGGGTCTGGCTCATTGTGGATAGTGCCATCCCTGGGCTTGTGGTCCTGGGTATTATAAGAAAGCAGGGTGAGCAAGCCAAGAGGAGCAAGTCTGTAAGCAGCCCTCCTCCATATAATAACCTCCAATAACCTAACTCAATAAGGTTATTGTGTAATTCAAATGCTAATTTCTGTACCTCCCCCATATCTGGTTGCAATCCTTGTTCTGAGAATCTCCTGTCTCAATGTTGTGTAAGCACTACTCCACAATTGTCCCCTGATATACCAATAAAGCAGCTTACAGCCAATCACTGAGCAGAGGAGAGAACAGGGCTGGACTTCCTGCCCTCCAGGGGAGGAGGAGTTAGAGAAGGAAGTAGAGGATTTGGGGAGAGATCCAGGGGAGACATGAGGAAGATTCAGCTGGAACAAAGAGAGCACTAAAAGCAAGTAACCTGGGGATTTAGACAAAGAGGGAGTCAGATTAGCATAGAGGGTTAAGAACAGATTAAAACTGCTCAGGATTGTGCTGTAATGGCATATTAAACAAATAATATGAGTTTCAATTATTTGGGTGATAGCTGGGCTAAGAGAGAAACTGAGAAACAAACACAATTGTATAAATTTACACTGACAGCCCTTGCCTCTGCTCATGCCTCCAGGCTCCTGCCCAGTTTGAGTTTCTACTCTGACTTCCTTCAGTGATGAAGTGATAGGAAGTGTAAGCCAAGTAAACCCTTTGTTCCCCAAGTTGCTTTTGGTCATGATGTCTCATCACAGCAACAGAAACCCTTAGACTCATAGTAACTTCCAGTTCCCATTTTCCTGCAAATTTCATGGCTTCAGTTTTCTTTCCTGCTATCAAATTCTATTGTGCCCATGTGCCACAATTCCCTTTATCTGAGCTGTTGATGACTATTTGGGCTACTTCCATTTCTTTGCCGTTGTGAATGATACAGCAGTAAACATGAACATACAAGCTTCTTCTTACTAGGACTTAGAGTCTTTTCCTAATGTTATCTTACTTATCTCTGCCCACCTAACCTTATCTCTTCATGTAGACTCAAATTTATACAACACTTCAGCACGTGTTCATCTTGCAGAAACCTAATGGGCTTGCTTCTTCCAGCTTCAGTTAGGTTCTGTATGTGACTGCTACATGAATCTTTCTGAGTTTTCTTCAGTGCCTGCTGCTGAGAGGCTTTCACAAGTACCTTCCTGGTCATGGAATTAAATAAAAGTTCACAATCCTGGATCTCAAGGATCTGAATCTCAGTTTACTTTATGAGGAAAATAATGCATTGTACCTACTGAGAGACACTGTTTTGGGCACTGGTTACCCTGTAGGCAGTGTGGGCCACGCATCGTACCAATCCTTAAGTAAATATTTACCACAAAGTGATATTCAGTTACTGACCTTCGTAAGTGTTTTAAAGGGAAAAGCACAGAGAGGGCAAAGCCAGCATTAGACAGAGGAGGTTAACTCTGTAAAAAGAGTGTTGTTAATCAGTACATCTGCTGCCTTCTGCCTAACTACATTGTTTGGCTGTTAGCTGCCTCCGTCCCTTCACATCTACTTGGACAAAGGTGCAATCTCTGAGGCTCTATTATACCTTTTTTTTTTTTTTTTTCCTGTGCCAGGAGACACATACCAAGCAGAGACCAAGCAGAAACATTTAGTGATGGTCACTACATGACAGCAGTGGGGACCAGTGCGGACTGTTGGGTGAGGGAGAAGGCGTGTCACCTCAGAGGCAGCTCCTCACCTCTGGGATCAATGCTGTTAGTAGAATGTAGCCCCTGTATTCCCACAGCTATCAGCGTGCTTTAAAAATGTTTTATTTTCTGGGAAAGCTGGAAAACTGCAACTTGGGCGAAATTTATCTCTCTATTTAAAAAAAAAAATGTTTGGGTGGGGGGAGAGATGGCTCAGTGGTTAAGAACATTGGTTTCTCTTCCAGAGGTCCTGAGTTCAATTCCCAGTAATCACCTAGTGGCTCACAACCATCTATAATGGGATCTGATGCACTCTTCTGTTATGCAGGCACACATGCAAATACAGCACTCATACATATAAATAAATAAATGTTTAAAAATGTTTGTGGTTTTAAAATAACTACTAACTAAATAGGAACAGAGTGACAACAAAAGACACTCCCAAACCAGGCATAGGGGTCTTAGTTTATTGTGAGCTGTAGTGTTTGTATTTATTTCCTAACAGACAAGTGGAGGCCTCTGTGGTTGTCTGCTGGTGTCACCACCTGACGTGTCTTCAGTCCTCACTTGTCCCTTAGGCTTCAGGGTCTTTTCTTCATTTGTAGTTGAATGTTTCTGCTTTATGTCACAGCAAAGGCAACCTAAAAATCAAATTCGTATCTCATCCTGTAAAGCAGCCAGTGTCCTTTTAAGCGTCTCAGGACCTATACTCTCCTTCCTGTTCTTGCTTGAAGTCCTCTTCTTTTCCAGAGTTTTCATTTCACAGCTCAGTAAACTATGTCCCCATTTTCCTATCAGTTCACCTCTGAGTTACTCATTTAACTCTGCCCTTCTTACCCTGCTAGATGCCTGGGCAATCTCTTAGCCCTTGTTTTTATCACCCTGCCTCAATTCACACAGAGTTGAGTGATTTTGTAAGCTTGTATTTGCTTTATTGGATAATTGCAAAAAAGTTTCTGAAATGTTTATCTTTCAAAGACGGTGGTAGTTTGTTGTTGTTTGTTTGCTTGATTTTTGAGACACAGTCTCACTGTAACTCACTCTGTAGACCACACTGGCCTTGAACTCACAGAGATCAATCTGCCTCTGCCTCCTCAGTGCTGGCACTAAAGGCGTGTGATGCCATGCCTGGCTATCAAAATTGTTTTTACACCATAGTATGTGTTGTCACCCCAGGAGGATTTCTATGTTCTGCCTTCAGTTTCTTCAATAGCAGGTCTCTGGTGGAGCAAATAATTTGCATTTCGAGCCAGGTTCCCAGTGTACACCTGGTTCTTGTCCAGGAAGGACACTTTGAAAAACTAATTTCACATCACCTGCAGGGATTAAATAAGCCTCATAATAACTGAGCAGGGACTTCAGCAGCAGCTTCTCCTTCTCCTGTCCCCCAGATGGCAGTTTTAGAGGCAGTAGAAAAGAGAGAAATGCTAAATTTGGAATTATTTGGAGACTGAATTCTCAAATATCATATTTTATGTTCTTGTAGTTCTGGGGATTGAACCAAATGCTGTACCACTGAACTACATCCCAAACCCTAAGATCAACTTTCAATTAATAGTTTAGTATGAATGGATTAAATGAAACAATTTGATTAATATAGAAAATGGTGGAGAATATAGTTACAATTTACTTACTTCCCTTGTAATCAGTCCGCGATCTTTGTGGCCTGCAAGTGCTTTGTTCTTGGGTGTGGTAGGTGTGGGTTAACTTCTCGAAATTCCTGCAGAACTTTATCTCATAAATTAAACTGGGATTTGAAGTTAAGTCCGTGTTTCTCTTGCGCTCATGTAGTTCTTAAGTTGTTATTTGGATTTTGAAGTCTGGCAGCATCCTCCGTAGCCTTGAGTTGGCATTTGTGATTTGAAAGAAATACCTTTTTTTTCCCCTTTGCTGTGCTGGAGAATAAGGCAAGGGCCAAGCGAATATGTTTGTAGCTCTTAAGCCTTTTGTTGTTGTTTTTTGAGACAGGGTTTCTCTGTGTGATAGCTCTGGCTGTCCTGGATTTACTTTGTAGACCAGGCTCGCCTCCAACTCACAGAGATCTGCCTGCCTCTGCCTCCTGAGCGCTGGTGTGTGCCCTGGTCACTCTTAAACTTTTTAGTATTGAGAAGTTTCTAAAAACAAAATTGAATCAAGTGGCATTTTTTTCTTTTGTTTTTTAGAGATTCAGTGTTCAGTTTCAGATTTTAGAAGTCTGTATCAGGGGCTGGGGGATAGACTGCTTGGTAAAGTACTTGCACAACATGAAGATCTTAGATCAGATCCCAGCATACAAAGTCCATCCTGGGAGACGGGGACAGGCACAGGCTCTCTGGGCTTGCTGCTAAGTCTAGTCTAACCTGTTCAACAAAAGACTGTCTTAAAAAATAAGCTTGAACTTGAAATTAGGTCTTGACTATCAGCCCAGACCTCTGGCCTCTGCATGCACACAAAATCTGTAAAAAAACCTTTTCTAGAAAATACTCCTAAATTACCTGTCTCCTATCTTCAGGCTATTTTTATAATTTTTTTAAATCTGTTTTTAAAAATATTTATTTATTACTTCAGGTTACATCTCCATCACAGTGTTCTCTTTCCATCCCTCCCAGGCCCACCCTCTACCCCCTGTCCCTTCCATCCCACTCCTCCAGAGTGGCGTGCTCCTATATATCAGTCCCCTACCCCGGTTCAGCAGTCATATGAGGGCCAAGAGCCTCCTCATACACTGGGGGCCTACAAGGCAGGACCACTAGGGCAAACTGTCTCATTGACAGGTAACAAAGTCTATGTTCCTGTTCCCTTTGGTGCATTGGTTGTAGTATAGTTGTCCTGTAATCAATTCCCTTTTCTTCAAGTTGTGAGTTCAGCTCTAAATACCTCTTACATGCAAGTAAACCATTCCCATCCTATACTATATGGCTAAAATCTGATTATAAATGAATAGATGCCATGTGCATCCTTCTGAATCTAGGTTAGCTCACTCAGAATGAGCTTCTCTAGTTCCATTCATTTGGCTGCAAATTGCATGATTTCATTGTTTCTGATGGCCGAGTAGTATTCCATTGTGTAGATGTACCACAGTTTTTTAATCCATTCTTCAGTTGAGGGACATCTAGGTTGTTTCCAGTTTTTAGCTATTACAAATAAGGCTGCTATGAACATAGATGAGGAAACTTCCTTGTGATTCAGTGAGGAGTCATTTGGATGTATACCCAGAAGTGGCTGGGTCCTGAGGCAGAGCTATTCCAAATTTTTTAAGATATTGCCAGACTGACCTCCATAGTGGTTGCACAAGCCTGCACTCCCACCAGCAGTGGAGGAGTGTTCCCCTTTCTCCACACCCTTGCCAGCATGTGCTGTCATTTGAGCTTTTGATCTTAGCCATTCTGACAGGTGTGAGATGGAATCTCAGAGTTGTCTTGAGTTGCATTTCTCTGATGATTAAGGATGCTTAGCATTTCTTCAAGTATCTCTCAGCCATTAGGGATTCCTCTTTTGTGAATTCTCTGTTTAGCTCTGTTCCCCATTTTTTGATTGGATTATTTGGTTTCTTGGCATTTAATTTCTTGAGCTCTTTGTAAAATTTGGATATTAGCCCTCTGTCAGATGTGGGGTTGGTGAAGATTTTTTTTTCCAATCTGTAGGTTTCCGTTTTGTTTGAATGACAGTGTCTTTTGCCTTACAGAAGCTTTTCAGTTTCATGAGGTCCCATTTATTGATTGTTGGTCTTAGAGCCTGAGCTGTTGGTGTTCTGTTCAGGGAGTTGTCAGCTGTGCCGATGAGTTCGAGGGTTTTCCCCACTTTCTCTTCTAATAGATTTAGTGTGTCTGGCCTTATGTTAAGGTCTTTGATTCACTTGGACTTAAGTTTTGTACAAGGTGATAAGTATGGGTCTAATTTCATTCTTTTACAAGTGGACATCTATTTGGACCAGCACCATTTGTTGAAGATGCTGTCCTTTTTCCATTGTGCGGTTTTGGCTTCTCTGTCAAAAATTAGGTGGCCATAGGTGTGTGGGTCTATTTCTGGGTCTTCAATTCGATTCCATTGATCCACTGGTCTGTTTCTATACCAGTACCATGCTGTTTTTATTACTATTGCTGTATAGTACAGCTTGAAATCTGAATGGTGATACCTCCAGATGTCTTTTCATTGTACAGCATTGATTTAGCTATTCTGGGTTTTTTGTTACTCCATTTGAAGTTGAAAATTGCTTTTTCCAGGTCTATAAAGAATTGTGGTGGTATTTTGATAGGAATTGCATTGAATTTGTATATTGCTTTTGGCAGGATGGCCATTTTTATTAAGTTGATCCTACCTTGTTAAAAAAAATAGTTAAATTACGTTGGACGCCATTTGTAGAAATAATTAATTAAATTGTTTAAGAGTATTTATATTATCTTTAATTGGTTCGGCGGCTGTTAATCTTTAACCAGACATTATAAATGAACACACATATATACCATGTGGATTTTCACAAGCCTTGGCCTGAATTCATCAATCTTGGCCCTCCAAAGCTAGCTTGTAATTCTATTACCCAAATATGAACCCATATATACATACTTCCTCTTGGACTGCCATTCTTCATGATATGCCGATGTTCCTGGCCATGTGGAATGAGGTTCTTTTTTTCTAACCCATGGCATGTGTCCTCCTTCTTCTTGCTGCTGGCTGGAATGCTTGAATCCTCTGTCTAAAGTGCAGGCTTCCTGTTCTAATCTCAGGAAGTCCCACCTTTCTCTGTCTTTGCCCAATCTTTTAACTAATCAGAGTCAATTAAGTAACAGACAGCAAACAGGACCAATTAACATTTAGAATGCCTAACACTACCCCATCACTACCTATCCATGGGCATGGGAGATCTTTCTATCTTCTGATAATCTCTTCAATTTCTTTCTTCAAAGACTTGAAGTTCTTGTCATATAGGTCTTTCACTTGCTTGCTTAGAGTTACCCCGAGGTATTTTATATTGTTTGTGGCTATTGTTTCCCTAATTTATTTCTGAGCCCAGGGCTTCTGATTTTTATTTATTTATTTATTTATTTATTTATATTTTTGGTTTTTTGAGACAGGGTTTCTCTGTGTAATAGAGCCCTGGCTGTCCTGGACTCACTTTTGTAGGCCACGCTGGCCTCACAGAGATCCATCTGCCTCTGCCTCCCAAGTGCTGGGATTGAAGGCATGCACCACCACGCCCAGCTGGGCTTCTGATTTTTTTTGAATTAATTTTGTATCCAGCCACCTTGTTGAAAGTGTTTATCAGCTGTAAGAGTTCTCTGATGGAAATTTTGGGGTTGCTTATGTATACTATCATATCATCTGCAAATAGGGATAATTTGACTTCTTTGTTTCCAATTTGTATCCCCTTGATCTCCTTTAGCTGTCTTATTGTTCTAGCAAGAACTTCAAGTATTATGTTGAAGAGATATGGGGAGAGTGGGCATTGTTGTCTTGTCCCTGAGTTTAGAGGAAATGCTTCAAGTTTCTCTCCATTTAATTTGAAGGTGGCTACGGGCTTGCTGTATATCACATTTATTATTTCTAGGTGCAGTCTTTGTATGCCAGCTCTCTCCAGAACTTTTAGCATGAAGTGGTGTTGGATTTTGTCAAATGCTTTTTCAGCATCTAGCGAGATTATCATGTGGTTTTTTTCTTTCATCTTGTTTATATGGTGAATTATGTTGATGGATTTTCATATGTTGAACCATCCCTGCATTCCTGGGATGAAGCCTACTTGATCATGGTGTATGATACTTTTGATGTGTTCTTGGATTCGGTTTGCCTGTATTTTATTAAGTATTTTTGCATCTATGTTCATGAAGGAGATTGGTCTGAAGTTCTCTTTCTTTGTTGGGTCTTTGTGTGGTTTAGGAATCAGGGTGACTGTGGCCTCATAGAATGAGTTTTGGTAGTGTTCCTTCTGATTCTATTTTGTGGAAGAGTTTGAACAGTATTGGTTTTAGCTCTTCTTTGAAGGTCTGATAGAATTCTGTGCTGAAACCATCTAGTGTTGGGCTTTTTTTTTTTGGTTGGGAGATTTTTAATGACTGTTTCTATTTCCTTAGGGGTTATAGGGCTGTTTAATCTGTTAACCTGATCTTGATTTAACTTTGGAAGGTGGAATCTATCAAGAAAATTGTCCATTTCTCTTTGGTTTTCAAATTTGGTGGAGTATAGATTTTTAAAGTAGGACCAAAAGATTCTCTGGATTTTCTCAGTGTCTGTTGTTATTTCTTTTCATTTATGATTTTGTTGATTTGGGTTTTCCCCTCTGCCTTTTAGTTAACTTGTTGATTTTCTCAAAGAACCAACTCTTGGTTTCATTGATTCTTTGTATCATTCTTTTTGTTTCTAAATTGTTGATTTCAGCCCTAAGTTTGATGATTCCCTGCCTTCTGCTTCTCTTGGGAGTGTTTGCTTTTTTCTTTTCTTTTCTTTTTCAGTTCATCCAGTTCAGCTGTTAATTCGCTAATATGAACTGTCACAGTTTTCTTTTTGAAGGCACTTAGTGCTATGAAGTTTCCTTGTAGCACTGCTTTCATTGTGTCCCATAGGATTGGGTATGTTGTGCCTTCATTTTCATTGGAATTTAAGAAGTCTTTGATTTCCTTCTTTATTTCTTCCCTGACCCAGTAGTTATCCAGTAAAGAGTTGTTCAGTTTCCATGAGTTTGTAGTCTTTTTGTTATTTCTGTTGTTTTTGAAGTCCAGCTTTATTTCATGGTGGTCTGATAAGATATAAAGGGGTATTTCAATTTTTTTGTATCTGTTGAGGCTTGCTTTGTGTCCGACTATATGGTCGATTTTGGAGAAGGTTCCATGCGGTGCTGAGAAGAAGATGTATTCTTTGTGTTTTGGTGAAACATTCTCTAGATATCTGTTAGGTCCATATGGTTCATGACCTCTGTTAGACTCATTATTTCTCTGTTTGGTTTTTGTATTGATGACCTGTCCATTGTTGTGAATGGGGTGTTGAAGTCTCCCACTACTAATGTGTGCGGATCGATGTGTTGTTTAAACTTTAGGAGAGTTTCTTTTACAAATGTAGGTGCCCTACATTTGGGGCATAGATATTCAATATTGAGATGTCCTCTTGATGAATATTTCCTTTAATTAGTATGTAATGCTCTTCTCTATCTTTTTTGATTAACTTCAGTTGAAAGTCTATTTTATTAGATATTAAGATGGTTACTCCAGCTTGCTTCCTGGGTCCATTTGCTTGGAAAAATCTTTTCCCAGCCCTTTACTATGAATTAGCATCTATCTTTGTTAGTGAGATGCGTTTCTTGTATGCAGCAAAATGATGGGTCTTGTTTACAGATCAGTTCTGTAAGCCTGTGTCTTTTTATTGGGGAATTGAGTCCATTGATGTTGATGGTCATTAATGACCAAAGGTTGTTATTCCCTATTATTTTTGTGTAGGTGGTGATTGTGTGTTTCTTTTGGTTTAGCTGCAGTGGAGTTTTTTGTTTCCTCTGTTTTCTTGGGTGTAGTTATCTTCTCTGGGTTAGAATTTTCCTTCTAAAATCTTCTGTAGGCCTAGATTTGTGGGTAGATACTATTTAAATTTGATTTTGTCATGGAATATCTTGTTTTCTCCATCAATGTTGATAGAGAGTTTTGCTGGGTATAGTATTCTACCTGGGCACCTATGTTCTCTCAGGGCTTGTAGGAGGTCTGCCCAGACCCTTCTGGCTTTTAAAGTTTCTGAGGAGAAGTCAGGTGTAATTCTGATGGCTCTGCCATTATATGTTACTTGACTTTTTCTCTTACAGGTTTTAATATTCTTTCTTTGTTCTGTGCATTTGGAGTTACAATTGTTATGTGGTGAGAGGAATCTTTTCTAATCTGTTTGGTGTTCTGTGTGCCTCTTGCAACTTTATTGGAATCTCTTTCTTTAAGTTTGGGAAGTTTTCTTCTATGATTTTGTTGAAGATGTTTCCTGGACCTTGGAGTTGGAAAGTCTTCTCTTTCTATAATTCTTAGATTCCGTCTTTTCATTGAATCCTTAATTTCTTGGATGTTATGGGTGAGAACTTTATTGGATTTCTCATTTTCTTTGGTTGTTGTACTGATTTCTTCCATTGAATCTTCCACTCCTGAGATCCTGTCTTCCATCTCTTGTATCCTATTTTTGATACTCATGTCTGTAGTTCCTGTTCTCTTCTCTTGATTCTCCACCTCCAGGATTAACTCTGATTGTGTTTTCCTTATTGCTTCTACTTCCAACTTCAAACCTTGAACCATTTTATTTGTTTTTTTCGTTTCCTGTTCCAATTTTCTTTTCTTTGTCTGCAAATCTTTCAAATCTTGAATCTTTCATTGCCTTGTCTCTTTCCTGTTCATGTTGAGCTGCGTTGGCTTGGAAGTCTCTAATGGTATTCTCCAATGCTTTTATTTGTAAAATTGAGGATTCTTTGTATTCTTTTAGTATTTTAATTTCTTCTTGAAAGGACTCCATCATTTTCCTAAGTATAGATTTGTCATCATTTTCATGTGTTTCAGCTGTGGTGGGATGTTCAGGGCTTGCTGTGTTAAAGTCGCTGAATTTCGTTGGAGTCATCTTTTCCTGATTTTTGTCAGTTTTGTTCTTTTGCTGACCTTTAGCCATCTGGTTGCCCTAAGCCGATTGTTCCTGATGTCTTCTGGACTGTTTCAGTGGCACTACCGGTCTTCTTTAAGGTGTTGCGGTAACAGTGTGAATATTGGGTGCTCAGGTAGCCGAGAGGTACCTCTATCTGGCAGTTTGTGTTACTTTCCAAGACCCTGCAGTAATCAGACCTGCGGGAGACTGCGGAAGAGCAGCCCTCTGCCCTGTCTGAGCTCAATGTTCTTCCAAATGATTGTATATCCACTAGAGGGACCTTTTTGTCCAACACCTTTCTGGGTAGGCCCAGATATGCTTGTGCCTACCTGCCAGCTGCTCCGTGGCTTTTGCCCACTTCTGCAGCAGGGTCTACGCTGGCCATTGCTCTGGGTCCTGGGCCTGTGCCCTATGCCAGTGGCCTCTGTTCTGTACCCCAGACCTCTGCCCCATGCTGCTGGTCTCCACTTTGGACCCCGAGTCTGTGTCCCTCACCACTAACCTCTGCTTTGGGCCCCAAGACTGTACCCCAAACCGTTGACCTCTGCTTTGGGCCCCAAGCCTGTGTCCTGTGCCACTGACCTCTGCTTTGGGCCTGAGCCTATCCACTCGCTGGGTTTTTGAGTGGCTCTTGTCCACTTCTGGGTCTGGCTCCTCTGCAACAAGCCATGTCTGGGGTCCCCAGTGCACTGCTCCTTGTGGTCTGGGTTCTGCAAAGTGCCCTGCTGCCTGTGTACACACATGACACTGTAGTCTTCAGCAGATTTTAGCATACACACCAGACACTGTGGTCTTCAGCCGAGTCTAGCATACACACACACACACACACACACACACACACACACACACACAGAGGATACCGGGGCCAGAGGACTTTACTTGTGGTCTTCAGCTGAGTCTAGCATACACACACACACACACACACACACACACACACACACACACACA
>CAJQZJ010032315.1:2784867-2820369 GCA_907164525.1 Lophiomys imhausi | reverse complement strand
ACACACACACCGCATGTAGGTACAGGCACACACACACCACATGCAGGTACAGGCACACACACACCGCATGCAGGCCAGGCACACAGGGACACACTCATTCTACAATGAGTAGATACTCAGAAAAAATTTAAAGGTGAATATAATTTAATTTTAATTTATATATAATTAGTTGATTTGAATAAAGTTAGCTTAAAATAAAATTAGAAGGAACTCTGAGAAGGCTTGGGGGTTAAAGTTACACTTGTAGAGTTAGTAAGTAAGGCTCTAGCTGGACAAAGAATGATAGATAAAGGTTTTATTTTTCAAGAAACTATCCTTCACTTGTATCATAATGGCACAGTCACAGCACATCTTTCTTAGGAAAGTATAGTTGGCCTTTGGTATCTGATGGTTCTGCCTCATGGATTCAACTCACTGTAGATGGGAAATATTTGGGAGAAAATTATGTTTGTACCAAACAAGTACAGCTTTTTTTTTCTTTATCCCCTTTATCATTTACCAAGTGGCAACAATTTACATTAGGTTATAGGTCACCTAGAGAATATATAGGATATATAGGATGATGTCATCTTCTCCAAGAAACTTGGAGATCTGTGGATTTTAGTGTCTGGGTATAAGTCTGGGTCAGTTAATATGTCACTGAATTTGGGGTGACAGATACATGTACTTTCTTCTTTTAAAAGATACAGAGATAGACCAGGTATGGAAAAATAGCTGCAGAACTTTCATGCCCCTTTTGGCCATATGGAACCTGTCTTGTGATCTATTCAGTCTCCTCAAATTTCAGCTCAGAGTGAAGCACACACATATACCAATGACATTATCTGTAATTGTTCTGCAGTCTTTGGGTTTTTTAGAAGACTTCAATATATAAGCTTGAGTTAAACATGGAGAAGCATGCAGAAATGTGGCTGATGAACAGATCTAAGCTAATGCAACTAGACCATGTCTGGAAATCCCGCCAGGCCTGTGTGTCCAAATCCTGGTTGCTATGTCTGCCTATTCCTCTGAGGTCTGGAACAGGACTCTATGAAGACCTGAGGGTCTTGTGATCTAGGTCAGAAGGTCTCTAGGACCAGCTCTGAGGGTTGTAAGGGTCTGTGGCCTCCTTTGGGTAGAGAAGTGCTAGTGTCTTTGACCTACCTTGAAGAGGGACTTAAGGAGCCAGAAACTGTGGGTGAAAATCTCTGTGTGTGTGTGTGTGTGTGTGTGTGTGTGTGTGTGTGTGTGTGTGTCTGTGTGTCTGTGTGTGTGTGTGTGTGTGTCTGTGTGTGTGTGTGTGTCTGTGTGTGTGTGTGTGTGTCTGTGTGTGTGTCTGTGTGTGTGTGTGTGTCTCTGTGTGTGTCTGTGTGTGTGTGTGTATTTTAGCAGTGCCATAAGTAAAAGAAGAAGTTTTGCTTTGAAGTTTTACACTGGACTGTGGGTCTCTGAAAATGGTAATGTGTCACCAATGTGGGTGACATCAAACATTAAAGTCATCTGAAAGTTCCTCTCCCTCTAGCACAGGTTTTTTTTTGTTTGTTTGTTTTATTGTTTTGTTTTAATATCTTTGACTATATTGACTAGAAGCCATCTTTGTGATTTGTAATTGATCTTTCCTTCAGTTTCTTCTTTTTCCTTCCTTCCTTAGCACTCTCACAAGCTAAAAAAGCAGGACAGAATTTGACTCAACATTTATTCAGAGAAGAATACATCCTGAACAATGCCATTGGTATGTGTGTGATCTGCTCGGAGCTTCAAGCATGGAACAAGAGAAGGGACAGCACTGTAGTTGTCACAGTGTAGGCAGTAGCCACTCTTTATGGAAGCACTCAATAGTGCATGCGATCATACTGACAACATTATTCTGCTTGTTATAGAATAATTGTATTTTAATATTCATAAGCTATTCTAAACTGTATTTGTCTAAAATCAATGTGAAAATATGGATTCTTGGTCATTTAGCTAGCTTTTTCAGAAGATAAGAAAACTTGGGTCCCAGGTTTCTAAATAAAATAAAGTACCATTTTCTGTTTCTCTGGGAATTCTGAAGTAGAAATTTCCTTAGAGTCAGAGGTCTAGGTTTCTGTGGAAGTGAAATGGTGTTTACTTTAGTCAAACATATTTTTAAAAATTAAATTAATACAATATTTATATCCATAAGTCTAGACATATGGTAACATGCTGGTTTTGTATGATATTATAAGAAAATACATTTTAAAGTTACTCTTCAGCCCTTTTTGTGGTTTTCCTTAGTGTCATTCCTTTCTCTAACCAGAAGGAACCTTAGCTCTCTTCCAAAGCCTGTGCCATCATTAATTTGTAGAGTATTCTTCTAGACCATATTTTAAATTGATTTTCACAGTACAGGCCTTGTTCTATACCAACTTTGAGACAACTGACCTTTTAAAATCTTTGTGGAGTTATAATTTATAGTGTTATATATCATAAACATTCAATGGTTGTGGTAGAAGTTAGGTCTATTTAGTAAATTTTTATGTGCTTCAGCTTGGCATCTGGAAACACATAAAGCTTGGTGTCCCTTTAGTTGCTGAATGGACAGAACACAGTTGAAACCATAGTCTAAGAACTGCCCTGTTGAAGGGGTGTGGCTAAGAAACTGGAAAAACTACAAGAGGAAGTCAGTTGGAAAAAAAGAAGAAACCAGTTGGAAAAAAAGAAAAAAACAGACAAGCTGAGAGAGGATGTTATTTGTAAAAAAAAAAAAAAAAAAAAAAAGAAGAAACCAAAAAAACTGCAAAAGGAAGTCAATTGAACAGAAAGAAGAAAAGGGACAAACTGTAAGAGGAAGCCAGTTGGAAAAAAGGAAGAAACTGGACAAGCTACAAGAGGACATCAGTTGAAGAAAAAGAAGAAACCAGATAAGCTGCTGGAGACTGCTGGAGAGAGAGTTCATTACAGGCTCCGGAGCGGCAGAAGAGTGAAAGAATGAGCGAGGCAAACAGAATTTGAAACCTGTTCAGCAGCCCTCAGTTTGGCAGTTGGAATAGACTGGCTTTATAAACTAGCCATAATTTGGTGAATGAAATAAGCTGGCCTTGAGAACTGGCAATACTAGGCCCAATGGACGCCAAGCTTAAACGGAACTGCCTGCTGAGACTGGCACAAATCAGGTTACCCTGCATGGACCTATGCTAAGAATATTAATAGCATTTTAAGTATAAATTAAATAGGTATTAGTTAGGTGTTAGTAGAAAGGTGTTTTTATAGGTATATATATATATGTATATATATATATATACATATATATATGTATATATATATGTGTGTGTGTATATATAGCTAGCTGTAAATAAAAAATATTTCAATTACAAATGGTTTTTAGAAGATTAACAACATATATACAGTATTAAACTCAGTTTATAGAACAGTATACAAACATTCTCTGACTTAGGATGGAAGCTTGTCCAAATAAGCCCTAGCTAAATTAAAAACATTGCAAGGTGTGTCTGACCTGCAAAAGCTGCAGCTTAGGGTCAGAGTTTAGTGTTCAGGATTGTTTGTTGACCCTCATACTCCTGTACTGTCCAGTATTGTCAGTATAGCTAATACTATCTGTTCCATATTCATACATAGAGGTAATTTCTAGTTTTTACTGATAGAAATGGTTGGAGCCTTGTATATTGTACTCTGGTGAGTAGTTGTTAAAATTTATTTAGAAATGAATATGGAATGGACATGTTATATAGCTTCACTTTGTTTCCAAAATTTCCCCAAAAGAGAAGACTCTTTTTGTACACATATTTTGTCTTGACTACCTTTGGATTTTCACTTTTAACTTAAGAATTGTTTTGCCTAGTTATACAAAAATTTCTATAGATCCCTGGGAATATGTAACCCAGAAGCCTCAGGTTCAATCCCTAGGCTTGAGATGACAGACAGACAGGCAAGCATGCAGGCAGACAGAGAGACATAAAGAAGGAGAGAGAATATACAAGAATAAGTGACTATGAGAAAGCAAGTAAATATGGACAGTTAGCACCTGTGGAAGTTTGGACCAGAAAAGACAGTGACTAACTTGGGGAGAGCTGACCTCTTTGATAATCGTCTTCCCACGAATCATTGTGCAATTATAATTTATAGTGTAACACATAAATGTTCAATGTTTTTTTAAGAAGATTAACAAGTTGTGCAGCTACATGTGTCCTGTCCATTTTCAGAGCCACTGAACATTTTAAATGTGGCTAATATAATCAAGAAACTGAATTTGAATGTTGTTTAATTGTAATTTTAATATAAATAGTTACATGTGGCCAATGAGTACTCATTTTTTTCCTGAAATAGGTGGAATATTGAAAGTATACATAGAGGAAAAGGTATATATAGAGAAGTCATAAGTTTATATTCAGTCAAAATTTCTGTACATTTTTACATTATAGTCAATGAAGTATTTTGCAGACTCTGGCTTCATGTCCTATATTAGTTATTGCCTAATAGTTTATATTTGAAATATGTGTGTTTATAGTAGTTGATGTGTGGTCTGTGTGTATATCTCCACCACAATCAATAATTTCTTTTGTAATTTCTAAAGAACTGCACATATAGACCTTGTGAGTATGAAGTCTGAGCTATGTTTTGTTTGCAAATTTCCAGATGGTCAGAATACAGGTTTATCATGGCCTTCATGGAGGTGGTGTTGACAGTAAGCTGTGCCAAAAGCCGTGTAATTTATGTTTTTATTATGCCTGCCAACTCTCTGAGAAGACCTAAAAAGGGAAATAGAGATGACAGAAGTGTATAAGAAGTGTATGTGATTAATGGAATATTCAAGCAGGGAGGTATATTTGAGGACATATGATATTTTATAAATGAAGACACTCTATGTATGATATATTTGAAACATCCTTATCTGATATGTGTCTATGTGATATGTTTATCACTTAGTGCCTGTTGAATTGCCCCTTCATTTAATAGTAAAGGTGAGGCTGGAATCTGGGTCTCATCATGCCCACTCCATGTTTGGTCTCCTGCAGTGTCCTGCTCCGCATGTTTCCAGATGTTACCGCTGTATAGAAAGCAATTCTTTAAAGCATAGCTGGCTTATATGGCAGATGGTCATTATTTCTCTTAGTTGCCAAATAATACAAAACTTTCGTTTATTTCTGACTCAAGACTGAGTTGTTAAATGATAGAGTATTTTTAGTGATTGTATGTGAATTGATATTTAAAAATCATATACATTACAAAACATGTAATAGTCTTGATACTTTCTTTTGCACACTTCCTAGAGAAGCTAGAGAACACACAATGTGACTTTTTGGAAAATGGATATATTTTATTCTAACTAAAGCTCTCTTTCTTTTAGCTTCTTGTCAGAAACCATATATTGCTCTTATTGATGGAATCACAATGGGTGGGGTAAGTAGACCTTTTGTTATTTTCATTCTACGAATGAATTGTTTAACATCAGATAATGATTATTTCATTAAAATGAGACAGTGAATGTAATATAATACAGCTCACTGGAACAAATATTCATTTCAGTTTTGGATGTTGGAAGATTTTGGATATAAAATGTATTAGAACACTTTGTACTCTATAATCCAAGAGAATATTTTATGTTCTTAATTATGCCATAATCTATTTTAACTTTTGTAGTTAGCAAACTGTCTTAAGCAACAGAAACTGATTGTATTTTTAAAAACTTATTTACATTTGTGTAGGGGGGAGTGTGTGGGGGTAAAATATGGGAATATGTGGTCATACGTGTGCCATGGTGCATGAGTGGAGGTCAGGCTTACAAACTTCAGAGATTCTCCTGGCTTTGCTCTTCAGGGCTGTGACTAACAGAGGAACACCTAGTGGAGGAATAACCCCATCTCGTATCTGGGTTCTGTTAACAAGTATCTCCACTTGGTCCCAGGTGTCCCAATCAAAGAAAGCACCCTCCTTAGGCCACCATGAGGCAACTTTAGTTAAAGATTTCCATGCCTGGAGGGGGCAAGTTAAGCACCTTGTTCTTAAGCAAAATTTGTAAGGACTCCAAGGCGGGATTAGGGAGGAGGGAATGGATTGCCCCATGATTTTTATGGGGATACACTCACCCTCAGACTGCAGACCGATTGGCCTGCTCAGTGATTCTACAGATTCTACCATTGAGCAGCTTCCTCACGGGGGCACCAGTCTGCTGAGTCTCCCCCTCAGCCGGCCCTCTCTCGGAGGCTGAGCGGGATGGTGAGTGTTGATGACTCAGACCCCCTACCAGCCCTGGGGGAGGACACACTGAGTCGGGAGACTCATCGAGGCAGGATCTCGTTTTTATTGTTACAGGCAGTTTCTTTTATAGGGTAGGAAAGGGGGGCACGATGAAAGTATAGTGTAAGGTTACATAGGCGGTGAAGTAAGAGATAAGGTATAGAGAGGGCCAATAAACTAAATGAGCGTGGCTGCAGTCAGGCAGGGCCATCACCAGGATGATATAGTGCAGAAGTGTCTGGACTTCTGCATTTTTGAGACAGGTCTCCAAAATCGAGTCTGGCTTGGGCAGGCACTGTAGGCCCCAGTCTTGCTGATTTAGGCCCAACATTCATGGGTGTATCTCTGATGTTACTAGGGGACACAATCTCAAAACAGACTCCCTGATCCTCTAAGTTCTACCTAGTTTTTGGCTGTACTGGCTGTGGCCTTCTCAGATCATTGTCTCTATCCTTAATTTCAGCCTTTACTTATCTGCAAGTGATCTTCTACTCAAATTTCAGATGACCTATAAGCTCACTTGTCTGTCATCGCTGTACAGCTGGCTGTGTTTTAGTCACGGTTATTAACTACTTTAATAAGAACCTTGTCTAAGCCCTCACACCCTTTGCTCCCCAGGTCAGTCTCAGTTGGCTGCTCTTGGGTCTACTGTTCAACCACTGCTGGCAAAGGAGAGGATTCTTTGGGTAGGGTAGATTCAGTGTAGAAGACAAAAGCCTTTTCTTCTAGCTCTTCCTCATTTCAGAATTACGTGCTTATTGGAATTTGTGCATGTATGTGCTTATATGTACATATGCATATATGTGTGTGTGTACACATATAGACACATACATGCATTTGTGTGACATGAAAGTTGGAGGTGGATTAGGGAGAAAATAGTGACCAACAAGAAAGGTAGTGGATAGAGGTTGTCTTATGGTTTCTGTTGCTGCAACAAAACACTATGATCAAAAGAGCAAGTTGTGGAGGGAAGGATTTGACTTATACTTCCATATTGCTGTTCATTATTGAAGGAAGTCATGGCAGGAACCCAAACAGGGCAGGAACCTAGAGGGAGGAGCTAATGGAGAGGCTATGGAGGAGTGCTGCTTACTGGCCTGCTCCCAGGTCTTGCGCAGCCTGTTTTCTTATAGAATCCAGGACCACCAGCCCAGGGATGGCATCACCCAGAATGGGCTGGGGCCTCCACTATCAATCACTAATTAAGAAATTGCCCTACCACACCCCACCCTAATCCCTGATTTGAGTGCCCAGTTGGTACACAGTAGGAAGGGGTGAGTTTCGGGTGGCCCACTGAGATTCAGTCTCCAATACCAGGTGCCAGCCACCCATCCATCATCTTGTGGAAGGCTATGGTCACCACGATCATATGGCCTCCAGACCAAAGCTCTTTCCTTGACAACAAGTCCAATGGGTACTAGGAACAATCAGCTAATGACAGCCAGATGCTAAAAGCCAGTGGAAGACCAAAATTTCCAAATTCAGGGAAATATGACACCAACAAAACCCAACGATCCTAGTAGAGCAAGTGCTGACCATCTCATCACAGCTGAAACACAAGAAAATGATGACAAATCTATATTTATGAAAATGATAGAGGCCTCAAAAGAAAAAAAATTCCTTAACGAATTTAAAGAAATCACAATTCAACAGAGGAAAGTCGTGGAGAAACCCATTAAAGAAATCCAGGAAAACTCAAACAAACAGGAGAAGGAAAGGGATAAAGTTATTAAAAAAATACAAGCAAAGACAATCAAGCTGGAAAAGGAAGTGAATAAAATGGTTCAAGACCTGAAACTGGAAATGGAAGCAATAAAGAAAACATAAACAGAGATAATCATAGAGGTAGAAAACCTAGGAAAGACAACAGGAACTACAGACACAGACATCATCATTTGGATTCAAGAGATGGAAGACAGAACCTCAGGCATAGAAGAGTCAATTGAAGAAATCAATACAATAGTCAAAGAAAATGAGAAATCTAAAAAATAAATTTCCTCACCCATAACATCCAAGAAATCAAGGCTCAATGAAAAGAAAGAACCTAAGAATTATAAGAATAGATGAAACAGAAGACTCCCAACTCCAAGGACCAGAAAACATTTTCAACAAAGTCATAGAAGAAAAATTTCCAAACCTAAAGAAAGAGATGTCAGTAAATGTCCAGGAGTCATACAGAACACCAAATAGATTAGCCCAGAAAAGAAATTCCTCCCACTACAGAATAATCGAAACTCTAAATGTGAAGAACAGGAAAAAATATTAAAAGCTGCAAGGGGAAAGGGCCAAGGAACATATAAAGGCAGACTCATCAGAATCACACCTGACTCAGTATCGCTAAAAGCCAGAAGATCCTTGGGCAGATGTCCTACAGGCACTAAGAGACAACACATGTCAACCCAGACTACTATACCCAGCAAAACTTTCAATCACCATAGATGGAGAAAACAAGATATTCCATGACAAAAATTTAAAATTTAAACTATCCACAATCCAGCCCTACAGAAGATCCTAGAAGGAAAACTCCAATCCAGAGACGATAACTTCGCCCAAGAAAACACAGTAGACAAATAAATCCACTGCAGCAAAACCAAAAGAAACAAACACAGTACTACCACCAACATCAAAATGACAGGAAATAACAATCCATGAACATTAATATCTCTCAACATCAATGGACTCGATTCCCCAGTAAAGAGACACAGGCTTGCAGAATGGATTCCCAAACAAGACTGATCATTCTGCTGCATACAAGAAAATCACCTCAAAAACAAAGATAGATTTTACCTCAGAGTCAAGGTCTGGAAAAAGGTTTTCCAAGCAAAGGGTCCCAAGAAGAAAGCTAGAGTAGCCATCCTAATATCAAATAAAATAGACTTTCAACCAAAATTAAGCAAAAAATATAGGGAAGGACATTACATACTAATCAAAGGAAAAATTCATCCATATGACATCTCAGTGCTGAACATCTAAGCCCCATATACAAGGGTACCCACATTTGTGAAAGAAACATTACTAAAACTTAAACCACACATTGATCCCCACACATTAATAGTTGGAGAGTTCAACCCACTTACACGAATGTACAGATCATTGAGACCAAAACCAAATCGAGAAATAATGAAACTAACAGAGGTCATGAACCAAATGGACCTATCAGATATCTACAGAACATTTCACCCAAATACAAACAAATATACCTTTTTCTCAGCACCTCATGGGACCTTCTTCAAAACTGACCATATAGTCAGTCACAAAACCAGCCTAACCTATACAAGAAAATTGAAATAACCCCTTGAATCTTATTGATTACCATGGATTAAAGTTGGACTTCAACAACAACAGAAATAACAAAAAGCCGACATATTCATGGAAACTGAACAACTCTCAATGATCACTGGGTTAGAGAACAAATAAAGAAACCAGAGACTTCGTCAAATTCAATGAAAACAAAGGCACAACATACCCAAACTTATGGGATACAATGAAAGTATTTCTAAGAGGGATGTTCGTAGCACTAAATGCCTTCAAAAAGAAATTGGAGAGTTCTCATACTAGCAATGTAAAAGCACACCTAAAAGCTCAAGAACAAAAAGAAGCAAACACACTCACAAGAGGAGCAGATGGCAGGAAATAATCAAACTCAGGGCTGAAATCAATAACCTAGAAACAAAGAGAACCACACAAAGAATCAATGAAACCAAGAGCTGATTCTTTGAGAAAATCAGCAAAATAGATCCCTAGCCAAAGTAACTAAAAGGCAGAGAGAATAATAACTGAATCAACAAAATCAGAAATGAAAAGGGAGAAATAACAGACATCAAAGAAATCCAAAGAATCTTTAGGTCTTACTTCAAAAACTTGTACTCCATAAAATTTGCAAACCTAAGTGAAACAGACAATTTTCTTGATAGATATCAAGTATTAAAGTTAAATCAAGATCAGGTAAGCAGTTAAACAGCCCTATAACCCCTAAGGAAATGGAAACAGTCATTAAATCTCCTAACCAAAAAAAGCCCAGGGCCAGATGCTTTTACCACAGAATTCTATCAGACTTTCAAAGAAGAGCTAATACCAATACTCTTCAAATTCTTTCACAAAATAGAATAATCAAATAGACTTCATCCCAGGGATTCAGGGGTGGTTCAACATAAAAAAATCCATCAACATAATGCACCATATAAACAAGCTGAAAGAAAAAAACCCACATGATCATCTTGCTAGATGCCAAAAAAGCACTTGACAAAATCCAACATCCCTTCATGTTGAAAGTCTTGGAGAGATCAGGCATTGAAGGACCATATCTAAACATAATAAAGTCAGTATACAGTAAGCTGATAGCTAACATCAAATTAAATGGAGAGAAACTTAAAACATTTCCACTAAAATCAGGGACAAAGCAAGGCTGCCCTCTCTGTCCATATCTTCAACATAGTGCTTGAAGTTCTAGCTAGACCAGTAAAACAACTAAAGGAGATCAAGGTGATACAAATTGGAAGGGAAAATGTCAAAATATTCCTATTTACAGATGATATGATAATATACATAAGTGATCCCAAAAATTCTACCAGAGTACACTCCTATAGTTGATAAATTCCTTCGCCAAGGTGGCTGGATACAAAAAATTCTAAAAACTCAGTAGCCCTTCTTTACACAAAAGATAAATGGGCTGTGAAAGAAATTAGGGAAACAACATCCTTCACAATAGCCACAAATAATATAAAATACCTGGGGGTAACTCTAACAAAGCAAGTGAAAGATCTGTACAACAAGAACTTCAAGTCCTTGAACTTAAATTTTGTGTAGAGTGATAAACTTCAGTTCAAGAACTTCAAGATTATCACCCTATCAGAAGATCCATGATCATGGATAGGTAGGATCAACATAATAAAAATGACCATCCTACCAAAAGCAATATACAGATTCAATGCAATTCTTATCAAAATACCCACACAATTCTTTTCAGACCTTGAATGAACAATTCTCAACTTCATATGGAAAACCAAAAAACCCAGAATAGCTAAATTAATCCTGTACAAAACAAAACAAAACAAAAAAAAAATCTGGAGGTATCATCATCCCTGATTTCAAGCTGTACTAAATAATAATAATAATAATAATAATAATAATAATAACAACAACAACAACAACAGCTTGATACTAGGATAGAAGCAGACAGGTTGATCAATGGATCAATCAAATCAAAGACCCAGAAATAAACCTGCACACCCATGGTCACTTAATCATTGACAAAGAAGCCAAAACCATACAATGGAAAAAAATGCATCTTCAACAAATGGTGCTGCTCTAACTGGATGTCAACATGTTATTGCAACATCTTGCAACAGAAGAATGCAAATAGACCCATGTTTATCACCCCACACAAAGCTTAAGTCCAAGTAGATCAAAGACCTCAACATAAAACTGGACATACTAAATCTAATAGAAGAGGAAGTGGAGAAAAACCTTGAACTCATTGGCACAGGAGACAACTTCCTGAACAGAACACCAGTAGCTCAAGCTCTAAGACCAACAATTAATAAATGGGACTTCATAAAACTGAAAAGCTGTAAGATAAAGGACACTGTCATTAGAACAAAATGGCAGCCTACAGATTGGGAACAGATCTTCACCAACCCCACATCTGACAAAGGGCTAATATCCAAAATATATAAAGAACTCAAGTAATTAAACACCAACAACTCAAATAATCCAATCAAAAAAACGGGAATCAGAGCTAAACTGAGAATTCACAAAAGGAGAATGTCTAATGGCTGAGAGATACTTGAAGAAATGCTCAACATCCTTAGTCATCAGGGAAATGCAGATCAAAACTACTCTGAGATTCTGTCTCACATCCATATGAATGACTAAAGTAAAAAACTCAAGTGACAGCACATGCTAGTGAAAATGTGGAGAAAGGGGAATGCTCCTCCATTGCTGGTGGGAGTGCAAACACATACAACCACTTTGGAAATCAATCTGGCAATATCTCACAAAATTGGGAATGGTTCAACCTCAAGATCCAGCCACTCCTGGGAATAAATCCAAAAGATTCTCCACCAAACCACAACAATATCAGCTCAGCTATGTTTACAGAAGCTTTATCTGTAATAGCTAGAAACTGAAAACAACCCAGATGTCCTTCAACTGAAGAATGAATAAAAAACTGTGGTACAAGTACACAATGGAATACTACTCAGCTATCAGAAACAAGGAAATCATGCAATTTGCAACCAAATGGATGGAACTAGAAAAGCTCATCCTGAGTTGTGCTAACCCAGACCCAGAAAGATACACATGGCATGTACTCACTTATAACTGGATATTAGCCATATAGTACAGGATAACTATCCTACCAGTCACAGACCCAAAGGAATAGGAACCTAGCATAACTATCCTATGAGAAACTCCATCCAGCATCAAATCAAAACAGATGCTGAGACACACAGTCATACATTGGTTGGAGCTCTGGGAGTCGTGTATAAGAGAACAGGAATAGAGAGACCTGGAGGGGTCAAGATCAACACATGAAGATCAACAGACCAACTAACCAAGGCTTACAGAGACTGAAACACTACAGAAGAAGAGGAGGAGGAGGAGAGCATATATAAACTAGACCTAGCTTCCCCCCAATACATGTATAGATGATAGGCAACTTGGTGTCCATACAGGTCCTTTAACAAGTAGGGAGCAGGCAGTCTCTGTCATGGACTTGGTTGCCTGTTAGTGGAACACCTTATTCTAGCTGAGCTACCATGTTGAGCCCCAGTGCAAGAGGAAGCTTTTAGCACTGGTGTGACTGATGAACTGAGAGAGAATGATATGTGTGTGTGAGGGGGGCTCACATGAGGAGAAGGAGAGGAGGGAGTGGGGGAGGATGGGAGGATGGGACCAGGAGGGGAGGAGGGAGAGGGCTGTGATGGAGATGTAACTTGAATAAGTAAATAAATTCTGAAAAAAAAATGCCCTAAAGCCAAATCTTATAGAGGAACTTACTCAGTTGAGGTTCCCTCTAGATTGTGTGTTGAGTTGATATAAGACTAGCACAGAGGTGGAATGAGATAAATATGATTGAGATAATGATATTTGTATGAGACATCATCATAAAACCATTTAATAATGCAAACTAAATTTTTAGTTTGATGGTCAGTTGAAGGTATAAAAGGTTAAACTTTTAGAGGAATGGCTTGAAGCTGTGGACGATGGAATGAGCACAGGAAGAATGGAAGCATGTGAAGTCCACTGGGATAGGCTAGGCTGGAGTGCCTAGTTCCTGGTGGGCTGTGGAATGGAGTTTTCAAAATATACACTGAATACATTATTATAACATATACAATATATGTCATATATATTATGTGTGCATATATGTACGTGTGTGTGTGTGTGTGTGTGTGTGTGTGTGTGTATGATACACGGGGAAACTTGAGTTTTGATAATCACTGTGTCTATTGGAAGAGAATGATAGGACTTAGATTGAGAATCGTAGTCAGAGTTTAGCTTGATGTATGACTAATAAAGATTATAGTTATGTGATGTTTGTGAAATTATGCTAGTTAAAAGGCAGGGGGCAATAACTAGATAGATGGGAGCTGAGGCAGGGTCTATGAGTTGAGAACTGGAGACATCTTGTCCATGGCTCAACAAAAGCCTGTCTTAAAGCTACTAATTCTGCCTGATATTTTCTTTTAAACTCATAACAATACATTTCACAACAATTCTGAGTTCTTAGTTACAATATGACAAACTAGAAGTACACCATAGAATATAAAGGAAAGGCTTTTAAATCAACAGAGGAATTTATCAATATAACGTTTTATTTCTATCAGAATTGTACAATTTCATTGTAGTCTTGAAGTGTGTGGATGGTGTGATTTGGGTAATGTTGTCAGTTGACCATGCCCTAATGCAGCATCCAGAACAAACATGTACCCACACAGAGGAAATCTAGTGTAACTTCACAGGTGTTGACCACAAAAAATACTGGTATAGACAAGATGCCATTGATTGGCATGTTTATGGCCATGATTATTAGATTTAATACTTAATGTACAGTACAAAACTTATAACAATCACATGGGTGTTAAGAGTTTTCTTTTTTATTTACATTTTCTTTTTACATTTATTTATTTCTTCAAGTTACATCTCAATCACAGCCCCTTCCTCCTCCCCCTCCTCATCCCACCTTCCCTCACTTTTCCCCCTCATCCTCTTATCTGCTTTTCTTAAAATTTAAGGTATATCTTTCCCCCCCCAGCTGCTCCCCCTTTTAGTTTAATAAAAGGCTCTTTTTCTTATAGCAATAAACACAATATAAAACAAAAAGAACAATTAGGCCACAATTACGAAAATTATAAGCTATAACATGCATTCCCAGTGTTCAGTCCATACATATTTGGCAACTGATATTAGTATTCTATTATCTATCTATCTCAATGAATTTAAAGTTCTATTCCTAACTCAGTTTCCAACTTAACTTTCATTAACAACTTAAAAGCATCATCTTAGACCTAGAACATCTTATTTTAATTCCTAAACAACTTAAATTTTAACTGTGAGACTATAACACATCAGAGACCTGAGAAGGAAAAATATATCTGATTATACAGGATGTGCAGAGCCAACAGCTTCCAAAACTAAGAAATGACAGACAACTGGCTGCCTGGACAGTCCCAATTTCTCTCTATAACATTGGAACATCTATCTCTAGCCTCTTGGCCCAGTATCTCTGATAGACATTAATTGTAAAGCAAGAATTATGAAGGGTTTTCCCACCCTGTCTTGGCAGAGCTAGGCTTTCAACTTACCTGCTTCCAAGTTTTGTCCTTTTTGGACAGCATTCTGTCTACAGTTGAAGCAAGGGATTTTTCTTGCCCAGTGATAAGCTTGCCAGTAATGCAGCCATCTCCAAATGGAGATTCTTTGATGCTCATCATCTACTTGTAGAAGAATAGGGGTTGCTGGCAGGAGCTGACATGTCTCAATATCAAAAAATCTTGTTAAGAAAATATCTTTGAATGCCATATTCTACAGATCTCTTGAGGTTTTTCTCTCTTTTTCTTTTCTCCTTTCCTATGTGGGAGGGAAAAGACTTGAAAAAATGGGATATAGAAATGATAAAGAAAAAGGGACAGTTTATTGAATATGTTCTTATATCTTTGTATATTGATACAAAATCAAGATTATTTTTGGCTACATCGGTATTGATCTTTGTATATTGATACAAAATTAAGGTTAACTCTTTTTAAGGTACTGTACCTATGTAACCCTTAAAAATGAAATGTGAAGTTTTGGCCTTTTGATAGCAACTGTCACAAACTGTTTAGGATAATTGAGAAATGCAAACTAATAGTTATTCGAACATGTCATTTTGTTAGGTACTAGCGTAGTTTATGACAGATGTTTTCAAGTTAATCAGAAATCAAGTTGCTAAGAGACAAGCAACATTTGCTTATCCAAATATATGGAGATAGATAGGTGCTCTTCAAAAACTTCAAGAGATCTGTAGAATAAGTGTTTTCTTAATGAGAGGCTTAAAAGTTTTAATAACAACCTTTACAAGTGACTGAACTAAGTGGCAAAGACATGAAGAAATTTAGGAAATTTTATGGAAATAAAAAGAATAAGATATGGAAACCTGTTTAGCTAACATTCAACACAAAGAGCCTGGTTTTGTTCTAAATACTTAACGTATCTCCCTGGTTAAGATGCGAATGGGAATGCTGGAAGTTGTGGACAGTGTGGACAGCAGAGCATAGGGGAGCAGTGACAGTAGTCAGTATAAACAGTAGTGGATGGCTGGTCTTCCATGTACTTCTATCTCTAGCACTTGCTGTATTCAGTGTTTGCCCTGTTCAGTGTTAATCTTCAAGTCTGCGATAGACTTTCAACAAAATCTCTTAGTAGCCAAATTAGAGGAGTTTTATAATTGGTTTAACTAATGGTCCATGTGAAAATAATGATGTGGTGAATTTTATTTGATGAAATAGGTAAGTAAAGAAATGTATTAAATATTCTTTAAATATACAAAATTACTAAATTTTCTGTAATAACTTGCTCATACTTTTTTGGTTATTAGTGCCAATAATAAGCAGTACTCAGCTTCCAGGAGAGTCTGTCCTGTAATGCCGGGAAGGAGCATAGCACACTACAGAGTGCTCACAGGAGCTGCCCCTTAGAGCAGGCCAGCCTCACTTGGCAGAGATGCTTGTGTGTTTTTGTCTAGCAGATTCATCTGAAATTGTGCGGCTTAGGGCTTCCTTCCAGCCCACATTGTGAAACAAATTCCTATAGAATATAAAGACAACATAAAACTTACTTGGTTTGAAATATTTGTGTATTAATGCTTTTAATTTTTACCACATTTTAAAGCCCCCCCCTTATTTCCCTAGGGAGTTGGTCTTTCAGTTCATGGGCAATTCCGAGTGGCTACGGAAAGGTCTCTCTTTGCAATGCCAGAAACGGGAATAGGTAAAAGTACCGCAGTTTTTGTAATTACTTTTGAATTATATTCCTTTACTACATTTCAGATATTTTATACATATACATATAGCCAAAAGACTCCATGGGAGATACAACAAGGAAAGAACTTGTATTTATTGTTATAAGAAAAAAGAACCTTTATTTGGACTAAAAGGGGGAGCTGTTTGGAGGAAAAAGATATACCTTACATTTAAAAAAAAAAAAAAACAGGTAGGAGGGTGAGGGGGAAGAAGGTAGGATGGGACTGGGAGGGGAAGGAGGGAGAGGGCTGTGACTGAGATGTAACTTGAAGAAATAAATAAATGTTGAAAAATATAAAAAAAGAAAGAACTTTTAAAAAAGACACTCTATTTAGATCAGTAGTTATATCACATACAAGAATATTTATCTGAAGGTATTAGCACCCTGTAGTTAATCTTAGATAAGGGAAAATTTCCTCACACTTCCATGTGTGATACGTCGAGAGTTTCATAGATAATGTTACTGTTCTCTGCTAATAGGAAAGTCATTCCAGCAGGGTCTTTGACAGGGCTCTTCTTTCTTCACGGTCACCTTTGTCTCCGTCACATGTCTGTGCTGCTCTCCTGTTCGGGTCACGCTGTCTTGACGCTATTGCCTTACAGTAACTCTTGAAATCAGGTAGTGATATCCTGCTAACTTTGTCTCACTCCCCAAGTTGCTTCATTCATATAGATCGTTTATATTTTTGTACAAAATGTAGTTTGAAAGTTTCAACAAGAAATGCTTCCTGCTATTGTATTTGGCAAGTTTACAATCTGTTAATTAGGCAGAATTGACTTCTTTCATGTGTGTGCTCTGTGTGTGTGTTTGTGTTTGTGTGAGGGAGGGTGGGTGTGCACATGCATACTGTGCGCCCCTCGTGCTTGTGGAGGCCCGAGGTGTAACTTAGGTGTCTTTCTCTGCCGCTCTCTACCTTAGTTTTTGAGACAGGGTCTCTCATTGAATCTGAAGCTGGCCCATGGAACTAGACTGTTTGGCCAACAAGTCTCATGGATTCTCCACCTGCCAGAGTTGGGATTGCAGGCATGTGCCACCACACTCAACTCTCTACATGAGGGTTACATATCTACACTATGCTATTCTTGCATGGCAAACACTTTACCGACTGAAGCATCTCCTTAGCCGAGGAATTGCCATCTTAATAAGATGGTGTCTTTAGGCTCATGAGTAAGTAAAATTTTCAGTTTTAAGTTATCCAGAGTTTTATAGTTTTCAGGGTGTATATCTTACACATATTTTACCAGAATTTCGTATTGCTTGATATTGTAAATAATGTTTCTCATTTTTCATGCGATAGATTTTGATCATGTTTTTCCCTCCCCCAATTCCTCCCAGACCCCAGAATCCTTACTAAAGACAAGCAATCCTTCCACACAAAAACATAAAATCAAAACTGGAAACAAACAGGTAAAAGACCAAAAAGGGGGGGGGGGGACCTAAAACAAAGGAAAATGAAACAAAAGTCCACAAAAATACCATTGAGTTCATTTTGTGACGGTCAACTACTCCTGGGCCTGGGCCTGTCCTCATGTGTTGTTGATAGACCCAGTAACACTCTATTGAAGAAAATAGGGCTCTGTTGCAGATAGCTTTTTGGTTAGGGGTGTGTCCACCTGCCCCTCCCAGTGCTGAGACTCCCATGTAGCTTGAACGTGTACCAGTCTGTGCATGTTACTCAGTCTCTCTGAGTTCATATGTGCATTAGTCCTGTTGTATCTGGAAGACACTGCTTCATTGGAGTCGTCCAGCACCTCTGCTCTTCACAGTCATCCTGCCTCCTCCTCCTTACAGATCCCTGAGCCTGGAGGGAGAGGGGGTTTGGTAAGACATTAGGACTGAATGTTCCAACGTCTCTCTCACTCTGCACATTTTTTTCCTTGGAAGATCATCTCTTCCTCCCACATCAGTTACTAGGTCGTTACTAACCCAACCTCTGCAATTATTCATATAGTAGTCCAGATATCGAAAGCTAACATCCACATATAGGAGCAAATCTAGTAGTTGTCTGTTTGGCTCTGGGTTATCTCATTCAGGATGATTATTTTCTAGCTCCATTGCATAAATGTACCACGTTTTCATTATCTGCTCATCTGTTGATGGACATTTAGGTATTTCCAATGTCTAGCTATTATGAATAGAGCAGAAATGAACATGGTTGAGCAAATAATTGTGGTAATATAAAGTGTCTTTTGGGTATTATGCCCAAGAGTGGTATACCTAGTATACCTTGAGGTAGATTGATTCCCATCTTCCAGAGGAACAGCCACACTGATTTGAATAGTGGCTGTACAAGTTTGCACCTCCACCAGCAATGGATAAGTGTTCCCCTTTCCCCACATCATTGCCAATATGTGCTGTAATGTGTTTGGCTGATCTTGGTCCTTCTGACAGATGTAAGATGAAATCTCAAAGTAGTTTTTCAATTTACATCTTCCTAATGGCTAAGGACATTAAACATTTAAGTTTCTCAGCCATTTGTGTTTCACCTTTTGAAAACTCTATGCTTAGTTCTACACTTTACTTTTTTAATTGGGTTGTTTTGCTAATGTTCAGATTTTTTGTTTTTTACTCTATCAAATATATAACTGATAAAGATTTCTTTCCATTTTGTAGGATGATAACGTTGCCTGAATAATGATGTCCTTTACCACATAGAGGCTTTTCAGTTTCACAAAGTCTCATTTATTAATTGTTGATCTTATTGTGTCTGCTATCAGTGTCCTGTTCAGAAAATACTTTCTGGTGCCAATGAGTTCAAGGCTTTTTCCCACTTTGTCTTGTATCAGATTCAGGGTGTATGGTTTTATGTTGCTGTCCTTAATCTGTTTGGATTTGTGCAGAGCAATATGGATTTCTTTTCATTTCTTTACATGCAGCCACCCAATTTGACCAGCACTGTTGGTTGAAGACTCTGTCTTTTATCCAGTGTGTATGTTTTACTTTTTTGTTAAAAATCAGGTGTCTGTAGGTATGTGAACTGTAACAGAAAATATTTTTATTTATAAACACTGATATTTATTAATACTTAATAACACCTATAAAATAGCCTAGGTCCATGCAGGGTGACTTAGCATACGGCAGTCTTGGCAGTCAGATCTTTTCAAAGCTTAGTGTTCATTGGGCCTCACTTTGCCAGTTCACAAGGCCAATTTATCGTGACCAGCTTATAAAGTCAGTCTGTTCCAATCGCCAAACTGAGGGTGGCTTTTTCCATCAGCTCAGACTTACCTCCACAGTCTCTTTGACCTGGACAAACTTCACAGCCGAAAGCCTCTCCAAGCGAATTCCAAACTCTGCTTGCCTTGCTCCATTTTCCAGTGCTCTGGGGCCCCAAGACAGATGCCTTCAAGGAACTCTCTCTGCAGGTTTTATGCCATGCCTTTGTCTTGGACTATTACAGCTTAAATTCTGTTAATGGCATGGCTTGCTGTGCACTTCTCCAATGTGACTTCTCAGCTGGTAAGGGCAGGAGGAAGAGGAGACCTCGTGGAGTTCTCTGGCTTCTATATTGCATTATCTCATGATACATGGCTGTCTCCAGGAGCCATGAGATTTCTTGTGATGTCCAGCAGTCCCATTGCTTCTCACAGCAACTGACATCATCTACGCAGCTTGCACGGTTTCTTAGTCATGTCCCTTCAACAGGGCAGTTCACAGAACTATGGACTCAACTGTGCTCTGTCCATCTTGGTCCAAGTTCAAGGGACACCAAGCTCTCCTTTATGTGCTGCCATATGCTAATCTGAACTGCCTCCTAATTCACTAAATAGCCTAACTTCTACCACCTGGACTAACATCTGGTTCTTCAGTTCAATTCCATTGATCAACATGTCTGTCTTTATGCCAATAACATGCTGTTTTTACTATGATAGCTCCATGATACAGTTTGAAAACTGGGGTTGTGATAACTTTAGAAGCTCTTTTATTATTCAGGATTCTTTTAGCTATCCTGGGTTTTTTTTTTATTTCCATATGAAGTTATTGCTTTTCTATTCCTATAAAGAATTGGAATTTTGATGGAGATTGCATTGAATCTGTAGATTGTTTTTGGTAGGATGGCCATTTTTACTATGTTAATCCTACCAGTTCATAAGCATTGGGAGATTTTTCCATCTTCTGATGGAACTTCAGTTTTTTTCTTCAGTGTTCTAAAGTTTTTATTGTATAAGTCTTTCACTTGGTTGGTTAGAGTTTTTCAAGATAATTTTTGTGAGGCTATAATGAAAGGCACTATTTCTTTCATTTCTTCTTTCTCAGTATGTCATTTGTATGTAGGAGGGCTACTCATTTGTGTGTGTTAATTCTGTATCCTGCTACTTTGCTGAAAGTGTTTAATCAGCTGTAGAAGTTTTCCTGGAGGAGTTCTTAGCATCATTTGTCTATACAATCATATCATCTGCAAATAAAGATGCCTGGACTTCTTCCTTTCTAAATTGTATCCTCTTGATCACTGTCAAGTTCTATATTGAATAAGTATGGAGAGAGTAGAAAGCCTTGTCTTGTTCCTTATTTTAATGTTGGTGTTGGCTGTGGACCTGCTGTAAGTTACCTTTCTTAATAGGAGTGGTCCATGTGTCCCTAATCTCTCAACCATCCCTAGATCTCTGGGATGAAGTCAAGCTAATCATGGTAGATGTTTTCTTGGATTTGGTTTGCAAGTATTTTACTGAGACTTTTTGCATCTAAATTCATAAGGGAAATTGGTTTATAAACTTTTTTGGTTGGATCTTTGTGTGATTTGGATATTGGGATATTAGTGGCTTCATAAAAAGAACTAGAAAGTGTACTTCAATTTCTATTTTGTGGAATAATTTGAGGAATATTGATGTTAATTCGTCTTTGAGGAACTGGCATAGTTCTGCACTGAATCCATTTGGCTCTTTGGTTTTTTGTTGTTGTTGGGAATTTTTAATTATTGCTTCTATTTCACTAGCAATTTTTAAATTGCTTATTTTATCTTGACTTAATTTTGGTAGATTATTTATATCAAGAAATTTATCCATTTCTTTTAGATTCTCCAGATGGGTAGAATACAGATTTTTAAAATTGTCCTTATGATTCTCTGAATTTCCTTGGTGTCTGTATATCTCCTTTTTGTCTGTTGTGGGAGACCAGGGGCTTATGTCTCCTGATGAAGAAAGACCGAAGACACAGGGCAGCCTTAGATCATAAAGTAAATACACCAAGACCTTATACTATTTCAATGCTTAGGCATTAACTGGGCAGACTCTTAACTAGCCCATCTAAATTGACCCATCTACCTTGCCTCATCCAGCTGCATGGCTAGCTATACCTTCCTGGCCTATAGTCATGTTTGTGTCCTGTGGTGCCTCCTGATGAAAAGGACCTTCCCCTTTCTTCATCCCAGAGTCCCAGGAAGTCCTGCCTTCCAGTTCTCTTTCTGCCCAGCTACAGCTCTAGGTTTTTGATGTCAGCTGTTACATCCATACGACACATAAGATATTTCTCTACAATTCCCCCTTTTAGTCCAATAAAAAGGCTCTTCTTTCAATAATAAACTAATATACAATAAGAACAATTATGAAACAGTTATGAAAACTATAAGGTATGATATGCATTCCCAAAGTGCAGACCATACATATTTGGCAACCTTTGGAGAAAGAATTCTATAATCTATCCTATCTTGGTAAGTTTAGACTTCTGTACCTAAATCATTTTTTGTCTTTACTAGAATTACCAATCTAAAAACATCTTCTTAAACCCAAAACATCTTTGTAATTCCTAAACAACTCAAGCCTTCCTGTGGAACTACAACTGTCTAGTCCTCAGCCCCATCAGATCAGATACTTGAGAAGGAAATAAATATTGCCTAGGTAAGTAGGAGGTACAGGCAAGCAGCTTCCAAAACTGCTGAAAGTAGGCTGCCTGGACAGTTACTTACAGTACCCTTCAACACAGGAGCATCCTCTTCAGCCTATTGGCCTGGTATATCTGACAGACATATATGTGCAACAGGAATTTTGAAGAACTTGCTTATCCTTTCTTGGTCAATAGTCTACTTAGCCTACATTCAAGTTTTGTCCATTTTCAGACAGCATGTTGTCTGCAGAGAGAGCAAGGACATTCTTACCTAGTAGAAGTTATTTCCTGATGGGGATGAATCTCATAATCTTCTCTCAGATGAATGGGGTATTGCCAGGAGCTGACATGTCTAAGTCAACAAGCCTTAAATTAATAAAAACATCTTAAATGTCATATTCTATAGATTGCTAAGGGTTTTGAAGATCATCTATCATCTATCTATCAGTCATCTATCTATATCTATCATCTATCTATTGTACATCTGAACAGGCAAACATTGTTTGTATTTAGCTATTTAGTATCTGTTTAACCTATGAAGTATATTTCTTTGATAAATTAGAGTAATATCTGACATGACCATGAGTCTGATTGACTAACCATTAATTTGTATGTCTTAATCATTCTAAACAGCTTGTAATAGCAGTTATTAAAAGAAATGGAAGTAAACATTGTATTTTAAATGAGTTGCAAAAGTCCAATACCTTATACAAGAGATGAAACATAATTATGATGTAACAAGAATAACCTAAATTTGTATCAATATACAATAATTTGTACCAATGAAACCCGTAAACCTGTATCGATATACAATAATCTTTATCAATATAAACAAAAATAACCTTATTAGAAAGTAGCAATAGCTCTGAGTTTGAAGAGTAGATTCAATAATCTACCTTCTTAGGTTATTATTCCTGTATGATACTCCTATATTCATTCCCCCTTTTTCTCAACCCCTTTATGATCATAAGCATCCATCACCTAATAAAATGACCAAAATCTACCCATTCTCAAGGTTGCTTCCTGTTGACTTTGGGCATAGGAGTCCCTATTTGGGTAGGCTCAATTGAAAATTGGGAAAATGGTTAAGTCCTAAAGAGTCAGCTGTGGCATTTGTTGTGGAAGTTCAAGCTTAAGGGAAGTCCTGACTGGATCAGTCTGTGAAGATGGATGAATTAAGGTCATCTGGGGCTGGATAAAGCAGGCTGCTGGAATAAATTTGTCTCAGAGTCTCAGCATCCTGGAGAATGAATCTTGTCAAGGCTGTCTCCATTCCATTGATGTCTGGTCCTTTTGTTCTGTAAAATATAAACTCTTTACAACTAATATACAGTTCTTTAATTATGATTGTATGAAGTGTGCAGGATGCACATATCAGTAAAAGATGAAAATTTTGCCCTTTGAGCAGGTGAAAGATATCTATCTTTTTTATAAGCTAGTTTGGATCATTACCAAAATTGCAGTATAAATCTCCATTCATGTGGTTAAAAGAATGACATGGTAAGTCCTGACAACCTTTGTAGCCAAGAAATCGTTGGCCATGCATAGCTGAAGTCCTGGCCAGAGACATTTACATATCCCATTTAGTCTCAGAGCTGTTCCCAGGAGGGAGAATCAGCAAATTTATGTTACTAGTCCTGTTTGATCTTCTTGATTTCTTTCCTTTTGTATGCAGTTAAGAACTTCAGGAGGTGTGTTCCCCAAAAAGACTTAGGTATGCTTTGTTGTGCAGGTGTGATCGAACTAATCACTGCAAGAATAGTTTTCACCAGATCCTGCTGTGTCTAAATATGCATAAAATAAACCACTTTGGGTCAGACTCCTTAAGTTTGAACAAACAAAAACAAAAACAAAAAAACTTCAGGAGGTCTCCCTTTGTCAAATCCGATTATTACTTTGGATGGAATTCAAAGCCTTATTTTTCTGTTGACATAAACATAAAGCCTCTCTGCCAACATAACACTTGTCATCTAGTTTGAAGTTATCATAAGTATAGACTGAATTAATTTAGCAGTCCCTTTCTTATCTAGGTCTGCTCCATTTTGACCTCTCTCAAAGAGGGTAAATAATATTACCATTGGACATTTAACCATTTTCATGTTGATAAATCAAAATAAGACTGCATGGAGTCCAAATATCCTCCCTCCTCTATAGTGATATATATTTACTATTTTTATTGAGACAGGGTTTCTCTGTGTAGCCTGGGCTGTTCTGGATTTACTCTGTAGTTCAGGCCGGGCTCAAACTCACAAGGAACCTATCTGTCTCTGTCTTTGTCTCCCAAGTATTGGGATCAAAAAATGTGTTTATTTATATTTTTTCTTTCCTTTTAATTTAACTGGATATATCAGTTTTTCTCTTTTAATTTAATATCCTTCCCTGTAGTCAACTTTATTCAAACTCCTTCCTAGCTTTATTGCTGAAGCACAATTTTAAGTATATTATACCAGTTTGGTGATTAGGGTCTTGGTTCTGTAATTTGTGCTAGGTTAAGTTGCCATCAGTTTTCCTGTGGGAGCCCTATATTCTAAGGAGACTGGGTGGCTGCTCAGAGCAGTGGGATACCTCACCTCTTGTCAAGCTTTCAATAACTCTTGGTGGCAAATGGCATGCAACTTCTATGTTCATCTCCCAGCTTAACTCTGGGTCCTTACATTGACTAACAGAATATATCATTTCTAGGGCAAAATCCCTTTTGGCACCAGTTCTCCCATGGGAGCCCCACACCTAAAATTGGCTCTTCACCCCTTTCTCTTAATATAGATTTAAGATTGATGTGTATTTATTTATTAGATCAGTAAGGACATTATTTATTCCTAAGCAAAAAACTACATAGTACCTTTAAGGAAAAAATATATCACTTTTAGTTTTAGATTGTCCTTTGTAAGTGACTTTACCTCATTAACAGGGGTCCCACCCTGTCTTCATTGTATAGACCAGGCTGGTCTAGACTTCACAGAGCTCTGCTTCTCTCTGTCTCCTGTGTGCTAGGGTTAAAGGCATGTGCCATCACTGCCCTGCTCAGATATTTCACCTTAATTCCTAATAATTATAACTATAATTTACAAACAAAAAAAATCCACAACAAAAGCAAACCCAAATTTGAAATGTAGTGACAGTCTGAATTTACTTAAAATCTTTAAAAATCTCCTATGTTTTAGTAGTGCCAAACAATAAAAATAACCTTTCTATTTCCCTCTACTAGAGAAAAACAAAAACATTCAATCAAAAATCAAGCAAAGAAACAAAATTAAAGTTTTGGGCTAGTTGTGATATTTCATGCTGTAGCAGAGAAGCCTTGTCTATGACTCTTTGGAATTTAGGTGCTGTACTTATTGTATTGGCAGAATGTTAGCAGAGAAAGCTTATGAACATCTCATAGCCAGAGAGCTCTGAATTCCAGCTGCCATCAATTTCCTTTTTTCTGTGGGGAAGAGCCCTTTTCCTTCCTCTATTCTTATAGCTTGTAATTTAGCATCCCATCTCCCAGTTCTCTCCTTACCTAAGTCTGTTTTATTTTGAACATTCTTAGAGAGGGCACAGAAAACTGTGATCACTACTGAACATATTTAACTAACTCCATGACAAAAACAACTAAAACAAAACTATACAAGATCCAAGCACCTTCTGCTATAGTCTTTTCCATTTCACCCTCAGCTTTAGGTCTAGCTTTCTCTAGGGTGCCTGAGGCTTTGGTCTGCTTTCATTCTTAAAAGAGACCAGGCCTCTTATCCGACTAGTCTGATTTTTTTCCCACCTTTCACCTGAGCCTTCTCAGGCTGTAAGCATGGATTCTAATTACCCCACATTGGGAGCAAAAATGTGGGAGACTAAGGACTTATGTCTCCTGATGAAGAAAGACCTAAGACCCAGGCCAGCCTTAGACAGCCTAATTATTTATAAAATAAATACGTCAAGACCTTTTAATATTTCAACACTTAGACCTTAGCTAGGCAGACTCTCAACTAACTTATCTAAGTTACCTGTCCACCTTGCTTCATCCAGCCACATGGTTAGATGAGGCAAGGCTTCCTGGCCTATAGTCATGTCTGTCTCCTGTCAAGTCTCCTGGTGAAAAGGACCTTCCACTTTCTTCTTCCCAGAGTTCCTTTCCCATCTCCCAGGAAGTCCTGCCTTCTGCTTCTCTTTCTGCCCAGCTATACGCCATAGGTTTTTATTGACAGCTGTTATATCCATACAACACACAAGATAATTCTCTACATTTGTCTCTAATTTTATTAAATTGTATTTTCTCTCTTTGTCATTTAGTTGATTTGAGTATGGGTTTATCATTCCTGTTGATTTTTTTTCAAATAACCAACTCTGTTTCATTGATTCTTTGCATTGATTTTGTTGTATTGTTGTTTCTATTTTGTTTACTTGAGCCCTGAGTTTATTTCTTCCCATCTACTTTTTTTGGGGATATTATTTGTTCTTGTTCCAGACCTTTCAGGTGTGTTGTTAATTTATTAATATGAAAATTCTCTACTCTTTTGTCAATGAGAGGAACATTTTTTCCACACTGCTGAAGAATGGACTCTGGATTTTGTCAGATTTTTTTTTCTGCATCTAATTGGCTTGGGTTTTTTTGTTTTGTTTTTTAGTTTGTTAATGGTAAATTATGTTGATTCGTTTTTAAGTACAAATTTACCCTATGATACTTCTCCCTCTGATATTTGCAATCTTTTTAATATGTTATTTGGTTTAATTTGCTGAAACTTATTTGTAATTTGTGCAGCTCTGATTGTTGTGGTTGAAGTCTGATTTGTAATGACCTTTCTTTGTATGAGTATTGGTAATGCTGTTTGTTTGGTCTCTTTTTCCGAAAGAGCTTGTGTAGAATTAATATCATTTTCTCTATATTCTAAATGTTTTGTAGAATATATCAGTAAAGCCATCTAGGCTGGTAGTTTTCTTTTTGAGAAAGTTTATAATCATAGATTTGAAGCATCTGGAACATACTTGGCCAGTCAGGTTATCTTCTTGCACAAGCATAGGCAGGTTGAATCCTTAAAGGAATTTGTACAATGCCCTAGTGTAAAGCCACCCATGATATTCTAATATGTGTAGACTCCATAGTGTTTTCTGTCACTCTCATTCTTGATTAATTTTTTTGTCTATTCCCTTTTCCCCCAGATCATTCCAGTTTGAAGTTTCTCAACTGTATTGATCTTACAAAATCTGGTTTTCAATTACTGATTTTGGTGTGATGTTTATTACTTGTTTTCATCTACTTTAGTTTTCTTTTGCTACTCTTTTTTTTCTAGGATTGTCAAGTAAAAGCAGGTTAATTGGCATTTTTAAAAATCAATTTTTATCTACACATTTGGTAGAAACTGCACTTCAAATTGAATTCTGACCTCTTCCCTAGCTAGTACCGTGTGGTGAGACACTCCTGTGCTTCTGGGCTGCAGGTTCCTTGGCCACATGATCGCAAGAATGAACAGTTGATGGACGCTCTGCGGTTCAGTGCGCTGTATGACTAAGGCATGTTGCTCAGTGGGCTAAGTTTGTTAAATGCATTTCGTCTTAGAGAATTTTTTCAGAGTACAGATGCTCACCATTATGTGATGGAGCTGGCTCGAATGTTTTCCACCAGACTTGGTATGTAGCTGCACTGTGAGCTAGGGAGCACCTGGACATTAAAGATGTGAGATTCTATCTTCTAGTTCATGTTGTTTCCTATGGAAACATTCATCTCACCCCTAGTTTTTGTTCCTGTGTTAATACCTGTGTGCATTTCTCTGGGTGTGCTTCAGACTTTCTGTTGACCAACTGTTTTAGGTTATTTGATCATAGTATTTCTTGATGGAATTCTCTTTATCTTGCATGTGTCTCTGTTGATTTGGCTTCATTCTCTCAAAGTTTGAATTTTTTTCCTCAGATACATCCTTTATACTTAATGTTAGATGCACTCTTGCTTTGTGAGTGTGTGTGTGTGTGTGTGTGTGTGTGTGTGTGTGTGTGTGTGAGTGTGTGTGTGTGTGTGTGTGTGTGTGTGTGTGTGTGTTTGGAGGGATTGAACTCAGGGCCTGATAGTGCTAGGCAAGTGCTACCACTGAGGAATAGCCCCCACCCTTTATGTCTTTACATGAACTTTGAGCAGGGTGTGGTAAATGACCCAGGCCACCCTAGAGCCCATCCTGTAGCCTGCACAGCCTTTGAACCTGTGACCCTTTGGTGTCTGCCTCTTCAGACCTGTAATTATAGCTCTAAGCACCAAGCCCTGCTGTTTGTTCATTTTAAATTGTCTTTTCTATTTAGTTTCTATTTCCACATTTTAAACTTTTCTCTATCTGCAAAGTCTAATCTGCTTTTAGCATTTCTAGATATTTTTCAGTGAATGCACTCATCTCAGTTTTTATCTATGGAAATATGATTTGAGCTGCTAAAAATATAACTTGTCTGTCTCTATACTTTTTGAACATATGAGCGAATTCTTATATTTATATCAATTTCAGTTGATTTAGTCTCACTGTACATTGTATTTTCCTGCCATATTAGATACTGAGTTTTTTGTTTTGTTTTGTTTTGCTTTGTTTCTTTGAGACAGGGTGTGTGTGGACTACACTGGCCTTGAACTCAATGATACACTTATCTCTGCCTCCCAAGTGCTGGAACTAAAGGTGTGCAGCACTATATGGCTAGTGTGTTGGATAGTTTATGTCAACATGGTACAAGCTAATGTCATTTGAGAACGGGGACCCTCAATTAAGAAAACGGTTCCATTAGATAGGACTGTAGGCAAGCCTGTGGGGGCATTTTCTTAACTAATTATTGATGGGAGAGGGTCCAGCCCATGGTGGGTGGTGCCATCCTTGGACTGGTGGTTGTGAATTCTATAAGAAGAAGAAGAATAAAAAAAAAAAAAAGGCTGAGCAAGCAAGCCATGGAGAGCAGCCCCTCTCTGTGGTGACTCATCAGTTCCTGCCTCTAGGTTTATCCTCTGTTTGAGTACCTGTTTTAACTTTCTTCAGGGATAAACCATGCATGTGGAAATATAAGGCAAATAAACCCTTTCCTCCCCAACTTGCTTTTGGTCTTCGTGTTTCATCATAGCAGTAGTAACCCTAACTAAGACAGCTAGTCATTTTTATTAGTTCTTAAATGCAACCTTTCTTTTGTTGGACATTGGATACTTTTGAAAGGTTTTTGTTGTTTTCTTTTTCTTTTTCCTCCCTCTCTAGCTTATTCTGCCCCCTTTCCTTTCTTTTGTTTACACTGTGTAGCCCTGACTGGTCCTTTCTGGCCTTCAATTTACAGAGGTCTGCCTGCCTGTACTTCTTGATGGCTGGTATAAACTTGAGTTCTTACAGATGTTCTTGCACTTTCTTCTAGGATGAGTGGAAGTTGCTTGGAAACCCTTTGATCTTGTTAGATGTTTTGGGTTTGGTTGGTTTTGTTTTCATGCAGGATGGGGCAATGCTTTAAGCTGCAATTGATTATTCCTGACTACAGAGATTATCTTCCTTTGTGGCTGCTGGTGTCCAGAGTCTTGCTCTTCATCTAGTTGGTGGGTCTGTATTCCCAGGCCTCTCTGATTTTCCATTTAGTTCTTGTATCCCTTCCCTAGACTCAGATCCTTTTTCCACACCATATGGATGAGTTCTAAAGTGAATCCCGGATGGAGAGACTTGAGGTACAACTAGGGATAGCATCAAACTGTCCAGTTTGTGCTTGGGGTGGAAGCTGACCAGGAAAGAAATGTTGTAGTTGAAGAGATGTGAGTTCAGAGCTGTGGCTTTGTCGTGTGGATGCTCCTAGTCATGTGACCATATAAAAGGCAGATCTAGAGTTTGGTATTGGAGGGAAGAGGCACAACTAGGTTTGAGACTGTTTGTCAACTTGATCCTCTTTGACAAAACCGTAGACTGATTGGCTTAAAAGGACATACTGACTCACATTTCTGAATGCTGAAAGCCAAGATCAAAGTGTAGGTAAGCTTGGTTTCTCTGGAGCCTCTTCCTTCAGCTTTTACATGGCCTCTGTGTATATTTCTTCCTATAAAGGAATCTGACATACTCAAAGCTTGGTTTCTAAATAATGCAGGTACAGTGTGAGGCAAGGCTTCAACATACAGACTTTGGGGGCAGTATGTCAATAACAGAACGTAATCAGCTCATGAGTGTTATTTAAAGTCATAGGAGTCAAGGAGAATAACCACAGGTAGACATCCACTAGAGAGTCACCTGCAGTACTCAGACCAAGCCAAGTAGACAGGGAGATGGAGAGAAATTCTCCCTGTGTGTCAGAGGCAGGACCCTGCAGGACCTCTTACCATGATTGGTAATGATAAGAGACAGAACTAAAAAACGATTGGACATTTAAGAGTTGGTTAAGGTGTGTTCTTTAATCTAAGAGAAAACACAGCCTCTGGAAAAAAATTAAGAAATGTGAAATGAGATTAATCAGTAATTGTGTTTAAAAGTGTCACACTTCCTGGGCATGGTAATGAATACCTGTAATCTCAGTATTGGGGAGGCTGCAGACTGAGGGAAGAGATCACAGGTTCAAGGCCACTCTAGCCTATTTCATGAGGCTCTCTCTCATATTAACAACAGAGAAGTTCCATGCATAATGTATGGAAACAAATGCCCCCTCAGTTGCATTGGGCGGACACTGTTCTTTAGTATCACCCTCCTTTGTTTTCGAGACAAGGCCTCCTTGGTGGCCTGGAGCTCACCAGCCAAACTAGTCTAGCTGGCCCTGGTGCCACTCTAGTGTTGGCTTGTCCAGCTCTGCAGTTGCAATCACATGCTGCCACACCTGTATTTTAAACATGAGCTCTAGGGGTCAAACTCAGGTCCTCACTGAGCTATCTATTCTGTACCCTCCGTATTGTATACTCCTGATGTACAAGACATTCTACAGTCTTTACTGTACTCTACATTCTACACTTTACTGATCTCCAGAGCAATAAGATGCAAATATTTTGAAAATTTTCCAAAATAAGTTAACAATTTATAACGTTTTTGTGATTTGAGTTCATTGTATAACACATAACTTAATATTTGTAGTGCAGATTCACAGTCTGGACAGAAATGGCTAAGTGAGTACAAGCATGCTCTTCAACTTCTGTTTTAATTATTATTTTTGCTATATTTAATTACAGGATTATTTCCTGATGTGGGTGGAGGTTATTTCTTGCCAAGACTTCAAGGAAAACTGGGTTACTTCCTTGCACTGACAGGATTCAGACTAAAAGGACGAGCTGTGCACAGAGCAGGAATTGCAACACATTTTGTAGATTCTGAAAAGGTAATTGTTTGAGTGTTTGCTGGGAGTGGCTGAGATCACAACGCTTTGGTAAGTTTGAGTGTGAATGTTAAATTTATTGCTTTAGCTGTGTGATCTTGGAGAAAGTACTTAAGCCCCAAAGCCCTTTACTTTCCCATTCTTCCTCCATGCTGAGCTGAAATTCAAGACTCTCTTGCATTCACCTTTCCATGGCCAAGGACATTAGTGTATGGTGTATGTTTAGGCACCTGGCAAGGTGCCTAAGCTTTGTGTCAGTATCCACAAGCAAAATGGAGATAATAGTACCTGAGCTGGTATTTCTAAACAAATAGTATTGGTTTAACAACAACAAAATAGTGCCCAACTTAAAAAAAAATCTGGTATGTAAAACCAAAATTTATATATTAAACCAATAAGTATTTTTTTTTAATCCTGAGGGAAGAATATTGTAGAATAAAGGAAGGGATATTATAAAATGATGTTAGAAATGTATATTATATGGTTAGGTCAATAATTGACATGTAATAAGCCTTTGATTTTTAACTGTTAGTTTGTTTTAGGTAGTTTCCTTATGTAATCTAGCCTGATCTTGAACTCCTGCTCCTCCTGTCTCAGCCCCCAAGTGCAAGGATTCCAGATACATACCAGTGTTCCAAATGATCAACATTTTCAACACAGCTATGTGAGTGTGTGTGTGTGTGTGTGTGTGTGTGTGTGTGTTTCCAGTGGCTAAACCTTTTACCCAGGGTGACCCATGTGTCCACCAGCTCACTTGAGCAGGGCACTGTACTGGACGTTTGGATTTCTTTGGAAACACAGTTGTGATGAATGATTTGTAAGGGTTGAGGGAACAGCTGAGAAACACTGATAAAAGCTTACAAATCATCATGATGACTTGCATCTGTGGGGAACACCTGGCAGAGCACATGATCCTGGTCAACAGTACCTCCTAAGGTGGGGAATAAGGGTGGTCAATGAGAAAGCATCCTGGTGCATAATTAGAGACATAAAAAGGAAGGCCCGGAAACTGGAGGGGGCTTTTTGCTTTGTATCGCTGCTCATCGCTGCCTCATTTCGAAAGACTCCACAGCATTTTGGTGAGAGACTTGTGGCCAAGGTTGAGTGGAGCCCAGGTGAAAAGCCAAGGCCTGAGACCTGCCCAGATTCAGTGGGGCTGGAGAGGAAGAAGCCACAGTGCCAAGGCCAAGAAAGGCCGCAGAGAGTGGCAAATGCATGGTGCAAAAAGGCCACAGAGAGTGACAAATGCATGGTGCAAGCCCAGGCAGGCAGAAGAGGCCACAGTGCAATGCCTGCCCCATGGAGATTTGGAAAGGCCTGATGGGCAGAAGCCTCGACAGCAAGGCCGAGGCCAGAAGAGAAGAGCGGACAGCGGAGCCTATCTCATGGAGGTTCAGTGGGTCCAGACAGGTGGAAGCCTTGGCACTCACGTGGAAGCCACAAGTGGCACCAGACCTGCCAAGAGGAGGTTCAGAAAACCCAGTCAGACTTAAGGGACCACAGCCCCACTGCAGCTTCTGCTGACTCTGGTGTTCCTGCAGACAGATTGCAACTGTTCCTGTGTTCCCTTTGGCATTGGCTGATTTGTATGGACTGCTGACCAGTTGCCCCCAAGGACCTGCACCTGAGGCTTGGTTTCCTTTCTAAAGTGCCTAGGGTTGTTTGATTGGAAGGTGTTTAGAGATATTAATAAGTAGTTTAAAGTTACGCCTTCACGATACTGATAGCAGAGACTGCACTGGCCACTGCTATGTTGCACATTACGGCTCTCTAATCTGATAATCCCCTCTGGCTCACCAGCCACTGGTGTAGAACAGTAGAGAGCAGAAGAATGTATTTTTTCGTTCAGTTCTCTTTATCAACTTTGTGTTTAGATGATAAAATTTTTCTGCTTAGTAAACCTTGGTCCTATGCCTCACACTGATACATACTTTACAAAAAACATGGAGACTGCCCCAGCCACAGTTGTGAGCCTTCCATCCACAGCTGCAGTTTCAGCACTCCATCCATGTTGTGGGTGTCTGTGGTCACATTGAGTGGGCACCTGTCTTGTCCTTCATTTGTCCTCTCTGAACGTGACAGTGGTGATTGTAAAGGAATTTAGTCAAGAGCAGGAGAAAGCTGGTTCACAGCCTGTGCCTTGCTTCATCAGCGTATCCATGGATATTACCTGCAGCAGTCAAGCATCCATTTCAAGGCCTACAGAGTAGAGAAATGAACAGTGCATGGGGAGGTTGAGCTTACAGATGGTGTGAAAGGCAGATAATCACCTGTTCCTCTAGCCTAGTTAAAAGTGTGAGAAGACAATTGGGTGTATACAAAGCTATTCTCAAAGGCTTGATAGGAACAGAAGATTACCTGTTAGAAAGAGCCAGAGGTTTTTCCTACAGGTTGCAGGTTGGCCTTAAGGTGAGTGTTACCATAGGGCATTTCAAATGGCACATGAGTAAATTGCTCACTTGAATAGAAAAATATTAGCTGTGTTTTATAAGCAATAGAAAGTGCTCCGTGGCTGCAGGATCGTGTGTGCAGATTAGACAGAGATGTCTATGGGCTGTGTCTTAGTTAGGGTTTCATTGCTGTGAAGAGACACCACAACTACAGTAACTCTAATAAAGGAAAACATTTAACTGGGGCTGGTTGTGGGTTCAGAGGTTTAGTCCGTTATTGTCATGGCAGGAACCATGGCAGGATGCAGGCAGACATGGTGCTGGAGAAGGAGCTGAGAGCACTAGAGCCAGATCTGCAGGCAGCAGAAGAAAAAGAGACACTGGGCCCGACTTAAGCATTTGAAACCACAAAGCCCACCTCAGTGACACGCTTTCTTCCACAAGGGCACACCTTCTAGTACTGCCACTCCCTGGTTACTGAACTTTCAAGTCTATGAGTCTGTGGGGGCCCTTCCTATTCAAACTACCACAGCCCCCCACAAGTCATCTGACAGTGCTACTTAAAGTTAATTTATAATGAAATGTATACATGGGATCTTTCAAAGGCTTGGAACCTGCAATGTTTCAGTTTTTCAGGAGAGATGCTAAGCTTGTCCCACACCACCAGGGCTCCTTTTCCTGTCTAGTCCATCCTTCTCAGGTAGCATTTGCTGTTTGCACATAGCTGCAGTTCAAGTTTCTCTCAGACATTATGTGGAGAGATTCTAAGACAAGGATCCTGGGGGTTAAAGCTTTTTGTGCTTCTGCAGAGTTCCAAGTCCTGTTTTCTTTCCTTTTAGCTGCACATGTTGGAGGAGGAGTTGTTAGCTTTGAAGTCACCTTCAGCAAAGGATGTTGCAGGTGTCTTAGAAAGATACCATGCCAAGGTAAGTAGGTCTCAAATCACAGGGAAAGTAAAGTGCTTAGACAGTGAACAGCTGGGAAGCATTAGTTTGTGGTGATAGAAAGTGTGTTAATGATCATTTACTTTAAGTCGTGGTGAGAGTACCAGAGCTTCAGTGTTGGGCTAGCCATGTGAACCCTGCCCTCCTCCTCCTGTGCAATTGCATAGTTTGGCTCTTTTGAACTTTAATGCTGGTCTTGGAAGGAGCTTTTGGAGTGCTGTGTGGCATTTCTGAGAGAGGTTCAATGTTCAGCCTTTTCATGGAGCTGCTGAAGTGAAACACTAATAATAAAATATGCTGCAACCTTTAATTTATTAGTTACCGGTTTTCTTTTTTTTAATTATTTATTTATTTTACACACACACACACACACACACACACACACACACACACAC
>CAJQZJ010032315.1:2707492-2784857 GCA_907164525.1 Lophiomys imhausi | reverse complement strand
ACACACACACACACACACACACACACACACACACACACACACAGCCAAGAATCCTTTAAAATCACAATGGCATGCATGGATCTTCCTAAAATTCACTAAAACTGTAGTAAAGGAAGAAAAAAGGTATAGATTCATGAAGTCACATCAAATGAAATAAAATGGATACAAGTGCGATATCAGTACAATGGCAACTTCAAAGAAGGCTCCAACTTAGCAGCAAGATTGTGACCTCATCATCCTTCAGTGTGGGAAACCAGCTGCAGCAAGTTGAGTCCTACAGAGATCCTGTAAAGAGCCAGAGAGCCCTAAGGGTGGGGCCCAGCACAGTCGAGGAGTCTTTGATTAGCAAGGAAAAGAGTAGGAGAGAGGAAGAGTTGAGAAAAGGAAGAAGGGGTGACAGAGCCAGTTGGAGAGACATAGAGGCAGGGCAAGGTAGGCATACTGGTGTGGAGCAGGAAAAAAAAACCAGAAATGTCTTACAACTTTTAATAGGTACAGTTAAACCTCGTAAAAAGTCTGGCGAAGGGGCAGCGGTGGGTAGAGTGCTATACAGAAGAGATAGCATGGTAAGGGGAAGACCTACAGCTCCTGTTAGCTGCAGACTTGCAGAGCCCCTGCCTGCTGCCCTCCTCCGAGCCCTGATACTCAGGAAGCTCTCCTCACACACGTAGTCACTGGCTTGATCATGGATCACACCATTCAGTTGACACCTGTGTTTGGACATGTCATATAATTTACTAAGGATAAACAGGACCAACGGGAGGAACACACATGGGAATACACAGGCTGTAAAGCTGTAGCTTGCTTGTAGTTGGGTGTTAAAAGACTGTATAATAGGCCTGCTTTGTATGATGCAGTCAGAAGTGCTATATCCCAAACTCAGGCCCTTTGCCCATTGCTGTGATCCAGCTTCACTTGCAGCAGAGCATCTGTTCTGTCCCCTAAGAGTGCCCTTGGTAAACTGGCATTTCTTTATAGGAAGGTGTCTAGATTATACCATGTGAGACATGGGTTAAGATAAAAGAGAGATTAACTAGAAATAAAAACTGGAGAGAACTCAGGTCGATAGAACAGCCACGAAGGCTGAATACTGAGTCCTTCTATTGTCTAGCAGCTGTGGATGGCTCCCTGAGATAGTTTTCTCTCCCTGAAGGTGGAGCTACAGGGATGCCAGCAGTACAGTAGAGATCTCTAGCTGGGGTAGAGATTTGACAGCGTGTTCTCGGGTCTTAGACCCTTATCCTTAGATTCACAGAAACATTTAAAGGATAAAAAAGTAAATAAAAGAAACGTTTGCCTTTGGCACTTTCAAGAGCTTATCTGGAGTTCTGCAGATTGTCTGAAATTTGAACATATGGTGGCAGTTATTTAAGAGAATGTTGAATGTAACTGACTGAAAGTAATAATCTGTCACAAAGTGTATCATTAAATGTGATGAACATTTAAAGGATTTTTAAAAGATCTGAGTCACTTCAAATTACTTCTTTTCAAACAGTCCAAGATGGATGGAGACAAATCTATCATATTTGACGAACACATGGACAGAATAAACAGGTACTTGACAGGAGGACCTGGCTTGGTGCTCCTTGGCTATGGAGCTTCAAGCAAGTCAGACTTGCTTAGGCTGTGGTGGTATTGTTGTACAGGGCTCCTCATCTTGAGAGGGCGGAGTCCTGCTTTCACTTCCATTTACCTTTGAATGAAGAAGCATCTCTACTCTTCCAAGGGGAAATATGCATTGCAGCCTCGCCCATACTTACTCATTTTAATGCAAAATACCTCTTTTTAAAGTTGAGAAGAAAGGCCAGAGGATAATAATTGAATTGACTTCTTTTTATCTTTACAGTGTCTTTCCAAAAGGTATTATAAAGCCAGTCAGCAAAAGGCTTTGTGCTGGGATCTGATAACCTAGCCCACTGCCTAAGGGAAGAACGGGAGGAAAATGACTTGGAGATAGTGCTGTCGTCTCTGTTTTGAAGCATCAGGTTTTTATAGTTTAGTTACGTATTTAAATATATTAAATATAAGTATCAGCAATGCATGGAAACAAATGACAAGTCAAGATTAAACTTTATTTTGCACTAGCAGTGGTTGGTGACAAATGCCCTTACCCAGGAAGGGCATTTCTTCCCTTGCAAAGCACACCAAAAAGCCTTATTAAAATGGGACTTGGGGAAAGACAGTGTTCAGTTCACTGGTAACTTGGAAATAGGAAATCACTTGTGCAGTGGTGAAATCTGATTCATTCATTCATTCACTCATTTATTTATTTTAGTTGTTTTTCAGCCAATACTGTGGAGCAGATTATTGAAAACTTACGGCAGGATGGCTCACCTTTTGCCATAGAACAGATGAAGGTAATGCATGGGTCCTTTCTGTTCCCACTGAGTATGGACACCTTAGGACAGGGAAACCTGTCTCAGGGTCATCAGTAGTCCATGGTAGTGTTAATAAGCCCTGGAGAGCATTCCATAAACCTTGACTAAACCTAAATGTCACTTCTGCCTGCTGACTTTGAGAACCACATGAAGCTCATTTTATGTCCTTCTTTGTGTTGTGGCAGAAGCTGTAGAAACATTTTCATTAGAAGGGTTGGGCCACTGACGAATGATATATTACAGGGTGATGTAACCTGTAAATAATGTGTAGTATGTAAGATGGTCTTTTTTAATCTAGTGGTTTAATAAAGAAGTGATCCTGTTTAAGCTAGCAAGCCTCCATCTTCTGCCATTGCTGAGTTTTAAGTAGTGTCTCTCAGAGTTAGAAACACTTTGACTTTCTGCACATAACTGATAACAGTGAAAGGGAAATCGTTTTGGGTAAGTGTTGTGTACTGAGGCTTGATACCCCCTGGACCTATCCTAGGATTGATTGTGAAAGAACTCTAGGCAGAGGAAAGAAAAAGGATGTTTCTTTATACTTGATTCAGCTTGTCTTTATCTGTAATTAATCCATTGTGCTCCAGAGCAGTAGGGTGGGTTCATTGTCTTCTTCCAAGTCAAATGGGAGCTGTCAGGAACTGACTGTCTTAAGTCAAACAATTCTTAAAATAATAAAAACATCTTTAAATGCCATTTTCTGTATGCCTCTGAGGGCTTTGAAGACATCCATCGATTTATTTATAAATCTGTCTATCATCTACCTTCTATCTATGAAAATCAAACTGTATATTTTTAACCATTTACTATCTGTTTAACATATTAAGTCTATTTTTGATAAATTAAGACTAGTATTTGACATGACCAGAAGCTTGACTGGCCAACAATCAACCTGTATTACCCAGACTCCTAAATAGATTGGAATGCCACCCATAAAAGGATCGGAAGTAAACCTGTACTTTTAAATGATTTGTATAGGCGCAATACCTTGTATAAGAGTTTAAATACACATAATATGTGTCTAAATATAAAATTCTATACCAATGAATCAAAATTAAATCTTATTTTTGTATCAGTATACAAAATTCTATACCAATGTATCGAAAGATAACCTTATTTGAGAATAACAATAGTTTTGAGTTTCAGAGCAGATTCAATAATCTATCCTTATATCTTATCATTTCTATATTATATACATATATTCCCCCTCTTTTTCTTTTCAAGTCTTTTCCCCCTATATAAGAGAGAAAGAAGGATACAGAAAAGAAAAAGAGATCTCCAAGTCTAACTTTCTATACCTTGCCTAACAAGACCATATAACAATTTGTAACCATTTCCCCTAAACAACATCTGCCATCCACCTCACTTTTTGGGAATGGGATGTCGCTCTCTTAAAACTTCTTGCTTTTGAGAGAGCTTCCTGCTTCCTGCTGAATTGGGATGCAGAAAACCTGTTTGGGGGCCCAAATAAAATGGAAAAATGGTTAATCAATTTGATAGTAACATTTGTTGTCCAGTCTCTATGTGCTCAGCAATTTGAATGTCCTGAGCAGTTTGTAGTCCGAAGCTGGACTTTGGATAGGAAAGTTCAGGGCTTATGGAAGTCCTGTCTGGAACAGTCTTTGAGGCTGGGCCATCTCAGCAAGCTGTTTGAAGTTGTTCTGGATGCAGATTTTTGAGGAAACAGCTATTGAGGCAGTCTATGAGGCTGGATCATTTGGGTTACTTGTCCTCTTTGGTATCTGGTCACTTTGTTCTGAAAATATATAATTTCTCACAAGTAACATACAGTTGTGCAATTACCAAAATGCCTTGGATGTGCAGGATGCACAAATCAATTAAGGAATAACTTCTGTGCTTTGTTTGAACAAAAGAAAGACATGTGTAAGTCTGCATTCATGTTATATAAAAGGATGGTGTGTAATAATATTACATATATATGCTATATATAATCTATTTTGAATTGAAAATACAGTGTAAGACTGTATCGAGTTGAAGTATTTTCCTCTACAGTTGACATAAATTTATTAATTGATTAAAACAGGTTTATTCTGTGTTGTTCTGGCTTTTTGTAGATTAGGTTGGCTCAAACTCAAAAGGAACCAATCTGTCTCTGTCTTTGTCTCCCATGTTTTGGGATCAAAGGTATGCATTTATATATTTTTTCTTTCCTTTTCTCCTTTCTTTGGAGATTTAATTACTATGTGGATATATCTATCCTTATTGAGACAGGGTTTCTCTTTGTAGCTTGGGCGGTCTTGATTTGCTCTGTAGAGCTCTGTAGATTAGATTTGCCTCAAACACACAAGGAAACTGTTTTTTCCTTGTCTCCCAAGGTTTGACATCAAGGTATGAATTTAAATAATTGAATTACCCTTATTAAACAATAACATTAATTAAACCATTTTGTATTAGTTTGAGTTCTAATTCTCCTATGGAAACTCCATTCTTAAGGAGATTGATGTAGAATAGCATGATGTGCTATTTTGTGTTAGCTTTTCTTAATTGTTGGCTGTGGGAGTCATGCAGTTTGCATGTTCTTACCAAGCCTAACTCTGGGTCTTTACATTGATTAACACTCTTTCTTTCTCACCCCCCCCCCACCCCCGCAAGACAGGATTTCTCTGTGTATCCTTTGTCCTGGACTCACTTTGTAGACCAGGCTAGCCTTAAGCTTACAGAGATCATCCTGCCTCTGCCTCCCAAGTGCTGGGATTAAAGGCATACAACACCACACCCAGTGATTAACATACCTCTTTTAGGGGCAAAATGCCTCTTGAAACCAGTTCTCCAGTGGGAGCCTCACAACTAAGGAGACTGACTTGTGACCCTTTTCTTTTTACATACATTTAAGATTATGTGTATTTACCCATTAGATCAGTAAGGATATTATTAAACTTAACATCAAGGAAAAAAATGTGTCAATTTTGAATTCTAGACTGTCTTTAGTAAGCAGCCTTATCTTATCAGCAGGGTTCCCGCCCTGCCTTCATTGTTTAAACCAGGCTGGTTGAGAATCCAAAGATCTGCCTGTTTCTTCCTCTAGTGTGATGGGATTAAGGGTGTGTGCCAGTACCACCCTGCTCAAATATTTCACTTAAATCCCAGATTTTAGTAACTCTGTAACCCAGAGAGCAACTTTGAACTTAGTGACAATTTGAAATCTGTCCAAAATCTTCAAAAATCTCTTATGTCTTAGCAATGGCAAACCAGAAGAATATCCTTTTTACCTCCCGATATAGGAAAATCAAAGATGTCTAAACAAAATTCAAGTAAAGAAACAACAATTCAAAAGCCTTGGCGTGTCAAACCATGCCATCCCATGCTGCAATTAAAGCTTTGTTTATTATTACTTGGAATCTAGTTGTGACTGTATTTCATTTGTGGACCCTTCCCAGAAAGTCCTGAGAAGCACCTCATAGCCAGGGAGCTAGCTCTTAGCTCCAGCTGCAATCAATTTTGTATTATCTATGAGGAAGGGCCTCCCTCCTTTCTCCATTATCATTGTTGGCAATTTAGCATTCCATTTGTAAATTCTTTCCTTTAACACTATCCTAGTCTGAACTTTCTCAAAAAAGGTACACAGAGCCACAATTGTCAGGGTAAAAATCATTTGCATGCTAAGAGGAACAAACTCAATTGGAATACAAAAGTATTGAGGCATTATGAATTCCTCCATTTTTAATCTAGGTAATTAATTCTGCTCTCAAGTTTTGTTTAGAAGGCTGCCAGTTTTTTAGTATGTAAGGAGAGCTAAGCTTTCCACCTTTATTGAAAGGCAGTAGCTTTTTTTAAGGGAGCTGCTCCTTTGAAATGTATTTGGGTTCAGCTCCCCACTCTTTGGCTAGGAAGCTATCTCTTCCCCAGACATTCTCAGGCTGTAAGCATGATTTCTAATCGCTGTAGTTGGGTGACATATGTAGAAAAAAATGGCTAATGAAACTATTTATTAGTACTTATCTTTAATTGGTTTGGTGGCTAATCCTTAACCATCCACTATAAATGAATACACACAGACACCACATGGATTTTAACAAGCGTTGGCCTGAATTGAGCAATCTTGGCCCACCTAAGCTAGCTCATAATTCTGTTTCCCAAATATGACCCCATATATACATACATCCTCTTGGATTGCCATTCTCCATGCTATGCAGATATTCCTGGCCATGTGGAATGAGGTTCTTTTTTGAACCCATAGTGTGTGTCCTCCTTCTTCCTACTCCTGGTTGGAATGCATTAATCCTCTGTCTAAAGCGCAGGCTTCCTATTCTAATCTCAGGAAGTCCCACCTTTCTCTGTCTTTGCTCAGTCTCAGGCCTCAGCATTTATTTAACCAATCAGAGACAATGTAACAGACAGCAAACAGGACCAATTAACATTTAGAATGCTTAACACTACCCCATCAGGGAGCATATAAAAGAACATTGCATTGTGGTTTTAATTTGCATTTCCATAATAATTAATAAAGTCAAATGGCATTTCATATATTTATTGACCATATGGGTATTTTTTATGTGAGGTACCTGTTAAATATTTATCATATTATTGATTTTTAAAAAATATTTATCTATTCTGGTTATAAGCCTTTCAGTTGGCATATGTATTGCATACATATTTCTCCTTTATCATTTACCTTCTCTTTCTCTTCCTGATGCCACATGAAGAACAAAAAAGTTTAATAGTAATCCAGCTTGTCTTTCCCTTCTCTTATTTGTTCTTTTAGGCCCTTTCAATTAAATTATTGGCTACAGTTGAAAGCGTTTAGATAATAAATTACATTGTATTCAGGACTTTTCATACCTTCCAAAGAGAAAAGTCAGTGTTACCTTTTAAGTTTAGCGTCTCCAAGCACTCCTGTGTGTTTGGTGACCTTGTAACATGATGCACAAGACTCAGCATGTAGTGAAAACACACAAAGCAAAACCAAAGGGAAGGCACGTGGAGTGAGGTCTAGAGAAAGCCAGCCTGCACCTGGAGTCACAAAGCATCTTCCTGTCCCTCAGCACATGTCAGGGGGACAAAGCAGAGACTTAGTGACATCATTGTCACTGGGTTCTGGTCATGTATGTGGTCACACTCCACCCAGCACACACCACAGTTCCAGCCTCCTCGTGAGAAAGCTCATGTGGATTCCTCTGTACATATAACATGTTCCTTATTTACTTAGGTCTACATTCATTTCAGTGACTTTGCAATTTTCTTTATAGAAAATTACATTTGTATATATTTCTTTAGATTTATCGCTAGATCGTGATGGTTTTGATGCCTTTGAAATGGTATCATTTAAGTTAATTTTTTGTGTGTTGACATAGAGAAGTAAAATTGAACTCAAAACTTATATATAGACTTTGTACCTTGTATTCAGAACTTGTCTAAACTCACTATGGAAGTATTTATATTTTGCAGATTACTTTTAATTTTTTGTGTACCTAATTTCCTCTTCACATCTATCTTTCTCCCCACCCTCCTTTCCATTTTCCTATCCTGTTCTACACACACACACACACACACACACACACACACACACACACACACATGCACACACACACATCTTTTTACATTGGCTTATACCACCAGCACTATTTGGTGGAAATGGTGAGCTATTCATGCCACCTTTGTATCTTGGAGAAAGCTTTTAAGAACTCTGAAGTTGCTGTTGCGGTAGTTATCTTGTGGACATCCTTTATCAGTCTTTGTTTGTGGCCTACAGGAGTTTTTGTAATTGTTGTTCAAATGTTAGTCTTTATCATTTTTCTGCAGCTGTTGAGATGATCATATGATTTTAATTTTCTCTGTTAGCATGGTTTAAGACATAGTTCTGTCCACCCCAGTGTTTGGGTTAAATCCAAGAGCTTGTGTGTACTAGGCAAAGGTTCTACCAGTGAGTTATAATAAAGCTTATAGTAACTGTTTTTTCCTATGTTCCAAGAAATATCTACTTATTCCCAAGCTGCAAAAATGTCCTACCTATTCTTTCTTCTAAAAAGCTTTTTAGTTGTTGCCTGTGTTGGCTTGAATGAGAATGGCTCAGATAGGCCCATATATTAACTACTTGGTTCCCAGTTGGTGGAACTGTTTGAAAAGGATTAGAAATGTGGCCTTGTTGGAGAAAGTTTGTCACTTGGGGTGGTCTCTGAGGTTTCAAAAGTACACAGCATTCCCAGTTAACTCTCTCTGCCTCATACTTGTGTGTCAAGTGTGTCAAGCCCTCAGCAACTGTCCCCGCACAGTACCTGCCTGCCATGCTCCCACCATGATGATCTTGGACTCTAATGCTCTTAACCATGAGCCCCAAATTAATGTTTTCTTTCGTAAGTTGCCTTGGATTAAACATGTTCAAATACTTCTCTAATTTTTGAGGGAAATGTTCTTCATAAATTTCCCCTTGACAGGCTGAAGGGATGGCTCAGCAGTTAAGAGTACTTGTTCTTCCTGAGGACTCAGGTTCAATACCCAGCACTCACACTCTGAGTGTGGTCTGTTGTGTGCAGGTACCATTCAGTAGTTAACAGACCATGAAACATCAGGTTAGCAAGCTTCTCAAATGACACTTCTGTTATTTCTGGCATGTTACAAACATGAGTCAGTGGGGCTTTAAGTGGCCTTTCTATTAACTGGTAGCCAACAAAGAATGCACAGAAAGAGAAAGGTTTTTTGTTTGTTTATGAAACTGGAAGTGGATCATGTAAGCAGTGATCTGTAATGAAGTGTGACTTGCACACGTACCTCATGGCTGCTAGAAAAAGTGACTTTAGCATAGTGATGTCCTCTCAGGTGCTTACCTGAGGTAATGTGGGTGTGTTCGATTCAAGAATAGATGGGGCATGTGGGCAAACTAGTCCCCTCCAAGAGTGGCGCATGATGCCGGTGGCTGTGGTGGTGTCTTCAGCCTCACTGCTTATAACCATCCAGCAGGAACCTGGGCATGGGAAAATATCCTGAAGGCTCTGGCTCAAAAGAGTGCATCGCTCAAGAGGCAGCTTCGTAAAGGGCCTTTATCATCACCCTCTCTTCACCAGCACCGTGGCTGCAGGCAGGCTACTGATGTCTCCTGAACTTCTTCCTGCATGCCAGGCAAGCCCTAAGCTTCAGCCAGTGCTAACTGTGCCTGGACAGACTTGAGGATGCCACAGAGAACACAGAACCTTCCACCTGAACAAGACGCATACAAGACTGAGCACTTTGCCATTCTGTCACTGGCTGGGGAGGAGCTCCTGAGGCTCCACCACTCCATGGAGAGCTATTGGTAGTTAACAGTGGCTGGAGAAGGGGAATCTTTTTCCCCAGTTTATACTGAGTTATATAGTCCCCAGGTTTATACCCCAGCCCCATCAGGGCTCTGCAGGCAGACAGCCCTAACCAAGTGCAGTGGACCATACACATCAAAAAGACATGAGTGTAGCCAGGGGGTGTGTTGCTTGTTGGAACCAGGAGTGTTCAGTGGGGGATGGGGATAATAGGATAGCAGGTAATTTAAAAAGAAAAATATGCAATTTGAAATGAGAATTCTTTGAACACAGTATAAACCTTTGAGACATTCAGTCAACAGTCAACCTGAAATCTCTATTGCAGTTATAAAGGAGATTACAGGCACGTGATGGCCTGGTGTATCAGTCAGGTGGTAACAGTCATAGTGTGACTTGAAACACTAGTGACAGGATCTCTCCATTGAAAACAAGTCACATGGCGGTGTAGCTGAAGGGTCAGTGTGAGAGTTAGTCATAGTAGCTGCTTCCTGTCCAGGGTATGTGGAGGGTTTCTTGCCTTGGCATCTTTGAGGGATGTTCCTGAGATAAGGTGTATTTCCTTAAATGTAATCTCTACTTATCTTATGCTAGATAAACTCAAAATGTAGTTTTATTTGATTATTATAAGTTTATTCTAGTCGTGGGATGACTTGTGTTACTTTTATGGTGCGTTAGAACACTTGCTTCCTGCTTTGGAAGGGCTAAACTAAGTTTCTATGAGTGTGGCACATGAAAGAAATTCTAAGACACAGGTTTCAATATGGCTTACCTAGAAACTTACTTAGCTTATTATGTACAGCAAAGGAGCAGTTCGGTAACAAGGACTATTTTTTCCTCAAAGGTAATTAGTAAAATGTCTCCAACATCTCTAAAGATCACACTAAAGCAGCTCATGGAGGGCTCTTCAAAGACCTTGCAAGAGGTACTAACCATGGAATATCGGCTATCTCAAGCATGTATGGTAAGAATTTTATACAGAATATTGTTATTTTATAGTTAGGAAATTCATTATAGAACATGTAAAATTCAGACTAGAATAAGAAAATGGGATACAGATTATCAAGGATTGAAGAAAAGGTAGAGGAATTGGATCAAAGAAAATGATCAGTCTTTTTTAAAAAGTCATGGAGAACATATAGATTCTCTCCCCCAAATTTATGAGTTATAGACATCAAAGAGGAGAAAGGAGATCAAAGGCATAGAAAATCTGTTCAATAAAAACAGAAGAAAATTTTCCAAACCTAGGGAGATGCCGTCTAGGTGAAAGAGGCATACAGAACGCAGTATGACCAGAAGAGAACGTTCCCACATAGTATACACAAGTCAGAACACTAAGGGAACAGAACATAAAGACGGTAGTGAGGGCTGCCAGAGTGAAAGTCGCAGAGAAGGTGGGTGTCAGGGTGACAGCTCAGCTGGAGGTGTGGACTTCAAAAGGCAGCAGGCAGGCTCGGAACACAGATGTCAGCCGGGACTATTTTACCCAGCCAGTCAATCTTTCACAACCGAGGACAAGAGAAAAAGGTCTGGCAATAAAAGCAGGTGAAAGTAATTTATGACCACTAAGCCAGCCAATCAGAGGAAACCAGAAGGACTACTTCAGACTAAAGAGAAAAGACCAGCAAAACCAAGAGGTGACAGGGAAAAAAATGTTAGGTCAGTGGTTATCCAAAGGATGATGAAGAAAACAAGCACCACAGAATCAACAAAGTGACAGGAGCCAATGCACGCATGTCAGCAATAGCTGAGTGTCTGTGACCTCAGCTCCCTAGTCAAAGACACGTTCGCAGCCTGTACTTAAAACAGGACCCAACATTTTGCTGCTTCCAAGAACATACGTTACCACAAAGATATTGTGTTGCAGCATTAGGGTGAAAGAATGGCCACAGGTATCAATTCCAAGAAAAGAGAATGAGGAAACAGCGGGAATTGCTGTTCTAATAGCTGACATAAGAGACATCAAATTAAAACTAACCAGAAGCTACAGAGAAGGTCACATCATGTTGATGAGGGAACAATCCATTGAGAAAACACTATAGCTCCAAATAGATATACAACAAACTTGCTGCACCTAATTTCATAAAATAAAAGCTACTAGACATAAAGCCAGTTAGTAGAGACTTCAGTACATTACCCCACGTTCATCAAAGGACAAATCATCTAAAAATTAACCAAAAAATATTGGGACTAAATATCAAATGGGCCTGCTATCTGCAGAATATTGAACCCACACATTCTTTTTAGTAGCCTATGAAATTTTTCCCAAAACAGGCCACATTTTGTGATATACTGTAAGTCTCAAATAATAAAATTGAAGTAACTCCTTGTATTTTCTCTGACCACAGTGGAATAAAGCTAAATATGAACTGTCATAGAAAATATACAGGGTCTTGGAGATTAGACTGCACTCCATTAAAGGATGATGGGACCACTAAGGAAATAACATACCCAAATAGAAAGAGGCAATAGGAAGAGGAAAGTTTCTAGTGGATGAGTGGGCTTTGGGAAGCCCTTTCAGAGTGGCAGAGGCAGAAGTTAGAGTGCCGTAAACTGGAGGTGAGATGGAATGGACAGGGTCTGAAGAAATGAAGAAAACACAGATACACCCTGTCTTCCCAAAAAAGAAACAGCCAAGGGCTATGAGATCATCTGTAAGATGGGAGATATCAGAGCACAGTCATGAAGGATGGAATCATGCAGAGACAGACAAGGTTGTAGGTGCAGGGAAGCAGCATCCAATGAGCATTCACTGTGCCCGTGGGACACAGGGTAACAGTGTCCCATGATGAATTGGTGTGGCACTTCATAAAGGAAATTGCATCCTAAGACAACAGTCAGCGTGCAGTAGCACCATGCATTTGAACTGCATCTGCTTAGCCACTTAGTCCTGCAGCCCCCAGCAGTGATACCAGGAGACAGCTCTGGAACCCCTTCTCAGGAAAAGCCCCTAGGAGGGCAGAGGAGGTTTGGACTGGAACGCAGGCATGACTGGACCTCAGAGGGTGCTCTTTCCAAGTCTCTCTAGTCTTGAAAAGGAGAGGAGAGACTGGACGCTACATCAGCTGCAGGAATCTTGGTGTAGAAAAACATCATGTTAATGGGTTTTTCATTGGCTAATGGAGGAGGTTAAGTCCTTACCTGAATGTAATAGAACCAGAGCCCTAACCGTAACTCTAACCCTGAGAAGGGCCCAAGTTGAGAAAGCAGAGTAGTCTTCCCATTACGTTGAGAATGGGAAGACATCATGGACTATGGGCAGTTTTCTCTGCCTGATTGAGATTTATTATAAATCATGAATTTTAAATGAAACTAACTCACATGCCTATGATTTTTCCATAGGAAGTCAAGGATGCAGCTAGTGTAGGGAATTTGCTGGACTAGTATAAATGTTTAAGGGCTGAGAACATTTTCCAGAGCAAATGGCCATCTCAGTGGCTTCAAGAGTCTGGACTGCATAAAGAACAACTTAAAGGCAACACGAGTGGTGAGGAGGAGCAAAGATCTGCCTCAGCGGCTTGCTGGAGCCAAGGGGGTTGAGGTGCTCTGAAGGAAGCTATCTGGAGGGGTCCAGTGTTTGAGTATTGTGGTCAAGGTTGTTGTCCTAGGAGTGAAAGGCTGATGTGGGTGGAAGGGACAGAGCACAGGAGCAGGATGCCTAGAGTTACCCCATTCACTCTTGACTTTCTTTCAGGACGGTCATGACTTTCACGAAGGCGTTAGAGCTGGTAAGTGATAGGCATATGTACATCCTCCTCCTGTCATGGAAGCAGATTTGTGAGCATTCTCAGTTAACTTCCGTGGCTGTTTTAGTGAATATTAAACTTTTAGAATGGTTGCTGTGTGTGTGTGCGTGCGTGCGTGCGTGCGTGTGTGTGTGTGTGTGTGTGTGTGTATAAAAAAACATGGGAAGATATCCCCAAAACTGTTTCACATTCATATCTTAGCACTATTCTCTGATGAGTGTCAGATCCTGCCCTTCTGCTCATGGGATCTTATTCTTGTAAACATGCCCTGTTGCTTTTGAAAGGTGTGTCGATTCTTAACCAGAAAGCCCTGGCCTTTCCCTCCTTCCTCTGTACTGTTGTGGGGTGACTGGGCAGTGTCTGGACCCCATGTGTGGACAGTTAGTGTCACTGCAGAGCGCACTGCCAATGCACTTCCCAGTTCTGATCATCTCAAGGCAGCACACTTAGAAAAGCTAATGTTGTTCTCTAGCAAATTTGTAACCATTCCTTTAATGTGTAGTTGTTATGTATATAAAGAGCTGTTGTTTCTTATAAAAAAAGGGGGGGTTATATTTTTTCTGCATACATTTGCATGTCTCTTCCTGCCTCTGCCTCCCAACCTGGTCAGTTTTCTTGCTTTTATTAAACATTTTAATAGAGTACAGGTGTGTGTGTGTGTTCGTGTGCAAGTGAATGTGTAGGCTACTGCTCTACCTCTGATCTATATCCTTTCTTTTTTTATATATTACTTTATTTTTTCAAGTTACATCTTAATCAAAGTCCCCTCCTCCCCTCCAGGTCCCACCCTCCCTCTTTCCCTCTTCCCCATCTCCATCTCCTCCTTCTTTGCAGATGAAGGGACCCCCCATTTATCAGCCCCCCTCAGTTCTTCAGTCACATGAGGGCTAAGAGCTTCCTCTTGTACTGGGGCCTGATGTGGCAGCACAGCTAGGGTAATGTGCACGACTAACAGGCAACAGGGTCCGTGACTCCCTGCTGGGTGGAGTTTTTTGTAGGATAGTTATGCTAGGTTGCTGTCTGTTTGAGTCTGTGGGTTGTAGGATTATTGTCCTGTGCTATATGGTTAATATCCACTTCTAAGAGAGTACATGCCATGTGTATCTTTCTGAGTCTGTTAGCTCACTCAGGATGAGCTTTTCTAGTTCTATCCATTTGGTTGCAAATTACATGATTTCTTTGTTTCTGATAGCTGAGTAGTATTCCATTGTGTAAATGTACCACAGTTTTTTTTTTAATCCATTCTTCCATATCCAAAAATACAAATTCTAAAGACACTTAGAAAAACCCAAACTGACCATTACGTCAACAGTTGAAGCAGCAATCTGGAAACCAAGAAAGGATGCCTTGTTGCATAGAGAAAGCTTTGTGCACAACTTATATGTCCATATTGGAGGGTGTTTGTGTTCAGTTTTGTTTTGAGATAGCTGGGGACTACAGGTATGCAGCCAGCTTTCTATGGGAGGCCATACGTTTGACTACTGTGGGATTCTGAAGCAGATCAGAAGTGACTGAGAGAGTCACTAAAGCTTTAGCCAACCTAAAGCTTCTAATTCTTATCCAGTGTCAATGAAAGACTTGTCCTCAGATACCCTTTCTGCACTATCTACACTCTTGAGTTTCTACTGAAGGACATAGGAAGAGCACCAAGCAAATCTCTGCTGTGTCCCTGCAAGACAGAGAGTGCTGCCCGGCAGGAAGCTCGGTGCAGGAGAAAGACCACTTCCAACTCTTGGCTCTGCCAACATAGCTCATTTTTATCTTCTGTAACCAGAAAGGAGTTCATCCTAGATGTTAAGAGTGTTTAACAACCATCTTCCTAATTTGCTAACTTATTTTATCTAATTTGCTGACATGTTTTTATAGTTGATAAATTGCATCAAGAATACTAAACAGTTTTACCCAGGACAGATGTTACTTTCTGAATAACAGTCTATGCTGAAACAGGAGGCAACATTTTTTTTTTTTCTCACTACAATAAGTAGGATGAGCCAGGCCTTGTGGTGGATGGGGGTAATTCCAGCACTCAGGAAAGTGCTAGGTTTGAGACTAGTCTGCCCTACACAGTAAAACCTTGTCTCATGATAAAAGTTCTTTTTTCAATTTTAGAGACAAAAGTAGGTTAATAAACAATTGCTTTGGTTTTCTTGCTGTTGTTGTTATTGTTGGTGGGTTTTTTTTCCTTTTGTTTTAGAGGCAGGGTCTCTCTATTTTGTGGCTTCAGCTGGCCTGGAACATGCTAAGTAGACCAGGTTGGCCTGGAACTCAGAGATCCACATGCTTTTGCTTCCTGAGTGCTGGGATTAAAGGTCTATGCTACCACATCTGTCAGGCACTTGCTTTGTGATTCAACATTTTGCTGCTGACTAACTTCAACTCCTTTTTCCTTAAGTAACTGAAAATCTTCATCTAAAGTATCTAAAAATATCTTGTATTTGCAAAAGGGTCATCATAATAGTTAACAAATATTTTAGTAATGACTCTTAAGGACTGCAGGTCCCCTGAGAACAAAACCACATACTTTGTTTCATCATGTAGCCACCTGCTTGGACTCAGCATGAGGCTCCCAAAATGATCAGTACCCCATACTACAAGTTAAGAGTATTCTACAACAGTAGAAATTTAGCAAATCTCAGGGGGTAAAAAACATAACCTTTTACTCAGAGAAAAAATTTCTGGGGTTAGAAAGCATATACACACTTGTCAGAATGGCTAAGATCAAAAACTCTAGTGATAACACACGCCGGTTGGATGTGGAGAAAGGAGAACACTCGTCCATTGTTGGTGGGAGTGTAAACTTGTACAACCACTTTGGAAATCAATCTGGCAATATCTTAGAAAACTGGAAATAAATCTACCTCAATACCCAGCCATACCGCTCCTGGGCACATATCCAAAAGATTCTCCAACAAACCACAAAGACATCGCCTCAACTATGTTCATAGCAGCTTTATTTGTAATAGTCAGAAACTGGAAACAACCCAATATTTAAGGCTGGGGATATAGCCTAGTGACAGAATGCTTGCCTAGGTGGGCGTGTGACCCAAGATTTAGTTTCTGTATTGTCCCACCAAATAACAAAGCAAATGCATGCACACGTGCATATACACTCTTTCTCTCTCTCTCTCTTTTCCATCCTTTGTTAAAGTTATATATGTTAGTCATGGCTGAGATTTGCTACCATAACTATTTTTTTTAACTGTTTGCCATTGTAGATCCACGTGTACTTGTGAGGAACAGTATGGAGCTCCTGCATACTCCCCATCAAGGCTCCTGAATAGCATGTGTGTGACTGTAGTGCTTAAACACCAGAAAACAGACATTCTCTTTTTATTTTTTAAGTGCTTACAGAGGGCCTCACACTTAGACTCTTCTGGGAATGTAATGTGGCTACCCTGAGTGACGCCTGTACTGAAATTGGAATACAGGACGTGGTGATGACCTGGTGGTGGTCTAGTTTTGTTGTTGTTTTTAATTCAGCTGTTTATACTAGAGAATTTGGTAGAGAGCAATATCTGTATTTATTTAGGTTTAAAATCTCCTTTCCTATACCTCAAATAATTAATTTTCCTCTCAAAACCTGGTTAGAAACCTGGGTCCTCTGCCCTCCCTGGCCTCACCTTTCACCTGCACCTGTGCTGAGTTTAGCTTTCTGTAACATGGAGATTTCATTTATAATTTTGTCTGGGGACATAAGAGGAATGTTTAAGCTGCTAGATTAGTTCACTGGATTTTATTAAAGACATACATCTTGCAGAAAAATGTGCTACAGAAAAATATGCATAATAAAACACAGTTATCAGTTCAATAATTAAATCTGGTAATAGCAGAAAAAGATGTGCTAATGTCTTTACCTTCTTTTGACAGTTCTCATTGACAAAGACCAGAGTCCAAAGTGGAAACCAGCCAACTTAGAAGACATTACTGATGAAGATTTGAATAGTTATTTTAAATCTCTGGGAAGCAGTGATTTGAAACTCTGAGGTGCCCAGACCCAAAGGTTTATTTTGGAGCAAGGGTCAGCAAACCGTAGCACATAGGGGCTAGGCCTGGCATCTTGCGCATTTTTGTCTAGCCTGCAAGCTGGAAATGGTTTCCTCACTTTTAAATGGTTGGGAAAGAAATGAAAAGACTAATGTTTCATGGTACAATGGTTGCCTGAAGTTTAGACACCAGTGTTTATAACTTTTCATGATGTAGCAGTTAGCTGAAGGTCCCAACACCAATGTTGTATAGAGCTTCACTGCAGTGTAGTGACACTAGTTACCTATGGCTGCTTGGAGTGGCTGTGGCATAGACTGTATGACCCTCAGCTCCTCAAGTCTACTGTGAGCTCCATCAGAAATGGTTTGCTGGTCCCTGTTTTAAAAGATGAGAAATTCTCAAGAGCTCCAGAGAGACTTGAGTTTATTTCTCACTAAAATGGTAATTTAGGCTTCCAGTGGTAGTTAATATGTTAATTAACCAAATTATGTACAGATCATTAAAAATAAAGCCCTGAAATTTAGAGGGGATATGTTGATGCCTTATAAATTTTCCTTTTTTAAAAAAACATGAATATATTTTAAGGCAGTACTGTAGCAAAAGAACTACTTTGTAAACATGAAAAATCTCATTCAAAAAAGAAAAAGATTGTATTAAGTTTTGTCTCCAGAATGCTAACTAATCCTCAGCCTTTCCTGTGTCATCAAAATACCATTCCCAGTAGAAATGAAAGCATTATTCCTGTCATTTGTAGTACTTGCTAACCTGGAAAAAATGAGAAATTGACTCTGTAGAAAAAAAAATGGCTAATTAAATTATTTAAACAGTATTTATATTGTATTTAATTGGTTTGGCGGTGTTAATCTGTAACCCACCATTATAAATGAATACACACAGACACCACATGGATTTTAACAAGCCTAGGCCTGGGTTGTGCAATCCTAGCCCATCTAAACTAGCTCATAATTCTATCACCCAAATATGACCCCATATATACATACATCCCTTTGGATTATTATTCTCCACGCTAAGCTGATGTTCCAGGCCACGTGGAAGGATCTTCTTTAATCTATCCCATGGTGTGTCCTCCTTGTTTGCTCCTAGCTTCTCCTGCCAGCTTCTTCCCAAGATGCTCTCTGTCTCAAAAAGCCCACACACCTTAGTCCTGCCTACCTCTGTCTTTGCCCAATCTCCAGGCCTCAGCATTTATTTAACCAATCAGAGACAAAGTAACAGACAGCAAGCAGGACCAATCAACATTTAGAGAATGTTTAACACCACCCCATCATAACTCCAACACCAATGTTCTATAGAGCTTCACTGCAGTGTAGTGACACTTGTTACCTATGGATGCTTGGAGTGGCTGTGGCATAGACTGTATGACCCTCAGCTTCTCAAGTCTACTGTGAGCTCTATCAGAAATGGTTTGCTGTGTCTCTAAGACACACTCTGCTTTTTATAAGTTATATCAAATCTTTATATGATAAAGCAGTTTAAATATAAATATAAAATATAAATATCTTTAGTAATTGGAAGTGACAGAATTTTTCAATTATTTTTAGGTGTATATATTTTGAGAGCATGTGTATGTGTGAACTATATGCCTGCAGAGCCATAAGAGAATCCTGGATCCTTTGAATTTGGAATTAAAGATGATTATGAGTGGCCATCTAGGTGCTGGGAACTGAACCCAGGTCCTCTGGAAAAGCAGCCAGTGCTCTAAACTGCTGAGCCATCTCTCCAGCCTCTGACAGAATGTTTTGTAAGCTATGCAAGAAACTGTAAAGAATTCCACAATAAAGACCTTAAATTTCTAAGTCAGAATAATTTTTATATTAGATTCAGCTAGTCATTTATTTTGCAACTTGTTATTTCCCCTTCACCCCAGGCTCCTGAAAAACTAAGAGAATGTGAAGTAAGAACAAAACCAACAGAACTGAACAGAACACTGGGCTCATGCCTGCACCCCTCCTGTCCCCACCACACACACACACACAGAGGAGATGGCTCCAGCCCAGCGGGTATGCTTTCACATGTTCTCAGCGCTTAGTCTACTCGTCATAAGGGCTTTCCCTCCAGACATTATGAACATGTCTGAAATAATACCACGGTATTGACCATGTTTTCCATTTAGTTCTTAAAGCTCCTAAGTCAGACCTTAATGACCCAAGAGCTTGTCTGTGTGCACTTTCATTCAGTTTGTACATGTTAGTGATACAGAATAAAAGTCTTTATGTGGAACATCAGTGGACCATGACAAAAAGTGTTTGCTTCAATTAAATGAATACTGACAGCTAATTGCAATTAGACTTTTATTATAGTTACAAAAAAATTGTTTTCACAAAAATATTTGGGAAAAGATACCACTTCAGAGTTAACTCCTATAGTGAAGATAATTTGGTAACAAAACTTGAGTTTTGTGAATAAAGTGGCAGCTACTTCTTTAGAGCTAGCATTTATGGCTCCAGGGAAGAAACGCCTGGCTTGCTGGGCCATTTCACATAGATACTATATTTGTATACACACATTACATACACATTACTGTTTGTTGACATCATTTATACACACCTAACCTCTAACTTCTAAACTAATATAATTCAGACGTATCCTCCGTCCATCTCATCTAGTGCCAATGGTAACTAAGTTGGATGTGCTAGTCGTGCTACATCTGTACCTTCATTTCTAACGCTTATGAGACAGTTTGATGCAGATTCCTATGGGTTTAAGATAATCATGTTTGTCCCCTTCAAAATTGTGCTTTAGGTGACAATAACCATAGGTAATTTGTGAAGAACTGATAAGGCAGCTAAGTTAGAATTCTAGCATCAAAGGCCTATAATCAAAAGGTAATGGTACCAAAGAGACAACAGGGAGGAACAGCGAAGCACATTGTGGCATTTTGAGAGTCTTAGTAAATAAAGAATTGGCACATTTATTTCCTCCACTGATCTGTTTCTGCAGTTGCCATTAATGGCAGTCCCTCTGCCCTTACACTAATGTTCCACATGTCCCTGTCCAGTAGCTGACGAGTTGTTGGGTGTTCTGTTTATGGGTCCCTCCTTCTCCGTCCTCTGCTCCTTAATGAAAGACCTCAGCTGAGATTCAGATGTTTGAATATAAAGATATGAAAGGCCGACTCCTTCTGGACACGCCTTGTTCTCATCTGGCCAAGCTAGTTCCTGATGCTTTCCAGTGTGGGATAAAGTCTGTTCAACTTTACCTTATCACACATGATTTAACCACAACTACTATGTAAGCCTTGTGGTTCCTTGTTCACGCCCAGTTCTCATATATTTCAAAGATAGGTCTCTTAGAAGATATATATATATTATATAATATATAATATTACATATTATATATCATTAAAGCTTGACTCAGGGTGAGTGCACAGGGCTTGCTTTTGTGATAAACTTCATCATAGTTGCTGAAGGGGTTAGCAGGGGGAACAGACTTCTAGCTAGCTGTGGACCATACAGGCACTCCTGCTCCCCTTTAGAATCAACATAGGACAAAGAAGAAATTGAAGTAGAAATACTCACATATAACCAAACCCCATTTGCCAGTGTCCCTATGTAGAATTATGTCTTCATGTTGTGACCAACATATAAATTATTTTATATAATTATATATTTTAAATAACAAGAAACCTTGCAATAGATGTCCTCACATGAGAAAAGTAATGAGTGAAAAATGACCTAGGCTTTTGCCTGAATCATCAGTACAGACTCTGGAAACTCTACACCTCTCTAGTAACGAGAGATTATACTTAGGAAAGCGCTCTGCACTGGACCTTATGTGCAGGTCAACACAGGAACAGGAATGATTGCTTGTAGTTCTATGAGCTGCTCAAATATGAGTGGAGTGGAGTGCTATGACTCCCAGGGCTTAATGAAATTAGCAGAATGACCAGGTTTCTGGAAGCAAACTGAAAGAGGGTGTGTTGCTCATTTTAACGACCTCTTTGCTCCTAAACCTTGGAGGATTCATGCTATTTCACTTGTGTTTCGGCATATTACTATTAAAACTAGAGGCAGTATTTCCTGCTATGGACAAAGTCAAGCACCTGTTTAGCTCACAATAATACCAAAAGCCTTCCTCCAACGGCTTTGGATTTCATGAATGCTGATAAACTGTATCACTGAAGGGTTGGTGTGGATGGGCCCATTTCCCCTCACTCAGTGTTCAGCACAACTTTGTAATAATTATAAATACTCAGAACAAAGATTCTTCTACTGACTTTGTCCTAAGCCTGCCATTACTATCGAGCTTTAAACAGTAAAGGTCTTTAAAAAATAAAGTGTATACTATGATAGTTTTTTTTAATGCCTGATTTATAACACTTCTACAATATGGCTGAAAGTGCTCTGTGGGCACATATGACTGCTGAAACACACACAAGTCCCCATTCATGAGGAAAATATATGGCTAAGAGTGGTCTGTGGGCACAGTGACTGCCAAATCCCACAAAGGTGCTATCTTTGGGAGGAGTGTTCTGTTCTGCTTTGCGGGAGGGTCTCTCCCCCATGCCTACACCTGCAGTCAGGCATGACACCAGGCTCACATTTTCACCTTGCAGACTAGGGTTCTGCCATCTTTCACTGGATAAAACATACTGAAGAGGTTCTTATTTCAATGCAATAAACTGTTATGACTTCTATAAATGATCTTTTAAAAATGGCTGTAATATGCAAATTTAAATCATCTAGTCTCAGCTGTGGCAGATCCTGAGGCTCAGGGTGGTACTTACCCATCTACAACAATAGACTTCCTACTGAGAACAGTGGTCAAGGCAGACCTTTTCACTGGTGGTTGTCTAGTGGTAGGTTTCAGGTGTCAGGAAGTGGGCGATTCCTGCCAATAGACCTGCTGTGGATCACTATGGCTGGAGTTCTATTCCTTGCTGAGGCATTTTAAGGAACTCCCTCCTTTCCATGTTCTGGGCTTTTTTTTTTGGTATAAATTAACAGAAATAGTCATTTTAAAGTCAATCCCTTAAAATAACCATTTGGAACTTGGGCACTTTTAACTTCTTAAAGTTTTCTTTGGTGAAGCTTTTACTGCCTCAGAAAGAGCATGGAATGACAGGTATAATGGCTAGGTGGCATTAAGACCTCTCTCCAACCCTTCTATGACTAAAGTTTGAGAACAAGCAGATATACATTGATGTTAATATAGTAGAACTGCTTAAGTTTATATTTCATCATAAGCATCCCTACACAAATATTATCATAGACATGGTTTTACATCCAGTTGGAGTTTTAAAACTTATTTCATGTATTTAAGCTAGCACCGAGTACATCCGGAGCACAGCAAAGTGCCATCACTCCATGGTATCCGAGTCCTCACTCTCGATGTATGGAATGTTGTAGTGTTTGATGTTTTCACATGCCCACTGCTGCAAGGCATCCTGCATGATTTCCTTGGCCAGACGGTCTGCGAATTCAAGGACCGCAGTGCTGGGCTCTGGGAGTTTCTCCACTTCCTCTTGGACATGGGATTTACCTGGAGAAGGGATCCTAAGTTGACGGCTGTCATCTAGCATAAAGGCCTCTTCACTCTCATTTTGCTTGTCAATGTCGAATGTGACAGGAAATGGGAACGTCTGCTTTGACTTCATGCAACCCATGATGTAGAGCTGTGCAGAGCGGAGGTAAGCTGTGTTAATGAAGACTACTTCAGCAGCATCTTTAGAAAACAGTGCAGGATTGTCCAAACGATGTTGACCAGGCTTGCCTCTCAGGCCACTGGTTACTTTCACTACTCTTCACGTCTTGTGTTTACCTGTCAAGAGAAGGAAGTTTTCACTGTGAGGTTCTATTTGATGTGGAAGCCCTTGGTCCCTTGAAAGAAAAGTGAGTTTCTCAACAAACAACCTTATCAGCCAAAGATAGATAAATCACTCAGGAGGAAGGACACTATACTCAAACACTTTGAGCTTTTGGAAATTTTATAAAACTAAATGGAGTAAAATTTTACATTAGCAAGGAATCATTCTTAGGCTGAGTTAAAGCCACTTTGCTTTTTTTTTCTTTTCAATTCTTTTACAGTTTCATACATATATAATGTACTTAGATCATAATGTCCCTATTACCCACTTACTCCTTTATTTATCCTATCAAACTACCAAATCCCTCCCAACAAGTCCCCTGCTTTTCAAGTTTTCTATTGCTGTTTTTCTGTTCCTCTCTCCCTGCCTTGTGTGGGTGGGCATCCCACTGCATTTAATTAGGCCATTTTAAAGTCAATACTTTGAAACAGTGGTTCTCAACCTTCCTAATGCTGTAACTCTTTAATAGTTCGTCATTACTGTGGTAACCCCTAGCCATAAAATGATTTTTGCTGCTATTTCAAAACTATAATTTTGCTACTGTTATGAATTATAACGTAAATATTTGATGCGCAGATATCTGATATGCGACTCCTATGGAAAGGTCCTTTAATACCTCTGCCACTGGGGGGCGAGGCGGGGGGGTTACAACCCACGGGTTGAGAACAACTGCTTTAAAATTGCCGTTTGAAATCTGGGCACTTTTAACAAGCATTTGATCTGGTGGTGCCGTCTGTGGGTGGGAATGCACATCTGTCTGAGCTAGCATTCATGTCATGAGCATTGCTGTCAAGGAACTCAGTGCCTCAGACTCATGGAAACAGAAAGGCTTTCCCCTGCTTTGAGGGTGGATATTGACAGTGTGTGCAGAAGGGATCTCACGTGATCCCTGCTTTCCTGAACATGTGTCTGTCATTTCTTCATTCCCTATTGCCACATGCCCATGTTGTGCAGGCTGTGGCAGCCACTACTGCCTCAGGGAGATTTAAAAAGCAAACAAACAAACATGTTACTATAAAGGTGACCAGAACACAGCTCCTCTGTTTATGTTGTGTGTGGATGGGTTTTACTAACAATGGTGAGACTGCATAGTTAGGACAGACTGCCCACAAAGTCTAAAGTGCTTACTCTTTGCTTCTCAGCGGAAGTGTTTGCTGATTCCTGATCCTTACTATTAAAGTTTCTTTTACCAGATTGCCCTCACCCTACTCTTGCTTGGTGTTTAAAAAGGAAATAGGCTGTACGCTGGCATGCCTTGTTTGTATCCTAAGTGGGCATTTTCATTGAATGGTCTTAAGAGGGGAACTTGGGGTTTATATGACTGACTAAGGAACCACAGCAGTCATATGTGAGCACACATAAAGTCCCTGATGAAGTCAGCAGCTCCTGTGCACAGAGGTCATAAAATGAAGGTTATTGTTTCTGGTTCCTGGAAAGTAAAAGCTGCTGTATACCTACTCACTCCTAATAGTTTGTAATCAAAGAAGTCTAGAAAAGTTAACCTTTGCTGGACTTAGTGATACACATTTGTTTTCTATAAATAGTTTTTCTCTTAATTCAATTCCCAATCTCTACCACTAAGTAATAATGATAAGAGGGATAAAAGGGAATTCCAGGCTTCTGTTTGTAAAATTTTTTATTTTTGTATGCCTTGCTTCATGTTCAGATTTCAGAGAGGTATTACAAAAGGGAATATAGAATGTGTTGAGTGTCTATCTCGTTTGTTCTACAGAGCTCCTTGAAAATGGGTTTACCATGGCTACACATCTCTAACACAGAGCATGTAATCACTTGCCATAGACTATTTTGGACTGAGATGTGATATGGGCACTGGAATTATTAACATGAAAATAATTAGAGAACTCTGTTATAAAAGGGAGGCAGAAGTAGGTTTATCCATTGGCCCCACCTGTTAGCCACTGTGCACAACCCACTATGCCAAAACACCCTGTGCTCTGGCCGTGCCTGGTGAGTCTGCTCTCTTAACCCTATGCCTCCTGCACTCAACACCAACCCTCAGATGGAGCCCTGGTCCCATACCCAGTGCTTTGGCCCATTATGAGAAGCCCGGTCCACACTCTCCCAAGTTCTACATTTGGACCAGAATGCACATCAGGTGCACCTGCCCAGCAACCTCTCTCTCTTTGACAGATCTATCACCTCACTCTAAAGCTACCTTCCAGGTCTAGCCTGGCTAGCACACTCTGGCCTCCAGTCTAGCCTGGTAAGTTCACAAACCACCTGAATTCACCTCAACCCTCAAATGGAGCCCAGCCCTACATCCAGCCCTTCCCACACACTTCTAGCCTCCGGGCCTGGAACAGAACACACATCCCATGTGCACACCAGTTTGCTGTACCCACATCAGACACACAACCACCAACAAAAATGTCCACATGCACAGGTCTTAGAAAAAAATATGAAAGGACAAAATAGTTTGTCCCCTCCAAAATACACCAGACATCTAGACATTTTCCCTAATAAGAATCCTCTTGATGAACTTCATGACACAGACCTTAAAAGAATAATCATAGACTTCATCAAAGAATTCAAGGAGTTTAAAGAAGACAAAAAGAGCTCAATGAACTTAGAATGAACAGAAAGAGAAAAACTATGTGAGTACTGCCCAAGAAAACAAAAATAAGGCTGAATGAAATGACAGCAGCATTCTAGTATTTGAAAAGGAAATTCAATTAAAAGAATTGAAGAGCCTGAAACTGAAGTGAAGTTAGAAAACTCAGTACCCCAATTAGAAAACTCAGAGGAAGGCCCTACAAATGGAATAGTTTAAGTAGAAGACAGAATATCAGGTCTTGAAAATGAAGGAATTAGACCACACAAGCAAGGAATATGAAATTAAACAGAGGAAAAGAACATTTGGGAACTGTAGGATACCTTGATAACACATATTCTGATTAAAGACATAGATGAAAAAGAAGAATGCCAAATCAATGGCATAGACCAGATCTTCAGCAAGAATATAAGGCAGCCACTGGTATGTCATTTCTTAGTTTTGGAAGCTGCAAGCCCTGCACTTCCTATATAATCAGATATATTTATCCCTCTCAGGTCTCTGAGGTGGTTGAAGAATAGAAAGCTAGAGTCTCATAGTTAAATTTTGAGTTGTTTAGGAATCAAGAGGGTGTTCTAGATCTAAGAAGATATTTTTAAAATTATGAGGCAAGTTAGTATGAAAGCTGAGTTAGATATAGAACTTTAAACTCATGGAGATGGTTAGATAGTAGAATGTTAAAGTCAGGTGCCAAATACATATGGACTGGACATTGGGAATGTATGCTAAGCCATATAACTCTTATAATTGTGGCCTATTTATTTCTGTTGTTTTGTATTGTATTTAGAGTTATAAGAAAAAGAACCAATTTTTGGACTGAAAGGGAGAGCTGTTGGGGGGAAAAAAGAAATACCTTAAACTAAAAAAAAAAAAAAAAAAGGGAAGAGGATGGGGGGTTTAGGGGGAGGAGGGTGGATGGGACTGGAGGGGGGAGTAGGGAGGGGATTGTGATTGAGATGTAACTTGAAGAAATAAAAAAATTAATTATTAAAAAAAAACAGAGGAAAAAAAAAGTAAACTTCCTCTAAGAAAGGACACACCCTTATAGATACAAGAAGCATACAGAACACCAAAGAGACAAGACTAGAGAAGAAACTACTCATGAGATATCACACTTAAAACACTAAATATACAGAAGGAGTTAAAAGCTGCACGAGAGAAAAAAAGGTCACATATAATGGAAAACTATCAGAATAACAAGTGATTTCTCTATGGAAACTTTGTAAGCCAGGGGAGCCTAAAGCAATACATTCCATAGTTCTAAAAGACCTTGTATGTAACGTAATGGTGGGAAGGAAATGTTTATTCAAACAGCCTAAACATTTCCTGTTTACCAAAACAATCATAAAGAATACCAGCATCAGTACTTCAGACTGAAGAGAGGAATAGATAACACCAAGAGACTAAAAAGAAAACAAATTAAACTATAATTAACGAAATACAAAGCATGACTAAGAAACAGAAAAAAGCCAATTTTTATAATTACTGCTGTATACACATATTTGAATAAAAACTTTTAAAAATATGGGACTCAATTCTCTAATCAAAAGACATAGGCTTAAGGGGTAGATTAAGAAACAAAATCCTTTCTGTTCTCTACAGGAAACTCAAGTTTTAGGCACCACTTTAAATTGAAAGGATGGGGGAAAAAATCCTAACAAATGGGACCAAAAGGAAGGAGTTGACATCTAAATATCTTGACAAAAATTGCTTCAAACTAAAGCTAACCAGAAGAGACAAAGAAGGCATTTTGTTCCTAATCAAGGCAGCAGTTAACCAAGAAAACATTACAACACTAAACATGCATGTACCAAACTCTTGTGCACTGAATTCCGTAAAAAACATACTACTGAAATTAAAGATAAATACCAAGCCAACAGTAGAGGGTAATTTCAATAACTCACCTTCTCCAGTAGATATAGTTTTTTCCAGTTCTCAAGACCCCAAAGACCACCCAGGAGTCAGGTCCAAGGTAAGACCACCCAGGAACCAGCTCCAATGTAAATGCATGAGGGTTGTTTGTTCAAGCTTGGAGCTTGGACTCCCAGTGCTCACAGATGCAGGTGTATGAGTTGAGAGTCCTGAGCGCAGAAAGCACAGGGGTTATATAGAGACTTAGACAAAGAAACAGGTTTTTGTTTTGTTTTTGTTTTTTTAATCATGATTGGATGACATTTGGGTAACTAGTCATGTCCATTTCTGATTGGCTCATTGTTACTGACTAACCAGCTGTGGTCAATTTGACCACCAGAAAGTTTGTTTAGACTTTTTTTGTGCTTTCTCAGAGTGGGCTGTCTGGATATGACTAGGGAACATCCCTGGAATTCAAGATCGGGTACCTTTTGTTGTTGTTCCTGGAACTGGAGGTCAGCTCTGAGTCAAAATACGAAATGGAATCTTTTTTTTTAAGATGGAGTCAGTCAGGCTCCACATTTCCCCCTTTCTCTAGGTCATAGAGAGATCCAATCATGGGCTTTTAAACATGTTGTAAGAGTGTAAAAATTAATGAATACAAGGCCTTCTCATCCTGCATGAGACCATGACCTCACTTCTCCTGGAGACATTCCACAGAACTCGGTCCTTGGGACTATCTAAACTTACATAGCTGTCTGGTTTGCTTCCACTCCCCTTTGTTCCCCCTGCGGCTATCGTCTAGTGGGCTAAAAGTTACTCCTTTATGCACCCACCCACCTGTTTGCAGCTTGTGTGCTTAAATACTGACTGAAAACTGTTTTGGTTCGTTCACTCCTCTATGGACGTAGTCGAACCCCAGTGTGTTGGCTTAAATAAACCTCTTGTAATAAACGAATCTGGGACTCTGGTGGTCTCTGGGCATCAGGATTTCGGGGAGCCCCCTCATGGGTTCAACAATGTCAGTGGTCTATCCCTGACAAAAGTTCAACAGAAGGCGCATAAAGCATAACCAGGAGAAACAGAACCAAGGGCCCAAGTAGTATATCAGTTTTCATTATAGAAATAGATATCCATTTGTAGCCTATGCAAGGGAGTTCCTTTTGACATAGCATTTCAGCTGTTAGGTGGAACAATGGCCAATGGACTCTCTTATGTAACTACTCCCAGCTGACATCTGGACGTTGATTTCCAGGGCCCAGGAAGGCTGAAATGCTAGTCAAAGGCTGGGCAATGGGGCATTAATCAGAGAATCTGATTAGTTGATTCAGCTGAAAGACAGGGAGAAATCGTATCATCGACTGGACTGGTTTTCATCAGTTTTTAGGAAGTCCAGGGCTCAGCAGCTTGCAGTCCATAGGTGATCCCTGGATAGAGTCTATCAGCCAGGTGAGAATCTGCTGAGACAAACACAGACTAAGGACAGAAGTTAAAATTGTCTAGAAGTTGGGGAAGGTAAAGAATTTTAAGACCGGGCTGGAGAGGTGGCTCAGAGGTTAAGAGCACTGGCTGTTCTTCCAGAGGTCCTGAGTTCAATTCCCAGCAACCACATGGTGGCTCACAACCATCTACATTGAGATCTGCTGCCCAGGCATATATGTAGAGCAAATACTGTATACATAATAAATAAATGTTTAAAAAAATGTTAAAAAAAAAGAATTTTAAGACCAAGGGAAAAATTCCCATTTTCAAGAACAAGCAATTGAACCTGTTTGATCTGTAGCAGGTAGATCTAAATTATATGACTCGATCTCAGAAGGGTATTATAATATGACAGAGGGATGGGGAACATTAGCACGAACAGTCTTTTTATAGAGTGGAATGTTTTACAAGAGTTAGACTAATAACTTATTGGAATTTCAACAGTGGCATAAGCAAGGGAGAAGAAACCCGAAGCATCTGTTTCCATCTGCCAACATGAAGGCATTTTGCTAGATCCCAAAATACCTTTTTTAGGTCCTCACAGCTTATCTATCATGAGGCACAGATGAAATTAATGGGAATGTTGCTATAAGAAGCTAACTCCTTGTTTTTTGAGTCTGGTAGCAAGGTAGACTGTGTCTGGGTCTAGAGGTAGTAATATCTCTAGGAGAATGAAGCTTTAGACCTGAGTTTTACATATAAAGATGACTGTTTTGCTGTTAAACTGTTAAATCTTTTATTAAAAGAGTCTTCAGATTCATCAGGGATCTGAGAACAACAAATATAAGCAAGATCAATTGGCTTTCAAATCTATAAAAAAATAATAGTTTTTGCTTTGACAGCCATCCATTGTTCCTCTATGTCCGTGGGGCATCCATCTTTGACCAGGAGTACCAAGGTATGACAGACTTTTTGTGAGACAGGAATTATGAAGGGCCGCTTACCATGTCTTGGCAAAGTTCAGTAGTCAACTTCTCCATTCGTGTCCAGCCTATTCAACCTGGACAGCATGCTGTCTGTCATTAAGGCAAAGGGCAGTGTAGCCCAGTGGCCAGTTTTGCTATATTTAAAGCAAGTTCCAGGTGGAGATTCTTTGTGCCCATTATCTTTTTTGGAGGAGACTAGGAATGCTGTCAGGAGCTGGCATGTCTATCATGAAAAGCTTTCTGTATGAAATATTTAAATGTCATGTTCTGCAGATCTGTGAGGTGTCTGAGGACCATGATATCTATCTAAGATGAATTTTGTTTATAGTTAGTTACTCTCTGACTGTGAAAGCAGGTATAGGAGGCTAATCTCATAAATAACTGCATAACTATAAATAAGGTGACTATCAGCTTACATTTCTTAGATATCGTTTTTGTTTAACCTTGGGAACTTGCATTTATCAAACCTTAACAATTTTTTTGACCTTTTGACATTTTCTTAGAAGTTTTTTTTAATAACTTGTATTTATATCCTCAGACCCTCACAACTTGTTTAAGCTTTTTATCCATTCTTTTTGTTGGGGACTCCCTGACTCTTTTTCTTTTCCAGTTCCTGTTTTTCTCTCTTTTTATCTTCTCTCCTCTCTCTTGCATTTTTTATCTTTTATCTCTGTATCTGTTTAAATAAGTAATTATCCAGGTGTTCTCAGACATCAGACATTCTGAACAAATTTTTCATTCCCAATTACAAAGCATAATTAAATACAAGCTACCTCCTCTTTGGCATACATACATTTTCATGGTCAAACCTTTATTTGTATCAATATCCTCCAGCAAACTTTCCTTTTATCTCCGTTTTATTTTTCAATAGGCAAATGGGTGGGATTCAACCCAGCAGTGCTTGTCCTAGTGGATGTGGACTGCTGGAGCTTGGAAGCCGCCCCCTCCATCAGGGGAGGGAGGGAGAGGAAAGGGGGTCATCTCAGTCAAGTAAAGGATCAAAAAGAAACAAAGAAACACAGAAAGAACAAACAAACACAAATGTGCTCCAACTGAGCAGAGGCAAAACTGAAAACAGGACTCCACAGGAGCAACCTGTCTTGTCCATTCAGGCTGAAGGGGCACTTTGTGCCCTCCCATAGGTACAGGTACAGATACAGGTCGAGGTTTGGAACATCTCCCAAGACCCCAGACTGATGACTCACGAGTGCATCCACTTAAGTCATTGCCAGTCTACTGAAAATTTAGGAATGGTGCCCTGGTTTTTATAAGTACATTGACACCTATAGAGAGATAGACACACACAGACACAGTAGCTTACCAGCCCGTTTGAAACCTCCCAGCAAGAGTCCTGGTGATCTTGGGGATCCTAGGTGGACAAGCCCCCAAATGTTCTGCCCAGTTCTTGAGATCCCAAAGACCACCCAGGAGTCAACTGTGATATAACTCTGAGGGTTGTTTATTCAAACTCAGAGCTTGGACTCCCAATGCTCACTGATGCAGTGGTTTGAGTTAAGAGCCCCAAACTCCAAAAAAAATATAGGGTTTATATAGGGGCTTAAACAAAGAAAGGGATTTCTAGCATAGGGTTGGATGACATTTGAAAGACAAACCTGTCTGTCCCTAATTGGCTTGTTGTTGTTGCCTTACCATTATTGGTCAGCTTGACCATCAGAAAGTTTGTTTAGAATTTTTGGATGCTTTTTGAGGTTATGACTAAGAAACACTCCTGGGGTGCAAGGTTGGGTACATTTGTTGTTATTCCTGGAACTGGAGGTCAGCTCTAAGTCAAACCTAATACAAAATGGAATCTTTTTGTCAAAATGGAGTCAGTCAGGCTCCACATTGTGTCATCTGAACAACAACAACAAGAAAAATAGAGAAACCTCAGACATTTTACATCAAATGGGCTCAACAGATATCTACAGAATATTTCACCCAAACACCAAGGTATATATGTTCTATTCAGAAGCCCATAGAAGCTTCTCTAAAATAGACCATATCCTAGGACACAAAATAAACTTTAAATTCAGAAAAAAATAATTTCCATGTCTCCTATTTAACAATTATTCAATAAAACTTAAAGCTGTGAGCAAATAAATTTCTAGTAAATGCAAAACTCATGGATTTTAAACAACTCAGAGCATGATGAACTGACCAAAAATGAAACCAAGACACATTTTTAAAAATTTATGGAACTAAGTGAAAATGAAAACACAACAAAAATCTCTCGGATACATTAAAAACAGTTCATCAAGGAACATTATATGTGTCTACATTAGAACAAGAAAGAAGAAAAAGGGATGAGCATGGTGAATCACACATTTAATCTCAGCACTCAGGAGACAGAGGCAGGCAATTCTGTGAATTCAAGTTGAGACTGGTCTACAGAGCAAGTCCAGGTCAGCCAGGTCTCTGTTACATGGAGAAACCCTATCTCAATAAAAAGAAAGAAAGAAAAAAAGGAAGGAAGGAGGGAAGGAAGGAATGAAAGGAAAAAAGAAAGAAAGGAAAACAAAAACAATACAAATGATTTGATGCAAATCAAGAATTTAGAAAAATAAAAGACAAACCCAATCTAGTAGACAACAAAAAATAGTAAACATTAAGGCAGAAATTAGTGAAATAAAGACAAAACAATAAAAAGAATAAATGCATGTAAGAGCTGGTTCTTTAAAATGATAAACAAGATTGACATACCCTTGGCCCAACTTAACAGAAGGAATAAGGAGAGGATTTAAATTAACAGAAATGAACAATGAAACCTTTACAACAGACACACACACGAGAATATTATATAGGAATACTTTTAAAACGTGTACTCCATCAATTTGTAAAAATGTAGAAAAAAAAACAGATAAATTCTAGATACATCAAAACATCAAAGTTAAACCACAAAGAAAGCAACAGCCAAAACATAACAAATGAATAAACTGAAACAGTAGTAATAAACCTTCTGACAGGGGGGAAAAGCCCAGGCAGAATGAATTAAAAGCCAACTTCTGACCTTCAAAGATTTACAGCTAATACTTAAATTTTAAAAAAAAAGAGGAAAGAAACAAGGAACACTCCCAGACTCCCTCTATGAAGCCAGTGTTATTCTAATACCCAACCAGGTAAAGACAAACACACACATCAAACAGATGAACAATGAGAAACAAAAACTGCAGATCAATTTCTCTGATAAACACAGATTTAAAAAAATCTTCAATAAAATAATTGTGAATAGAATGCAGACTCATATCACAAAGACCATCCACCATTCAGGATCAGGTTGACTTTATTCCAGAGATGTAGGGATGATTCAACATACATAAGTCAATAAATATAAATCATATCAATGGGCTTTAATGGGCTTTAAAATCATACAATGTCAATAGATACAGAAAAAAAGGCTGAGAAATTGCAACATACTTTCATGATTAAGAAATCCTAGAGACCTGCCCCTAGAGGCACTGCAGATGTGACTGCTATGTCACATGTAGGTGGCAGAGAGGAGAGAGACTATATCTATATTCAGTGTTCTGGCCTATGAACATCTGAATGAATAATAGCATAATATTCCTTGAAAAAAGCAAGCCTGAGACCATCACCATTACAGTGTGCCAGGGACCCTGGACAGGGAGATAGCCTGTGATGACTACCAGACCAGCACCAGACAAGCACCAAGGCTCCCAGGATAGAAAGCAATCCAGAGACTAGAAAAACCCTGCCTGGCATCATGGACCCCAGGCAGATGGTCACTCAGGACAGCTGGGCAAGGAGCAAGCCCAAGACAACCAACCACCAGACTGGTACCATGGGGCCTGGACAGAGAGCTAGCCTGAGATGAACACTAGTCTGGTACCACACAAGCCTGAGGGATCAGACCATACTGAAGATGACCCCTGCCTGGTGCCATAATGTACAATGTACAAATGGGGTATACCACTCCCAAGGACAAGCCCAGATACTCAGACACTCTGGGTACAACTAAGAGGAACAAATGGTGGAGAAATGGAAGAGAAAGAGAAACAGAAGGATGTGGGCACAATGAAGAGAGGAAGAACTAGAAACTTGAGGGTAATGAGGAGCCACCTGATATGAGTAGCTGGTGATTTCACCTAGGACCATGGTAGGGTCTTGGCCTCTATTGCCAACAAAGGCCATATCTGGCTGGGTCCATGGCCCTGCAGCAACAAGGGTCTGTTACCACCAAAGCCAGGTGGACATCCTTGGTCTGGGCTGCCACCAAGGGATATGTTAATGTCTGAGAGCTGTGCAGAACTGATACACGACCAACCTAGGCACCATGGGAGAGATGGCCCCTACAACTCATCTCCCTGTTGTAGAATCAATGAGGGAGGGATAACCTCCTCTCCCTTGCCCTTCATGACCCATAGCAGGAGGGAGACCTGGCCCTGAGATCTTCAGAACAGGAGAGCTGACCCTGCCCTTCACCAGCTGCAGCACTCAGGAGAGCAGGCCCTGCAACTCATCTTGGCAGCACAGTAGAGCTGGCCCTGGATGGTTGGAGGCCCAGAACCAGGACTTTGAGTTGGCCCACTCCAATATCTACCCCACAGATGAACTTCTGGAGTGCACGAAGAGGCCAGTTCTACAGACCCAAAACTACAGGATCTCCATTACACAGGGCAACAACAGGATATCTGAGAGTAGTCCCAGTGAGGTTCCAATATTGACAAAGTAGCAGAAGCCAGAGGCCTCACAGCAGACCAAGGAGTCATAATGAATATTTGCAAGCAAAAAAGTGTGGACGAAAAGGAAGACTATGGGACATACTGTGACACATTACAGCTTTTTCTATTAGGATAAGTTGTAAGGGTGGAGGGTGAGGCTGAGGGGAAGTGGGAGAAGAGAGGGAAGAGGGTGCATGATGTGAAATTCATTCACACACACACACACACACACACACACACACACACAAAATAAATAGATTTTCAAAAGTATCCTAAATAAAGAAAAACTTCCCATTAAAAATAATCCCATTAAAATCAGTAAGAAGATAAGTCTGTCCACTCCTCCTCAATCTGGTGCTGAGAGTACTAGCTGGGATACAATACAGCAAGGGATACAAATAGGAAGTTAAATCAAATTATCCATATTTGCAGATGATATATTATCCATAAGAGACCCCAAATATTTCACCAGAAAACTTCTAGAAATAATCAACAATTTCAGCAAAATCAACTTTTCAAAACCTGTAGTGCCTTTATCTCACTCTCAACAAAAACTCTGAGAAAAAGATCATGGCACTACTCCCATTTACTATAGCCTCAAAAACAATAAAATACCTTGGAATAGATGCAATAAAATACCTTGGAGGTATAGGATCTCTACAATGAAAACTTCAAGTCTCTGAAAACATTAGAAAATGGAAAGACCTCTCATATTTATGGGTTGTTAGAATAAATGTTGTGAAAAGGACCATCTTACCAAGACCCATCTATAGATGCAATGCAATCCCAGTCAAAATAAATGCAACAGTCTTCACGGGTTAAAAAAAAAAAAAAAAAAAGCATCCAAAACTTCATACAGAACCAGAGAATAGATAACCAAAGTAATTCTGAGCAAAGTTAACACTACCAGGGGGATTTACTGTTCCACGTTTCAAGATATATTATAAAGCAATAGTAATAAAACCTGTATCAGCCTGCTACTGACACAAAACCATACATACAGACCAATGTACAAAACAGAAGACCCAAACAGTCTTTTTTTTTTTTTGGTTTTTCGAGACAGGGTTTCTCTGTGTATCCTTGGCTGTCCTGGACTCACTTTGTAGACCAGGCTGGCCTCGAACTCACAAAGATCCGCCTGCCTCTGCCTCCCAAGTGCTGGGATTAAAGGCGTGCGCCACCACCGCCCGGCTATTAAAAGTTTTTTTTTGTTTTGTTTTGTTTTGTTTTTTTTGAGACAGGGTTTCTCTATATATCCTTTAGCTGTCCTGGACTTGCTTTGTAGACCAGGCTGGCCTCGAACTCACAGAGATCCGCCTGCCTCTGCCTCCCGAGTGCTGGGATTAAAGGCGTGCGCCACCACGCCCAGCCAAACAGTCTTTTTAATCTCTTTGTCAAATATCAGCCATCTGATATCAGCCATCTGATATTTGACAAAGAGGCCAAAAACATACACTGGAGAAAAGACTGCAACATCAATAAATTGTGCTGAGAAAACTGGATATCCACATACAGAAGAACTAGTATCACGTCAGACTAGTATCTATCACTCTGCATAAAAATTAGCTTCAGTTGAATCCAAGTCCTCAATTTGAAACCTGAAATGCTAAAACTGTTGGAAGAAAACATAGGTATTACCATACAAGAGGACTTTCTGAGTAGGACTCTGTTCACCCAAGAATTAAGGCCGGCAATTGCCAAGTGGGACCTCATAAAACTAAAGTGCTTCTGCACAGTTAGACAGTTGAGGAAATCCTCAGAGTGGGAGAGAATCATTTTCCAGACAAACATCAGCCAGAGAGTTAACAAGCAGATCATAAAAAGAAGGCCAAAAAAAATGACCCAATTAAAAATGGGCCTAGGACTTGAACAGACAATTCTCAAAAGAATAACAAGAACAAGGTTTGGCAAAGGTCTTAAGAACTAGACCGTATGTGGCTTAGACTTCAGAGCCATCACTGTAGACAGCGCTTATGACCATTTCCCCCAATGTCATATTGACATTCACTCCCTCACATGTCAGCATTTAAAGTGGGAGCTCTTGGAAATAGTGTTGGGGCAATACTGCCCTTATAAAGAAACCTCAGAGAATTGTGGCCCTTCACTGCCATGAAAGGATGCAGCATAGAGGTGCCATCTATGAATCAGAAGAGCCCTTGGATCCCAGATTCTGATCTGCTGGTGCCTGGGCTGAAATGGTCTTTCCATGAATACAGCCATGAGAACTGTGTTCCTGTTACTTGTAAACAGTCTGAGACACACACACACACAGCATACATCTCAAGTGCTCACGCCTGTGATGATGACAGACAAGCAGCCACAGACCACACATAAATAGGTGAAAAAGTCACATTCCAGTATGATTTAAATTACACAACAAGGCAGGCAAGAACGGGTGTGGGCAAAACAGTCGTTTCACGTTAAGAATAAAATTGCCACACCATGGTCTTCCTTACCACGCAGATCTGGCTACGGAACCGAATCACAGACCCTATTGGCAGGTTCAGGACATTTTAGGGGAAGGAAGAATCGCTGCTCCCGGCTGGCAGTCAGGGCAGTGACCGGAGCCTGCGTTACGTGTATGCAGGCCCAGGCCCTCAGACTGAAGCAGCAGAACCTGAGGACTCTAAGCGCCGCCCAGGGAGCCCTACCCCAACCCTCAGCTTGTCCAGTATCTCCCTAGAGCTCGGCTTTCTTTCACATCCGGACTTGCGAGCTCAGCCCTGCATCCCCTGGAGCTTCACAGGAGGTTGGCCTTCACAGGAGGTTGGCCTTCATCCCTTGGGAGTTCCCTTCACCCCCTTTGGACAGAAGCTGTGTGAAGTGTTTGACGTTTGAAAGCTGTACTTGGGGTCTGGGTCAACAGGGCCACATGAAAGGTCATTTCTGACCTTAAGAGAGAGAAAGAGGGTTCCCTTAATTCTGGAGAGATGGTCAGCGGTTAGAAGAACCCACTGGTCTTCTCTATCACCGGAGTTCTGTTCCTACAGTTGCCCATCAGGCAACTCACAGCTACCCATACTTGTAGCTCCGGGGATCCATCGGTTCCTTCTGGTCTCCACATGCACCCACCCACATACATTTGAACATGACATACCCAAATATATACAAATTAAAAAAGTACAGGACTCCCTAACCTGAACGTGGGTACAGCACGAAGGCTGCGTTCACAGCCTGGACAGTGTTACTCTGGGTTCCTGTTCTGCTCCAGCTGCCCAGGCCTTTGGGGTAGGCACTGGACCTGGTGATGTGTGGTGCAGTGTCGTGAACACATGGGAATGTCCAGTTACGATATGAGACTTGAGCATTTGCTGCCACGGTGGAGGGTGTGAGGGCCGGCCGGGAACAGTTCTGGTCTCCCTGGGATTTGTTAGAAATGCACACTTTAACCTGCTGAATCAGGCTGTGGAAGGAAGGCCCAACAATTTGTGTTAACAGACTTCCAGGGATTCTGAACCAGGTTCAAACTTGAGAACTTTAGGAACTACTGTACCTTTTTAAGGAATGCTTAAAAGAGCCCATCTGCCCCCCAACAGCAAGCAGGGAAGAAAAAAAGCCTACTGATATCTAATGTGTAAGATCAAGAGGCACACACCAGTTGGCTTAAGAAACCCATAATTGTTCATCTTCTGGGGATTGATTTGATTCAAACTTCTAGATTCTTCTGTGTCTTTACAGATGATAAGGTGTTTGGCAGTGCCGGGCACAGACTCTACTAATCCAATCAGCCAGAGCCTCCAAAGACCCTCTGTCCCTTCATAGAGTAGAGTTTGCTGTGTTCCTATGTCTACCACAGATCTCAATCCTTTTTTTTTTTTTTTGGTGTTTTGAAACAGGGTTTCTCTGTGTAACAGAGCCCTGGCTGTCCTGGACTTCCTTCATAGACCAGGCTGGCCTTGAATTCACAGATCCGCCTGCCTCTGCCTCCCAAGTGCTGGGATTAAAGTCATGTGCCACCAGCACGCCCAGCTCAGAATCTCAATCTTTATTTTATTGGTACATACAAATAGTTTGCAGCGGCTGACTTCCTCGTTTGTCTTTTTTTTTTTTTTTTTTTTTGAGGTGGAGGAAGGGAGCATAGAGGATTGAGTGAACCCAGGGGCTTGAGTCAACATGCTAGGCATGGATTCTGTGTGTGTGTTTGTACTCTTGCATATGCACGAATGTGGAGGTTAGAGAGCAATTTTCAGGAGTGGGTTCTGGCATTCCACCTTGTTGAGACAGAATCTGCCTTGCTTTCTTTAAACCCTGTACTCTAAGCTAGCTGACCCATGAATTTCTGGCTCAGCCACAGGAGTGTTAGGATAACAGATGCTTGCTTCTGCGTTCGGCTTTTTCAATTGAATTCCAGGGACTGAGAACAGGTCATCAGGATGGCACATGAATTTCTGAGCTATTTCCCCAGACATTGTTATATGCATGTGTGGTGTGTAGAAGTCAACCTCATGTGTCCTTCCATCCTGTTTTTTGTTTTTTGGAGACAAGGTCTCTAATTGGGACCTGAACATGCTAGGGTGCTGGGGCCTCCAAACAATAGAGAAATCAAGAATCACAGAGAACCAAGTTCCCAGGCTCCACTTGAACTCATTCTATGACCCAGGCTTGCAGTTACTCCTCAGCTGTACTGGGAGCTGGGTTACAGGCCTCAACTACCAGGCCTACCTTGCCTTTCTTTTTATTGTCTTTGTTTGTTTGTTTGTTTTTGACACAGAATCTTGCCATGTAGCCCTACCTGCCCTGAAACTCACTGTGTCGACCAGGCTGACCTCAAACTTGAGATGTCCCTCCTGCCTCCTAAGTACTGGAATTTCAGACATGCAGTATTACCTAGCTTGATTGTCATTTAGAAAGGAAATGTTTGCTTTTGTTTGTTTGTTTTGTTGAGACAGTGTCTCACTGTGTTGTAATGGTGTAAATAAAAATTATCTGTTACACTATGTAGCCTTGGCTGTCCTGGAACTTGTTAGATAGACCAGGCTGGCCTCTAACTCACAGAGATCTGCTTGGCTTTGCCTCCTGAGTCCTGAGATCAAAGGCTTTTACCACCAGAAAAAATAAAAACAAAAACTGCCACTTAAACAAAGATGACATAATACCAACTCCATTCAGAGTATCCACAATATACAACACCCAGTACAAAGAGATTAAATTCAGAAAAGTGAGAAAATGACGTACAGACAATGAAAAAGATAGCTGCTTGTCAGAGTCAGGGTTACTATTGTTATGATGAAATGTTATGATCCAAAGTATCTTGGGGAGAAAAGGGTTTCTTTGGCTTACACTTGTAGATTGTAGTCCTTAATTGAAGTCAGTGCAGGAACTCAAACAGGGCAGAAACCTGGAGCTCGGAGCTACTGCAGAGACCATGGAGGGGTGCTGCTTACTGGCTTGTTGCTCATGGCCTGTTCAACCTGTGTTCTTATAGAACCCAGGACCGCCAGCCTAGGAATGGCTCCACCCACAATGGGCTGGGCCCTCCCCCACTAATCACTAATTAATAAAATTACTACAGCTTGCCTACAGTCCAAGGTTATGGAGGCCTTTTTCTTAATTGAGGTTCCTTCCTGTCATGACTTTAGTTTGTGTCAAGTTGACATAAATCTATCCAGCATACTGCTAAACCCCCAAATGACCCAGAATTTGATAATTAACAGAATTTAATAGAACTTATTCAAACTTTCAAATAGTTAATATATTCGAGGACATAAAGGAAAAATGATCATGAAGACTGAACAGAGAATCTCATCAGCAAAATTGACATTGTATAATTAAAAAAAAATTAGAAAAACCAAGAACAAAGAGGTACAACATCTGAAATAAGTAACCCATTGAGTTAATAAAATCTGAAAAGAGGGAGAAATTGAAAAATAAAAATCAAGGAACCACTAATAAGATAATTCAATATCATTCAATATCCAAGCTGTGAAGAGCTACATGCCTTAGACACACAAGACAGGAAAAAGAAAGCAGGAGGAGGAGGAGGAGGAGGAGGAGGAGGAGGAGAAGAAGACTATACATGAAAGTGAGTCAGGCCTGGTGATACTTGTACTCTCAGCTCCTCAGGAGGCAGAAAAAAAGATGCTGAGTTTGCAGCCTTCTTAGGAAACTTACACCATATCTTTAAAAGGTTGTGTACAAAGAAAGGGCTGTAGGCACACTATTGTATGAGGAGTTTAGCCTGCACAAATTCAAAAGGACAGTTAAAACAGAAAGAGCAAGGTAGCTGAACCACCTTCCATATAAAAAAAATCACTCAGAAGGAAATAGACTAATATTCCTAATTACAAACAAATTTTCAAGTTAGTCAAAAAAAAAAAAAAAATCCAGGGAAACAAGGTCTTCTAAACACAGTATGACTGATGCATGTATGTTCACAGGGACTGTGGCAGCATGCACAGGGTCTGCACGGTCCCAAAGCTGAGAGGAGACGTGCACACAAGCTCATATGCTATCTCCAAATGATAACCAGTCACAAACGAAAAATTTAGTTTTCTCCATGTAGATAAATAAATAAATAAATAAAAATAAGTAGATAAAGCACAAATTAAGGAAATATAGCCAATTGATTTGGTGCCAAGGTGGAAAAATGCAGCCTTCAATAAATGATCTAGAAGTGGATGTAGGTACACAAGGAAACAAAATAAAATGAACTCAACGTTGTTTGCAGACTTAAAACCTAACATGGCTGTAGCACAGCACAAAAAAACCTATATATAGGTTTGGTGTGACCTGCTTAGGTGTAACACCAGAGGCATGATCCATGCATGACAGTTTGACTTCACTAGAGTAAAGGCTCTGCTCTTTAAAGACATTTTAATAAAATGAGACTTAGCCACTGGCTGGGAGAAAACACTACAAAAGCTTTGATAAGAACTACAATCCAAATACACAAAGAACTCTTAAAAATCAATAATAAAACTGCAAAAGCTGATCAAAATGTGCCAAATATCACCTCACTAAGGAAGACACACAGAAGTCAGGAAAGCCTGTGAGAAAATCATCATCACTTGTCATTAGGGAATTGCAAGTTAGAATAACAAGGAGATACAACACAACCTGATAGAATAGCAAACAGTCCAAAGAGCACCAGCCGGGAGCAGAAATGTGGAACAGACCCCGTGTGCAGCACAGGTAGCAATGTAAAACAATGTAGTCATGTTGGAAGGCAGTTTAGCAACTTCTCAGATACTAAGCATATACTCACTACACGATCCAGCAACCTCACTGCCTGCCATTCACCCAAATGAGCTGAAGATGTAGGTCCACATAAAACTGTGTACTCCAATGTCTTTTTCATAACTACTAAATTGTAAAAGCAACCAGGACAGCCTTCAGTTGGTGAATGGATACACCATGGTACGTCTAGGTAATGGGATAATATTCAGCATTAAAAAGGAATGAGCTACCACACCAACCTGAAAGGACTGCATAGAATTACCTGACTGCAATTCTATGACATTTTAGAAAAGGCTAAGTTATGGAGACACTAAAAAAAGACAGGTTTACAGGAATTATGGAGGTGGGCAGGATGGATAGATTGAACACAGATGAGGCTTAAAATATTCTATATGTTGCTATAATGACAGGTACTCATGATTATACATGTGTACAAAAACATGAATTATATAACATCAAGAGTGATCCCTAATATAAAGTGTGGACTTTGGGGAGTCGTGTTGTAGCTAACACAGCTGTGTCTTGTGAAACACACAGATCACCGCATGGGGTGCAGATACTCTGGAAAGTCAAGAAAATGAGTGCGGTCAGGGTGCGGGAGGACTCCTGCTGGATTATTCTGTGAACCTAAAACTCATCTTGAAATGTCTTTTAGAAATACTAACTATATTCGGTCTATAAGAGGTACAGTTTAAACATAAATATGATGTGGCAGGTACCTTGGAAAGACATGAAGAAACATAAGTTGGCAGAACTAAAAGGAGAAATAATCCACAAACATAGTTTGGAGCTTTATATTGCTTAAGAAGCAGAAATGAATAGAATATCAACAGACAAACTGAAGAATCTACATTTTCAATATCATGGTCCAGCCTGAGTCAACCATCACTGATAGAACAGATTGCTCAGCAATGAAGGCATTTCCGGTCATCTGCTTAAGGGACATTCACCAGGGCAGACTGAGAACAGGAGAGTCTAACAGATTTCAAGGCTTGAAATTCTACAGAATATATTTCCCAGTTGTCCTAGTATTAAATTTTTAAAAATAATAAAGAATCCAGAAGAGTCCCACATATTTGGAAACTAATCATTTTTAAGTTGTTCAATAAAAGCTATAATACATTAAAATCATAAAATGAATCTTTAAATGAAAATGAAATTATATAGATTTGTATCCATGTAACAACAAAGTTTAACTTAGTTACCTAACTTTCACCTTAAGATAAAACAGAAAAAGTAAACCCCAAGTAAGAAGGGCATAAACGATACAGAAAAGGGCAGAAATCAGTAAACCCAAGCAGCCAGTGCTGTCTGCTTAAAATGACCTAATGAAGCCCAGCACGGGGACAGCTGCCTGAAATTCCACAGCTCAAGAGACAAAGGAACAGGGTCCATAATTTGAAGCTATCATGGGCTACACATGAGGAAACATTATTTAAGAAATAATAATTAAGAAAACACAGCTAAAATCCGTCATCCATCAGGTAGAAGAAAAGACAGAAGGGCTCCAAAGCCCAACATTAACTTTAGGTTGGGTTTATGGCTATCACATTTTATATCACAGCCTAAACCTATCAGAGACTTCTGTGATGCCATCTACTTCAAGTTATGGCTTTAAAATGGGCTCTGCCTTCAATTAATGCAAATATGCACACACTTTTTATACATATAGATTGATACAGTATCAGTTTCAATGTAAATATATTTAAGAAAATGCTTATTCATTAAAAAATCATACTTGAAGGAACTCTGGGGATGGCTCAGTGAGTAAAGTGCTTGCCATGAGGTCCTGCATTCAATGGCCAGTACTATATACATAACAAAGGAGGGGGTGACAGAGTTGTGTATGGGTCCCCTGGTGCAGGGGAGGCAGAACTAGCCGGAGCTCGCTGGCCAGCTAGTTTACTTGAACCTGTGAGCTCCAGGCTCAGTGAGAAACTGTCTCAAAAAACAGGATGGGAAGGAACTTGAAGAAGACGCCTAGGCTGGCATATGTACGTGTACACACACACACACACACACACACACACACACACACACACACACACACCCCAGGCCCCAACACACAGGCATACAAAATACTTAAGTTCTTTTTTTTTAAAGAAAATATGTCACTGAGTTTATAACAGCATGTTTGTCATTAATTGTCTTATAATAATGTATCCAAAAATTTTGTGGGTTTTTTTGGTAAGGATCCATTGAGTATTAAATGGGGTGTTTGTTCTGGAACTATTGAGAGTCACTCACTTGGACTATAAATTTACAACAGGATCGAATGACAAGATTAAGCAAACAGACTCCACCAGAAAGCAAAAGCTAGAAAACACAAAAATCCAATCCTGATCTGTCTGAGGGCACCAACAGAACACTGTGTGGTTTCCTCATCGGGCTCAACATACATGCAGCCTTCAGCTTCGACCGACAGTGCTCTCGGTCAGACAGCTCCTGTCCATTTAGTTTCTTAGTGTAAGGCAGAGGAAATGGCATTGTTAAGTGCAAGGACGTTTGAGATTCTTGCAAGCCTGATCCTTGAAAACTGGGTGGTTTGGTTTTATGTGTACACAAACAAGGCTCTACCTCAGATAATGAAAATCAAGTGAAGTCCTCCTTGTGAAGGATCTAGACTTGCCTTGGAACACAGCTGTTCCACATCACTCTCCTTCCCTTTTTCTCTAAATTATTAGCTATTTTAATTGAGTTATATCTTAAGATTATAATTATGAAAAGACATAATCCAGGGTTATCAGCAGCAATTCTGGAGTTGGAAGGTAGAACTGGGATATGTCTTTCATCAGCTGCCAAAACCTCTCTCACGTGTCACATCATCCAAGCAGGCACTGTCTCTCTTAGCCCTTCCACACTTTATTCAGAGTGACATGGGACTTTAGCTGGCCACTCACTGGTGAGGACAAATATTGAACCTGAGCCTGAGGTAGTTCCTCCAGCACTGTAAAATATGCCCTTTTACTGACTGACTGGTTTTGTTTGTGTCAGCTTGACACAAGCTAGAATCACCAGAGAGGAAGGTGCCTCAGTCCAGGAACTGCCTCAGTGAGATTGAGCTGTAAGGCATTTTCTCAATTAGTGATCAGTGAGGGAGGGCCCAGCCCATTGTGGGCGGTGCCAACCCTGGCTTCTATAAGAAAGCAGGCTGAGCAAGCCAGCAAGCTGAACTTCCAGGGCTCCTTCCTCCAGGTTCCTGCCCTGCTTCAGTTCCTGCCCTCGCTTCCTTTGGTGATGAACAGCGATGTGGAAGTGTAATCTGAATAAACCCTTCACCCCAGCTTGCTTTTGGTCATGGTGTTTTGTTGCAGCAATAGAAGCCCTCACTAAGAAAGGCCTGCAACAAAGGGAGGTGCAGCTTCTCACCAGTTATGAAAGAATGATCTAGAATCTCAGACCCAATCCTAAAGGTGTCTTGTCACATGTGTTACATATGCATGTGGTTAAGTCCATTTTAAATCGCAATGTCTTTTAGCAGTTACATTCTCAAGCACCAGTTACTGACAAGACAGCAAAAGAGCTTTTTCTTTTCATTCTCGATAAATTCAATTTTTTGGCATTATGTTACACAGTGAAACCAATTCAGATACTTTAGAACAAGTAGGAGGTATAAGTAATAAGAGGGAATTAAGTGGTGAGCACTAAATTAACTTCCAGGCAGTATATCTAATTCTGAACACTGAAAAGCAGCATTTGTCTTATGTGGAGACACGAGAGAACTCAGAGTTTAAATGCACTTGAACTCTAGGTCAGAGACCAAGAACTCAGAACATGTTCCTGTTTGAAGTTTAAGAATTCTTTCATAATGCATACTCTGAACTTCTAAGTTACCATATCTGCTGCTGCCTGCAGCTGATGGTACAGTGTTTCCGGGGGGTGGGGGGAGTGAAGTTTCACTGAAGCATGTTTAAAAGCTCTGGATTTCTCACTCCTCCTCCTTGAAGCTGGACTGTTTTCAGCAGCCATGTCCACTTCTGTTTTCTAGTCCTTCCTTAATTGAAACAACCCCAACTTCTCCTTATCTGCACCCAGCACCCTCTCCCCTCTTCTCTAATTATACCAAAGTTCATCTTCAAGGATGGGGAAACTCCAGCTCCTTCCTACAGACTTCCCAGAGTTCCCCTGGCTTTTCTCCAGAAGCCCGGCACACTGCTGACTGGACTCTGACATTGTGCTGTCTACCCAGCAAGACCACCCCTCGCGGGGAGGCGTCATTTCTCTTTTCTTTTGACTGCCCTTGCCTTCCCTTTCCAGTCACTCAGACTCCAGCACCCAAGAGAACCTGGGATTGTGAGCACAGGAATCCAGAAGATCTCCAGAAATTCTGTGGGAAGGAGGTCTCAAGAAGCTACAGTCACCCAATTTTGTCCCAACGTTAATTTCTAATACTAAATACAGGAGAAGTGAGTTAGAATCCCCAGGCCTTATAAACCAGTCTGACACAAGTCGCTGGTAAAGTTACAGACTTTACAGAGTTCGTTTAGCAAGGCACTTGATTAAACCTTCGTTTCATGAAATCCTTAAAGAAAAGACCAGCCTATGAATGACAATAATTTAAGTGCAGAAGTCACCTGAGTCACTAATTTGAGCAGTATCTACTAAGGACAGACCAGATTTCCAGCCACAATTGTGCTTGGCTTTTTCAGTATTTTGAATTTCAGCAATCATCCTGAAAGTGGACAGCATCAACCTCATTTCTGGAAAAGGATAAAAGTTCCAGGCTTCAATTTCAGGAGTAATTGCAGAGCCTTCTGTGCCTTCTAGTGCCACTGACTTCTAACTGTGCACCCTTCAGAGAAAAAGGTCTGCCCTGTGCCTATCAGTGACTTGAGTGTCATTCCTCAGATATGCAGAGTTAACACATGAATGTCAGAATCAAAGTTGAAATGTATCTATTAAAGTGCAAACTAGAGCTTTAAAGTAATATCAACCAAAAGAGAAAGAGTTCCACTCACGAAACACTATGCTGCATATCTTAAAGATTACTAAAGTCTACCTGACAACTAAGGGATTTTTTTCAAAACTAATGATGTTTTCAATCAAGGTCAGAGTATTTGCTTGACATAGAAAGCCATATGCTGACTGTTCAAAATAAACTGATGTGTTTAACTCAATCTTGGATACTCATTAAAGACAAATATCATTTCCTGATTTCTGAGCATCTGTATACTGTTGGATTAACAATTTCACCCTCACGGCAGCCAGCTGAAGAGATGAAAACTAACTCTATCACTTCACACCTTTCATTTCTTTACTGTTTTCTCCCTTTTCTTCTTCTTTTTTTTTTTTCTTTTTTTGGGGAGTGAGGGGGATGAACTCCAGATGAAAGTTTTAGATTTCCTTTGCAAAAGGAAGTAGAAATCCTATATGCAATCTCAGAAGTCACAAGATGTTGGCTAGGACAGGACTAATGAGACGCAGGGCTCCGATGTCAGCTCGGGTAAACATGACCTTGCTAACAGAAACAGGATGTTACCTCCAAACACAGGAAGCTTCCTCACATTGAAGTGGCCAATCCAAACCTGACTTCTGTAGAAGTGGGTTGTGGACAGTATACTGAAATTAGCTGGAGGGCAGACCACGTATTTAAAGTACCCTTGTTATCTGATAATGGTTTAAAGTACCCTTGTTATCTGATAATGCTCCTGAAGTTATTTCTGCTTTCATAGCAAAAAGAAAAAAGAAAGAAAAGGGTAAATCTAAAGTTACTATTTTTTAAGAACATTTCTGCTCTACTTAAATAACATCATGTCATTCCCCATATGTACATACATGATAGCTGTATCAGGAACTAAACACCCACCCTATTCAAAGGAAAGACAGGCTCTCCACCTGCTGATCTTGACTTGTGTTTAGACATAATAAAAGTAGATTCTTTACTCCCCTGAAGTTTAAAAAAAAAAAAAATCTCCATCTGATATATACAGGGTGTGGATCTGGATCTTTAAAAGGGGAAGTTTATGGGGCTTTTCACTAGTTTATGGTGTAATACTACCTTCAGTAAAGGATGGTAAGAGGTCAGGCCAGAGATTAAAAAAAAAAAAACAAAAACAAACGAACGAACAACAACAAAAAAACAAACCACCTGCTTCTCAGGGCCCTCTCTAGCGACTGAGGATCCCACTCGTCTGTTCTTTTATTTCTCATTCATTTGCATCATTTCCCTCAAGATTCAGCCTCTACTCTGCCTATCGCGTGCCACTCAGCCCAAGCCCAGCAGCTTGACTTGGGCATGTCGTGCCCTTTACCTGAAAACCATCATTCATTCTTCAGGTGGGAAGGGGGGTGAACCAGCATCTCACAATGAAATACCTTAATTTGAGTGCTCAGGACAAGATCGGGAGGTGGAGCTAAAGCCTCTGTTAGGGGACTTGGGATGTGAGGATGTAGCCAGGACAGCTGGCTGTGAAATGTTAGATAAAATTCACTGCTGCAACTCCGGTTTTCCTGGGTAGAAAAGTCAAAAGGTCACAGCATCTGAGCAGGGCACCCCCTCCTCCCAGATGTTCACCTACCCTACACAGAGGCGGGCTAGCTGCGTGGCCGTCGCATGTCTGCATGGCCTTGGCCGAGGAGGTGCGGGCGCTCGGCGGGCCTCATGCCCCTGGCCGCAGCCCGGGCTCCCGGGAGGGTGCTGCTCCCTGGGGCGCTGGCGTCAGAGTGGGATCCGCAGCCTGGAAGGGGGCAGCGTGGCCGGGCTTCAGGGACAGCGTCTCCGCCGTCTCGTGAACGCCAGCTGGTTAAGTTAGTGGCCGCTGCCGGAGGGCCGGCGTCCTTCGACCGCTCTCCCGGCTCCTTCTCCTACAGCCCGCCCGCCCTACGCTGCTCCCGAGTTCGCCGCCCGCACCCAGCAGGTGGGGCCGAGGGACTCGCGGCTACGGAGCACAACCTTCGCGATGGCACCGCCAGGGGCTACTTCCGCTATCCACGCGGCGCCACCTCCCCGACAGGATCTAGACCACCAAACATGAACGCTAAGTGAGCTGGCCGCTTTACTCTCCTTACCCACATCCCCGCAGCCACCTGGGCCGAGACATCACCTGATCTCGGTCCGCGTGGGAGCAGGCGCGGCTCGCTCAGTGCTGCAGCGTGGCGCCGGCCGGTAGGTGATCTCCTGACGCCTGGCCCCTGCCCTCCGGCTGAAGGCTCCGCCGCGCTGGTGCCGGCTTCCAGCCAGACGCGCTTTGAACCCCAGCACCACACCTCTCAGCTTTACCCCAGACTCCGCCTGACCTAAGTACTTTGGACCCTGAGCATGCAGAGCAAAGAGTGCACGGAGCACTTCTAGATTTAAGCATGCATCCCGTCTTGTACTTTTCTATCCTCCCATACATCACAATCGATACGCTTGTTTTTCAAAACAAAACATCCCTAAAGACCATTTTCTTACCCTGTAAAGAAGCGAGAGCCTCAAAACATGGCCATTATTCAGTTAGACCTCACTGTCACTCCTTCCATGTGATGCCTGCATCTGTCTGCGTGATTCCCAGCGATAGTAACAGCCCCAAGAGAATGACAAAAGAACCATTATTTCATCCTGTTCTGCAAAGGATTGTCAATGCAAAATTCATGCCCCAGGGATCTCGGTGATAACTCTCTTGTTTCCTTCGAATTACAGATGCAGATACTGAGGCTCGAGTTCCTCCTTAAGAATGTGGGGAAGGTGCAGGGAGAGTGGACCCCTGGGAGCCCACAAGTCAGCCTAGACCAAGGGGCATCCTTACTTCGGGTTCCATGAGACCCTGTCTCAAAGGAATAAGGTCCAGAATAGTTGATGACACAGCCCAAGAGCCTCTTCTGGCCTCTGTACACACAAACTCCTGTGTTCATGCTCTCTCTCCCTCTCCTCTCTCTCCTCCTCCTCTCTCTCTCTCTCTCTCTCTCTCTCTCTCTCTCTCTCTCTGTGTGTGTGTGTGTGTGTGTGTGTATCTGTGCTTGTGTGTCTGTCTCTCTCTCAAAAGAAAAGCCTGAAGCCTATAGGCTAACATGAACTGGACTCTTTGAAGGGTTAGTTCAGTAAAGAATCAACTCAGAGAGAGAAGGGTTGAGAAGCCCTGCCAGATATAGTTCAGCCTTAAGTGAATCAGACTTTTTAAAGCTTTTGTTCTCTGTAAATCAGCTAAGGTAACTTTGACCTGCAAGTATGGGTCAAACATTTAAATGTCATTTAGTGTGACTAATGGCATCAGTCAAACAGAATGTGAATATTAAATGTATTTGCTTGATAAGCAACCATTTTAATGTAGAAAATTGATTATATCTAAATGGAGCATTATTCAGCTACATTTCAAGCACACCATTCTAAATAATTATGATCAAACGCTAGGTTCCCTGTAGGCTTCACTCCTGTGCTATTTGCTTGCCCTATCTTTCTCAGCTGTTAAGGCTCAGTCAAACTAAGTTGCTATCTCTCTAAGTGATCGCTATCCTTCCTCTGAGTGATGAGTGCCAGTCCTTGATGTGCTCTGGAAGAAAAGAAACAGAAATCTGTGGCTGTGCATCCTAGTTACCAGAGCAGAAGAAGAAAATGTATGAGGATGATCTCTGGCCTCTGTCATAAAGGAGCTCCAGACACAAACATATTACTTTCTTTGTATGTGTGACTCTGTGTTGGAGAGTATGTGTGTGTCCCCATGACTGAATGTGGACGCCGACGGTCCATGTCAGATACCTTCCTCTGTTACTCTACGCCTTCTGTTTTGTCACAGGGGCTTTCACTGCTGGAATGAGTGGACTTGACTAGTCTGGCTTGTGGGCAGGCCCAGGGCTCCTCTACAGGCACACTGACATACCTGAGTTTTTACATGAGTGCTCAAGATCCCAATTCCTGTCTCATGTTTATCCACTGGACATGTATGCCACTAACCCTGCTCTATTCAAGACCACACTGGGTCATGTTTGTGACGAGTTACCACTCTTACCCTCTGGTCTAAGAATGGAGCTGGTACTGGAGAATCAAGGTCTGTCGCCATACTGTGACTGTCAGATCTAGGCTGCCCCCCCTCCTCCCCTCTCCAGGGTCTTCTCAAGCTGGCAAGATCCAGGCCTGACCCCTCCTCCCCTCTCCAGGGTCTTCTCAAGCTGGCAAGAACAGGTCCAGGTTACGTCTGGTAGGGATGGCCAAGAGTTTGTCTTAGAGACATTGCATGGGGAGGGACCGAGGATGGGAGACAGTCCCCAGGCTCCCAGGATTTCACACAGCCAGTCTTGGCACATCTCTCTTCCATGTCTGCCTTCCTCACATTCGGAAGCCCAATTCCAAGCAAGTCATGACTGAAGGGGCCTACTCCTCCCATGGGATTAGAGGTTGGCTTTGGTCAATAAGATGAATAGAAAAGACCCAGATGGGAGGAGGCTGCAGGAAATCTGGTGTCCTATGCTGCTGGGGCTTGAGGATATTCACCCTAAAATGGTCTCTTTCATGCACCAGGAGCTTTTTCAGATTTGGCAGAGAGACCCAGATACTTTCTGTGAGTAGGTGACAGACATTTATTCAGCCCTAGACCAGGGTTTTGAGATGCAAAGTTTTATAATTCAGAAATAGCATGTTGGTCCTTAAAAATGTTTATTTTTTATGTGTGTGGGTGTTTTGCCCTCATATATTTCTGTGCATCACAAGTATGTCTAATGCCTAGGAGAGGGTGTCAGATCCCCTGAGACTGGGGTTATAGACAGTTGTGAGCTGCTGCAAAGCGTGAGTCTCTGGAAGGGCAGCCTGTGCTCTGAGCAGCTGAGCCTTCCCAGCAGTCACACTTGTTGATTCTGTAGTGCAAGACACCTAAGAATACTTTTCAAGAAGAACTGTCTTTGAGTGTGAAAATCGAATCTGTCTTTCTTCCTGCAGACTTTCACAGACTTCCCACTCCTCCCAGTTGATCCTGTGCTAAGGGGACTTCATATCTCAGCCTTAATCACAGTGCTGTGAGAGACTTCAAAAACCAAAACATCACTTTACCTGACACGTCTCAAGAGCTCAGGTGTGTGTGTGTGTGTGTGTGTGTGTGTGTGTGTGTACAAAATGTGGAAATGAAACATTGCTAAATATTGATATGATCATTGTTGCCAAATATATTATTCAGATGTCACATTGTATTACATGTTTTATGTTTTTCTTGGGGCATGTGTGCTTTTTAGTATGACTAAATTTCCATTATGTCACGCCTGCAGTGTTAAAAAAATTTGTCTGATGTTATGAAAATAGTTGAGTCTCTCCTTGGAATTCTGCTCTCCTGTCTGTGCCCCCTGCAAGGACAGGGTGAGTCTCACTGTGGCCATTAGCTAAGAAAACAGTTTCATTCTATTAAAGATTCACCTCAGAAATCAAATCAACTGCCAAATATTTAATAAGTTGGTACTTGAAGAATTTCAGGTAGTTCAGAATAACAAACTGTGTTGGGGTAGTGTTAAGCATTCTAAAAGTTAATTAATTGGTCCTGCTTGATGTCTGTTACTTACATTGACTCTGATTGGTTAAATAAAATGCCGAGGCCTGAGATTGGGCAAAGACAGAGAAAGGTGGGACTTCCTGGGATGAGAACAGGAAGCCTGCTCTTTAGACAGAGGATTAATTCATTCCAGCCAGGAGCAGCAGGAAGGAGGCACACACCATGGGTTAGAAAAAGGAACCTCATTCCACATGGCCAGGAACATCGGCATATCGTGGAGAATGGCAGTCCAAGGGGACATATGTATATATGGAGTCATATTTGGGTAATAGAATTGCGAGCTAGCTTAGATGGGCCAGGAATGCACAACTCAGGCCAAGGCTTGTTAGAAATCCATGTGGTCTCTGTGTACTCTTTTGTAATGGCTGCTTAAAGATTTACAACTGCCGAACCAAGTAACAATAATATAAATACTGGTTAAATAATTTAATTAGCCATATTTATTTTTTACATGTTTGCCTACCTAGAAATATTTTATGGCTTAGGATTTGTCACTTAGCTGCTAACCTCTGTTGGAAAATGAGCTACTCTTAGAGATGATGACAATTACTAGTCATTAAGCAGCTATGAATTGAGAACCACAAAAGCTTTTTATATGCTGTCTCATCTAACCCTTATGATAGTCCCGTGAGATGTGGATGGTTTCTGTTTTAAATAGAAGGGAATGGGCAATACAAGGCATTGCTGCTGATGTGTGTTTGAACTTAAATTTGAACCCAGGCCTGAGTCCAATGCCAATGCTTCTTTTATTGCTTTATGTTGCTTTCCAAAGCCCCAGTCGTCCTTTCAGTGGCCTGTTAAATCTGGCTTTGGGTTCTAAGTAACAGTCTCTTCCATCTAGCTCCTAGTCCTTTAGCCCACATGGGCAACACAGGATTCTCTGCCAAGTTACAAGGACTTGCCAAGAAGAGGGGCTGCTATCAAAGGTTTTGAATATCTAGGGGCTGAACACTTGGTTTGAACAATTCAATAAAGCATTCTAAGCCATGTGCCGCTAGTGACACAGCACTGCAAGCCACTCCGGAGTTGGGAGGATGAGGAGTGAGTTCAGTCTTCTCCACACATTGAAGCTCTTTCTCAACAAAACAAAACAGAACAGAAAGTATCCGAGTAGTTTGCTCTTGCTTCCGTATTTCTGAGCAAGGATCTAACCCATGGCCTTCTATGTGAACTACGTCAGAAGCAGCACTGGGATGGAGTCAGCCTTGAGATATGAGACAACTAAAGAATAGCGATGAGGAAATTCACCACTGGGGTAAAACACAATCCTGCATCTCACCCAGGTCGGTGAGAAGCGAGAAAGCTTTGATCAGGTCATGAGACAGATATCACCATGGTCGAAGAAGGGAGGAAGTGTATATAGCCTGCGCTAAAAGCAGAAGATGGCCATGAACATGAACCATTTAATTGGGAAGAAAATAAATGTAAGTTACAAGGCATGGGACCCACAAGCACCAGGCTAGATGATTTGTTAAGACAAATAACAGACACTCCCAGAAAGACCTTAAATTAGAAAAACGATGTAATAAAAAGCTATTATTAAATGGATGAATTTACAACTAATAGGGCAGTGCTTAGCATGAGTGTATGGTTAGTGGCAGAAACCAAACCATGTTGCAGAAACCCCAACCAAAGCACAGAAGCCTGGGAGAGATACAGGGGATGCTTCTCTTTTCCTCACAAGTTATTCCCCTTGATTACTCATCAATCTGAGGTTATTTTTGCCTCCGTCTTTCTTCCAAGATTCTTAGGCTTAATGGAGCCACTGTTGAGTTTGAGTTTTCATACTTCAAGGAGAAATAAGAGAGAAGAATCACACATGTAAACACACAAATAAATTAAAAACTTGTTACAGTGAACATTAATTATAATTTTAATCAGAATAAAATAAAGATGTTTTTCCTTGCCAAAAAAAAACTAAATAGGCTACTTTTAGACTGCTTCTGAGACACCATAGTCTTCTTAAGAAGAACTTGGGTGGGGGTTAAAGCTTTGCAGCATCTTCACTGGAATGGGTTGCTGTAAGAGGTGACATATGTGTGACCCGTGTGCTAACCAAGGGGAGACAGTGCTTCACCTCTGCTGACTGGCTCACTGGAAGCCCCCCTAAGACCCCAGAGTCCTAACAACTCCCTAAAACCTTCCCAGTTCTGAACTACATCACTACCTCAATTTAGGGACTTGCCTCCAAATTAAGGACAGTTACTGATAAGGATGGATATTTAGACTAAAATTCTGTCATAGCAGAATGGCTGACTCAGTTCCAAAGAGAATTCAGTTACTAGCAGATTTCAGTTCCATTTGATGTGGGACCACCCTGCTTTTGTGAACAAGAAATTCAATTTAGTTTCTTGTCAACATGTTAGATTCCCAACCAGCCTGACCTCCGAACTGAGATCAGCTACAAGAAGTCTAACTGAAGTAAAACAATCAGGAGGCAGTGACTCTAATGATAAGTTTCACTAGATGTCTCTATGACAACCGCATCACCCTACTGCCACACTGGACAGAGGAGCCAGATTGCTCTTTCCTAAAATGTACACGGATCTGTTCTGCAGTCCATATTAATTACCTTTTGACTTTAAGAGAAAAATTAAATCCATTAGTCTTTGTATTTATGCATCCTTGCTGTTAGTAGAGAGGGAAGGGAGAGAGAAGGAACAGAAATGACTGAAAATACCATGTATCATAAACAACAACAACAACAACCCCTGGAAAACAGGTAATTAGTTATCTTTTTTTTAAGCCTGTCAGAGGACTAATATCCAAAATATATAAAGAACGCAAGAAATTAAACACCAACAAAATCAAATAACCCAATTTAAAAAAATGTGGTATAGAACTAAATAGAGAATTCACAAAAGGGGAATCTCTAAAGGCTGAGAGGCACTTGGAGAAATTTTCAACATCTTTGGTCATCAGGGAAATGCAACTCAAAATGACTCAGATTCCATCTCACACCTATCAGAATGGCTAAGATCAAAAACTCAAATGACAGCACATGCTGGAGAGGATGTGGAGAAAGAGGAACACTTTTCCATTGTTAGTAGGAGGGCAAACTTGTACAACCACTTTGGAAATCAATCTGGTAATATCTTTGAAAACTGGGAATAGTTGTACCTCAAGACCCTGCTATACCCCTCCTGGGCATATATCTAAAAGATTCTCCACCAAACCGCAAGGAGATTGCCTCAACAATGTTCATAACTGCTTTATTCGTAATAGCCAGAAACTGGAAACAACCTAGATGTCCTTCAGTCAAAGAATGGATTAAAAAAACAAACAAAAAACAAAAACAAAACTGTAGTACATTTACACAAAGGAATACTACAGAGCTATCAGAAATAAGGAAATCATGCAATTCACAACCAAATGAATGGAAGTAGAAAAGCTCATCCTAAGTGAGCTGACTCAGACTCAGAAAGATACACATGGTGTGTATTCTCTTACAAGTGGATATTAACCATATAGCACAGGATAGCCATCCTACAACCCACAGACCCAAACAGACAGGAACCTAGCATAACTATCCTACGAAAACTTCTACCCAGCAATGAGTTATGGACCCTGTTGCTTGTTAGTAGAACACCTTACTCTAGATGGGCTGCCATATCAAGCCCCAGTACAAGAGGAAGCTCTTGGCCCTCATGCGACTGATGAACCAAGAGAGTTTGATATGTGGGGGCCCATCTCATCTGAGAAGAGTACTGTACTAAGAAGAGGAATAGTGAGGGAGGGAGGGAGAGAGGGATGAGGAGTAACTTGAAAAAAAAACTTAATTAATTTAAAAAAAAGAAAACAGATAATTAATGCACAAATAAATGTGAAGAAACTGCCCTGACCAAGCTCACGACAGAGTCCTTGGTTCCCCCTTTGAAGCCTCATGAGCCAGACCTCCAGTGTCCACATTTCTCTGTACAGTGTTGTTTTCCGAAATGCCACTAGAACATCGAATTAAAACTTGCCGACAATATTCTGTCATGAACTTGGCTAAGGCCGTTTGTGTGACGTTTTTGGTAGGAACCTCTCTTCATTCTGTTCATAGTGTGGTCCCAATGCAGCTAACCACAGCTGCACCTGGGATCAAAATGGCTGCAGCAGCATGCTGTTCATCAAAATGGTCCACCCCCCTTCCCCAAGTATCAGTGAGCAGCATGCCACAAAAGCTTCTGGCGGACTGCTGACAAGGGAGCTGTCCTGCCTCAGCAGTTGTCCTGCCTCAGCACCTGCTGTTGGCTAGGGGAGATGTCCAGGGAGACGTCTTTCCTGCCTCAGCTTACAGTAGTTAAGGGAGCTGCCCACCGAGGCAGCACCTCCCTTCCAGTCTCTGTCAGCCACTCATGCTGTAGGGAAAGACTTTCCTGCCAGGGATTCTCTTTCTTAACTTTGTATACTTTTAAAAACTTTGTATACTTTACAGGAAAGTATCCAGGTCTCTACCTGAGGAGCCCCAGCAGCCAGGCTCCAATGTTTCAAGTCTTGCCTCTGAGCTCCCCCTACATCTTTCCCTGGGTGTCCCCTCTTCAGCCCTGCAAGTCCCCTGGGGGCTGAGGAAAACACTGGGAAGCTGGAGCCAGCAACACAGGAGTCTTCAGTTGGGGCCTCAGCTGACAGGGAACTTAGGAGAGGGAGGTCTGTCTGTAAGCTTTGTGGCAATCTCTGTGGCAACAATGTATTAATTGGCTATTCCCCGGAAGAAGCGGGGAGCTTTAATCAGGACTAGGAATCTGACCTGTTGGTATGAATTCACAGTTTAGTTAGGGAAAGTTGTTTTGCTGGAGTTCAAGTTTGTGTAAATCCAGTGAGGCTTGAGTTAATAGGCCCTTCCCTCACACCTCTGTCAGAATGGCAGTTTCAGCCTCAAACAGCCTCCCAGATTTATGCTAATTTTAGGTGAAAAAACCCCCACCAATCCCTAGGCTCCCCCAAGCTCAGGACTTAGGCCCACCAACCCTCACTCTAGAAATCCCTGCTCTAGACAGCCATGCCCCCCAAAACCCTATATAAGCCCCGAGCTTCCTCCATTCCTTGTTGTCCTCTCCTGGGGACAGGGGCAGCCACACCCTGGATTTGTTCCCCACAGGGGCAGCCACACCCTGGATTTGTTCCCCGTCCTGCAATAAAATATCCTTTATGAGATTTGCTGCCTGCTTGAGATTCCATCATTCCTCCTAGGGAAGAAGCAAGCAAGAATCGAAGAGAAGGCATGGCTTGGGCTCCTTAGCAAAGCTGGGGGTGAGGAAACTCCCTCCTGTGAACTGCCAAGTATCTGTTGAGGAAGCCTCCTCTCAGAGCTGTGTGGTTTCTGAGCTTCCAAATCTCAGGATACCCTTCCACTGGGACATTGTCCCATCTAAAAGTGCTGTGTGGTTCCTGGGCTCCCTGGTCCCAGGATACCTTCCTCAGAGCTGTAATAATTCACTGGGATACCCTCCCCCTCAGCTGTGTGGTTCCTGGGCTCAGGATACATTCCCATCCCCCTGCAGGCCAGAGTGCTAAAAGCCTAAGAACTTAAGTGAAGTTAGATTTAAAGACGATGAGCTAGTTTGTTTGGAGGAATCTGAGCTGATTTGAAAAGTGTGTGTGGAAAGTTAAAGTTTCAAATGAAGAGGGCGCAGGAATAGGAAAATCTACAAACATCCATACCTCTTAGATTAAAGAGAAACCTGTTGCTTGATGCTGGGACAACAGGAAGGTGTCCTTGTAAGAGACACTAAGAAACTTATTCACCCCTTTCTTTCCCCACTTTTGGAGGACACAATGAGAAGATAGCAACCTACAAATCTAAAAGTGTCCCCATTAGAGCCTGACCACACTGCCATTCTCATATCAGACCCCTCCAGAACAGAGAGAAATCACTTTGATATTTAATTCATCAGTTTACATGGTCTTGTTTTTGTTGTTATAGTAACCTTAACTAAGACAAAGACTTGCTTTGGCAAATACCTTATAACTCCTGTCTTCTTGTATTATCATCTTCAATGACAGACGTATCATGAAAGCCTTGATTTATTTCAAAACGAACTACATAATTTAACCTTAGTAATATTTCTTCCATAGAGCCTGTGTGATAACAGCTCTACCACAGAAGAGGAAAAAAATGTCCTCTTCTGAGGGCATCCAGCTTGTATGTTGTGTCTTGGCTCAAACAGGCTGGGTCTCACTAGTGTTGCCAGGTAGAGTCCTGTGAACGGAGCCCTGGAGGCAAATGGGCATTACCTCACAGAGCAAGTAGCTGACCACATTCATATGCTTACATGCTCTCAATGGGGAAGGTCAGATTATGAAAACTATCCATCTTAGCTTTTCTACTAATGCTCATCAGAAGCTGATGTCTTTTAAAATTTATAATATTTTTCCAGATTCTCAGGTGAGCTTATCTGTCTACATTGGTTTCAGATCACTTTTATGCTAATACCTCCCAAACTTAGACTTCTTTTCTTTTTTCTTTTTCTATCTTTTCTTTTCTGTTTTCTTTCTTTGAGAAAAAAATTCCCGTTATGGCTGGGGTTGGTCCCAGGCTCACCTTAGCCTCCTGAGTATTTGGAACGACAGGTGAATCCACTACACACACGGAAAACTGGAGCTCTTGATGACCACTTCCAGGCATGCTACTGTTTCTAATTTCCCCAGTTCAAATGGTAGCTGGGGGCAAAACTCAGACACTTGAGTTACTTTTAGATTTTCATATTAATATGTGAGTTCTTCTGTTGCATGGCTCACTAATTGCCACCAAGTCTTTCTTGGTAGTCTCATCTCACACAACTAACTCCTCCCACTAGCTCTACCCCAAAGTCTTCAACTTTTGTTTCTTCCTAGTTTCCTGCTGTTGCACTTCTTCACACCATTCACATCCTGGCTCAAATATCACCTTGGTAAAGACTTTCCTGATCATATAAAATTTTAATAAACACTTTACAAGAGACTGTATATAAATGTCCAATAAACAAGAGAGAAGGGGCTCAATATTAGTCCCACCACAAGTGCAAGTTAAGATCAACACCAAATCCCACTATATAATCACCAGGTTAAAACAGCGAGAGGTTCGAATGGAGAAAAGCTGCCCTCTCACATCATTCAAATGGGAGGAAAATGGGGAAAGTCAAAAGCTTGCATTTGGAAATGTTTGATATTAAACTAAACAGTGCTAAACATATATGGTATGATTGGCCATCCCTACGTGTACAGATTGGATAAAATTCAAAGAAACAAAGGTAACTTCAATTTCTTCTTTTTTCTTTTTTTAACTTTTGGGGATGTTCGAAGATACATGATGAGAGAGATTCATGTCTGAAATTCATTTGTGTCTCATATATAAGAAATTTTGTGCAATATTCCCCATATTTCAATCATGGCTTGTCATTTAAGGTCAGATATGGAATTTTCAACTTACAGTATCATAGCAAGAAGTTTTAGATTAGGTTCACTTTGGATTTTAGAGTTTTCAGTTGTTTCTGTTCAGAGCATGCATGGTCAATAGGTACATTTTTACCAAGAGATAAAAATATTCATAGAATCAGTGTGTGTGAGTTTCAAGCCTGAAAATGCTCACTCACAAGTGTTAGGAGCACAATTTGCTGATAGTATACCCTCAATGAAAGTAAGAGGTTTTTTAAAAAAATATTTTTTTGTTTATGCAAATATGTTTTCATGTTTCTTTTTTTAATTCCAAATTTATCCAGCAAGAACCAATAACATCTTCTTGGAGATATGTAATTAAGTGTATTTTAAAAACTCTAAATATGCTAGGGATAATAGTGCATGCCTGTAATTCTACCCCTTGGGAAGCTTGAAAAGTCAGGGCACTATGAATATCCTGCCAGCTTGGGGGAATATAATGAGAACCCTGTCATAAAACAATTAATAATAATAACTCTAACTTCAACCAGTGTTAAAAATTCATGTAGAGTTTATGACTGAATTTTATGACTGAAAAATGTTTTACTTAACTTAATATTCTAAAACCAGACACAAATTAGCCTTTTTAGTTTGAGTATGTATAAACTTATTACCTCTAAGTAAAAACTCATTTTTCCTATTGAATGGTAGAGCTAAGTGCCTCAAATAGATATGCATTTAAAAGAGATAATTTCAAAATTAGTCCCCTATAAGTTAGCAAGTAACATATTCATTCCACATATTGAAACTGAGAAAAAAACCTGAAGCGTTATCACTGCCAGCCTTGCTCAGAGTGTGTGGTTCTGTGTGGGATGTCAATACTACTCACACTTTCTTCTAGGCTCACAGAGACCCAACGCCACAACTGTATACAGTGCAGAGATCAACAGATCATAGTAGTAGGCACATCTATAACACATCTCCTGCAAGAAAGCTTCCTGGAACATCACAGAAGAAGAACTGGCAAGACTGTAATAGCCAGAGGACCAGGAAGTCTGCCGAGAGATTATGACTTCTAAAACCGCTGCCTGAACAAGACCTGAACAACGGTGATATCACTAATCATGCAAATGAGGATTGGAGACAATCTCATGGGGTCTTACCCCCTAGGCAAAGAGCTACAGGCAACTAATGACCGCTGAAGGGGGGAAAATTAGCCTCTACTAGGGATGAGCCCCTCTTAATTGGTTATCCAACACAGTCCTGAGACAATATACGCATGATCAACAAAAGTGGATCCAGCACATACAAGATAAATAGGCCATCAGTTTACGAGGGTTTGAGTGAGTATAAGGGAGGTTGAAGGTAAGAAAAGGAATGGGGACGTGATATAACTATGTTTTAATTAAATATATTAAAATATTTGACAAAAGATTTAATACCTTCATGCTAATTCTAAAAAGTACCAGTATAAAAAGTTACATAGTAACAAAGCATAAGAATATGTGGAATGTAATGTTATTCCTGAATTTATGTAAATTACATTAATTATGAAGATTCTTTCTGGAAAAACATCCAAAAAGGAGTCATTCAGTTTTTCTTCAAAGATTTGACACTCTAACTGTTGATGTAGGAGATTTGCTGTCATTCTTCCTTCACATTTCATATACGTGCCCATAATAAATACTATATTGTGATGAATATTTTGTATTTATGTCCTCACTCAAATGGAATGATGATGTCCCTAAGCATCCACAATTCCTAGGTAATTGGATGATGCTCAGTAGGAACTCAAGATGTGAATGTTTGAGAAAAACAAGGATCTGGGTGGACAGATCAGTAGGCAAAGCACTCGCCTTGCAATTAAGAGGACCAGGGCTAGATTCCTAGAACCCATGAAAAACACCAGGCATGCTGTGCACACCTGCACCCCAGTGCCAGGAGGCAATACTAGGTGGAATTCTGGGGCTCATTACTGGCTAGCCAATCCAGTCTACCCTGATGCATTCCAGGTGAGGGAGAGAGAGACCCTGTAGCAAAAAGGTGGTGCCGACTGTCCCTGAGGAGGACACTCAGGGTTGGTCCTCCACCACCACACTCATATGCATGTGTTCACCACATGTCTGTGTTCATTACCAACTCTTTTGTTTGCTTTTTAACAGCAGTTGATTCAAAAATTATTTAATTTGTTTTATGTATATATGTTTTGCCTGTATGTGTGTCTGGGTACCACTTCTGTGCCCAGTTCCTGCTGAGATCAGAAAAAGGTATTGGATCCCCCCCCCCAGGACTGGAGTTACAGATGGTTGTGAGCTGCCATGTGGGTGCTGGGAACTGAAGCTGGGTCCTCTCAGCCACTGAACTATGTCTCTAGCCCCAGATTTTATAAGAACTTTTATCCATTTACTTCAAGTGGAATGTAAAAAAATAAGTTCTAAGTATCTAGATAAATATATATTTACTGTTGTAAACGGACTTCCTTTTCCAAGGAAACACATTTTTGTTAAAATGTCTCTAGAAAAATCATTCCCACATGCCCAGCCTCTTAACTAAGAAAACCTCCAGAAAGATCTTCTGAGGTGTCCTCGAGGCCTTAGTTTGCGCATTACCAGTGGACTTCAAGTACAGCTCCTAAGCAGGAAGCCAGACGCCGTCCTGGTCCTTTGTTAAGGGAAGATGAGAACGGCCTTAGCCCAGCTTCACTCAAGGGCAAGGCAGACATTCGAAAGCCTGGCTGCTTTACCTCTCAGTGGTCATAAATGTAGGGATTCTAGCAAGGCTGCTCTTTTTCAGTGACGGCCTGATACGGGGATATGGGTGTGTCATCACGCACTGAGGGGGCACCGGCCCACTGAGTGTACTCACTCTCTTCAGTCCCTCGCTAGTACAGATGCTGCTGCTGCTGCTGCAATAAACAGCATTGTGTGCATGCCTCACCGAGTCAGGACTTCATTTCCATGGGATAAGCTCGGAAGAGAATTGTAGCAAACCTGTTTATTTCAGTGGGGAGTGCCAGCTTGCGTTTTGTCTTGTTCTGATTACTTTGTAGCACACACTGGTTTCAAACTGAACAACCTGTTACCTCAGCCCAGATTACATTTTTAAAAGGCTGAAACATTTCCGCATGCATGAAAGGACCCTACTCCCAAGTCTTTTGGGTGTCAGGGACTCTCCCTTTTAGCTCTTCCCAATGAAAGGCAGTGAAATGATGTGCTGCTGTTGGATTCTTGTCTGCCCCTGTCCGTAACTCCTACAAAGTTGACTACTCTCATACTTATCAATCATTGGAATATGTGTTTTGTTCAGACCTTGCCAGCCCTCCCTTGGTGTTTGGTTTTGTCTGGTCCATTCACTGGTAGGACCTGTGTGGACCTTGGCTTTGTCTATCATGTGTTTCACAGAGTTCCTTCATTTATCAGTTCCCTTTTAAAGCTATGTTTCTTTTAACATTCATTTCCTTACGTTTTTACACTTAACCCTTGGCTATACAGGATTTAAAATTATTTCTGTAGGCCCAGCTGTGCCTTGAGCTGTGCCCTGTCCCCTGTGCTCCATTTTCCAGCCCAAGTCTCTACTTGTCTTCCAGGAGGCCCGCCAGCCCAGAGGACAACCTTATAGGACCCTACCCCAGACCCCTTGCCTGACAGGTCCCCTTAGTGAACACCCAGCAGCAGGGATCTGAACCCTGTCACTGCACTTAATTTTTCGGCCCACAACTCTGCTTGTATTTCTGGAGGCCTCTCTGTGCCAGGGACAACCAGATGGCTAAAGGTCAGCATAGAGAACACAATCAACAAGAAGAGCCAGGCAATATGGTACCACCAAACCCCAGGTATCCTATTAGAGGAAAGCCCTGGATATCGTAAAACAGCTAAGCACAAGAAAATGACCTTAGATCCAATCTTATGAAGATGATAGAAGTTTTTAAAGAGGAAATGAATAAATCCCTTAAAGAATTACAGGAAAATACAATCCAACAGGTGAAGGAAATGAATAAAACTGTTCAAAACCTGAAAATGGAAATAGAAGCAATAAAGAAAACACAAACTGAGTGAATCCTGGAGATGCAAAACCTAGGTAAGAGAACAGCAACTACAGATGTGAATGTCTCCAACAGAATACAGGAGATGGAAGAGAGGATGTCAGGTATAGAAGATACCATAGAAGAAATTGATACATCAGTCAAAGAAAATGTTAAATCTCAAAAGTTTCTGACACAAGACATCCAGGAAATTTGAGGCACTATAAAAATATCAAACCTAAGAATGATAGGAATAGAAGAAGGAGGAGATCCCCAGTTCAAAGGCCCAGAAAGTATCTTCAACAAAATCATAGAAGAAAATTTTCCTAATCTAAAGAAAGAGATGCCTATAAATGTACAAGAAGTTTACAGAACACCAAATAGATTGAACCAAAAAAAAAAAATCCTCCAGCCACATAATAATCACAACACTAAATGTACAGAACAAAGAAAGAATATTAAAAGACTCCAGGGAAAAAGGTCAAGTAACATATAAAGGCAAACCTATCAGAATTACACCTGACTTCTCAATAGAAAATTTAGAAGCCAGAAGGGCCTTGGCAGATGTCTTGCAGCCTCTAAGAGACCACAGATGCCAGCCTCCACTACTATATGCAACAAAACTTTCAATTACCATAGATGGAGAAAACAAGATAAAACCAAATTTAAACAGTATCTACCCACAAATCCAGCCTACAGAAGACACTAGAAGGAAAATTCCAACCTAAAAAGGTTAACTAAACCCAAGAAAATGTAGGAAATAGATAATTTCACACCAACAAAACCAAAAGATGAGAAACACACACACACACACACACACACACACACACACACACACACACACACCCCACCACCACCACCACCAACAACATCAACAACACAAAAATAACAGGAATTAATAATCATCGATTATTAATAACTCTCAACATCAATGGACTCAATTCCCCCAATAAAAGGACATAGACTGTCAGAATGGATGTGAAAACAGGCTCTCTCATTCTGCTGTGTGGAGAGAAATAGGAGGTGGGGCATCTGGTAAGGCAGAAAGGATTCTGGGATAGTGCCAGGTATAAGAAGATTCCCTGGGAATATGGAGGAGGACATATGCATGATACCTGAGCAGAGGTAACCAGCCACATGGGTGAACTTAGACTAGAACAAATAGGTTAATTTAGTTGTAAGCTAATCAGGGAATGAGCCTAGCTGTATGGCCTAGGTATTTGTAAATATATTTTGAGGCTGAGCTATTATTTCTGGGAATAGGGTGTGTATGAAAAAACACAACACAACACTGCTACATACAAGAAACACACCTCAACATCAAAGATAGACATTACCTCATAATAAAGGGTTGGAAAAAGATTTTCCAAGCAAACAGACCCAAGAAACAAGCTGGAGTAGCCATTCTAATATCTACGACATTCAACCAAAATTAATCAAAAAAGATGGAAAAGGACACTTCTTGCTCATAAAAGGAAAAATGCACTATGATGATGTTTCAATTCTGAATATCTATGTCCCAAATGCAAGGGCACCCACATTTGTAAAAGAAACATTACTAAGGCTTAAATCAGACATTGAACCCCATACATTAACTTCACCACCTCATTTTCACCAATGAACAAGGCTTCCAACAGAAACTAAATGGAGAAACACTGGAACTAACAGACATTATTCCTCAAATGGACCTAACAGATATCTACAGAACATTTCATCCAAACACAAAAGACTATACTTTCTTCTCAGCACCTCAAAGATCCTTCTCCAAAGCTAATCATATACTTGGTCACAAAACAAGTCTCAACAGATACAAGAAAATTGAAATAAGCCTCTATATAATATTAGACCACATGGAGTAAGGCTGGACTTCAACAACAACAGAAACAACAGGAAGCCCACAAAATAATGGTGGTGCATGCCTTTAATCCCAGCACTCAGGAGGCAGAGGCAGGTGGATTTCTGTGAGTTCAAGGCCAGCCTGGTCTACAAAGTAAGTCCAGGACAGCCAGGGCTTGGTTACACAAATAAACCCTATCTAAAAAAAAACAAAACAAACAAATAACAACAACAACAACAACAAAAAACAACCAAAAAAACCCAAACTATACAAAACAAAAAACAAAACAGAAAAAAAGAAAGAAATTAAAGATTTTATAAAATTCAATGAAAATGAAGGTACAACCTACCCAAACTTATGAGACACAATGAAATCAGTGCTAAGAGGAAAGTTCATAGCACCAAGTCCATTCATAAAGAAATTAGTGAGATTTCATACTAGTGACTTAACAGCACACCTGAAATCTCTAGAACAAATAGAAGCAAACACACCCAAAAGCAATGGATGGCAGGAAATAATCAAACTCAGGACTGAAAACAATAAAATAGAAACAAAGAGAACAATACAAAGAATGAAATGAGTTGGCTCTTTGAGAAAATCAACAAGATAGATAAACTAGCCAACTCAATAAAGGGTGGCGCACGCCTTTAATCCCAGCACTTGGGAGGCAGAGGCAGGCGGATCTTTGCGAGTTCGAGGCCAGCCTGGTCTACAAAGCGAGTCCAGGACAGCCAGAGCTGTTAAACAGAGAAACCCTGTCTCGAAAAAAAAAAAAAAAAAAAGGCAGAGAGACAATATCCAAATTAACAAAATCAAACATGAAAAGGGCAATATAAAACCAGACACCGAGGAAATTCAAAGAATCATTAGGTCTTATTTCAAAAACCTGTACTTCACAAAATTGGAAATCAAAGAAACAAAATGGACAATTTTCTTGATAGATAACCACTTACCAAAGCTAAATCAAGATCAGGTAAACAATCTAAATGAGCCTTTAATCTCTAAGAAAATACAAGCAGTTCTTAAAAGTTTCCCAACCAAACCAAAACAAACAAACAAAGCTCAAGGCCAGAAAGTTTTAGGACCAAATTCTACCAGACCTTCAAATAAGAGCTAATATCAATACTCCTCAAATTATTCCACAAAATAGAAGGAATACTGCCAAATTCATTTTATGAGGCCACAGTCACTCTGATACCTAAACCTTAGAAGACTCAAACAAGAAAGAGCATTTCAGACCAATCTTACTTATGAATGTTGATGCAAAAATATTCAATAAAATATTTGCAAAGTGAATCCAAGAACACATCAAAAACATCTTCCACCATGACCAAGTAGGCTTCATCTTAGAGATACAGGGTTGGTTCAACATACAAAAGTCCATTAATGTAATCCATCATATAAACAAATTAAAAGAAAAAAAGCAACAGAACTATTTTATTAGGTGCTGAAAAAGCCTTTGAGCACCTTCAACACTCCTTCATGACAAAAGTCTTGGAGAGGTCAGGGATACAAAGCACGTAACTACCTAAACACAAAAAAGGCAATATATAGCAGGTCAACAGCCAACATCAAATTAAATGAAGAGAAATTTATAGCAATTCCATTAAAATCAGGGACAAGACAAGGCTGTTCACTTTCTCTATATATATTCAATATAGTACTCGAGGTTTTAGCAAGAACAATAAGAAAACTAAAGGAGATCAAGGGGATATAAATTGGAAAGGAAGAAGTCAAAGTATTGCTATTAGCAGGTGATATGATTGTATACATAAGTGACCCTAAAACTTCTACCAGGGAAATCCTGAAGCTGATAAACACCTTCAGCCAAGTGGCTGGATACAAAATTAGCTAAAAAGATCAGTAGCCCTCCTATATACAAGCAATAAATAAGCTGAGAGAGATTAAGGAAACAAAAACCTTCACAATAGCTAAAATAATGTAAAATATCTTGGTGTAGCTCTAATCAAGCAAGTGAAAGACCTATATAACAAGAAATTCAAGTCTCTGAAGAAGATATTAGAAAATGGAAGTATCTCCCATGGTCATGAATTGGTAGGATTAACATAGTAAAAATGGCTATACCACCAAAAGTAATCTACAGATTCAATGCAATTCCCATAAAAATTCCAATACAATTCTTACAGACCTTGAAAGAACAATACTCAGCTTCATAGGAAAAACAAAAAACCCAGGATAGCTAAAACAATCCCGTACAATAAAAGAACTTCTGGAGGTATCACCATCCCTGATTGCAAGCTCTACTACAGAGCAATAGTAATAAAAACTGCATGGTACTGTAATAAAAATAGGTTGATCAATGGAATCAAATAAGAAAACCAGAAGTAAATCCACACACTTATAGACACTTTTTTTTTTTTGGACAAAGAAGCCAAAACTATACAACGGAAAAAAGAAAGTATCTTAACCAAATGGTGTTCATCTAACTGGAAGTCTTTATGTAGAAGAATGCAAATAGATCCATATTTATCACCCTGCACAAAACTCAAGGCTAAGTAGATCAAAGACTTCAATGTAAAACCAGATACACTAAATCTGATAGAAGAGTAAGTGGGGGATAGATTTGAACACATTGGTAGAGGAGACAACCTCCTGAACAGAACACCAACAACTCAGGCACTAAGATCAACAATTAATAAATGAGACCTCATGAAACTGAAAAACTTCTGCAAAGCAAAGGAAACCATCAAAAGGACAAAACCTAAAACAAAGCCTACAGAATGGGAAAATATCTTCAACAACTCTATATCTGACAGAGGGATGACATCTAAAATATATAAAGAACTCAAAAAACTAGACAACAAACCAAATAATACAATTTAAAAATGGAATGTAGATATAAATAGAATTCTTGACAGAGAAAACTCTAATGGCTGAGAAGCACTTAACAAAATGTTCAACATCCTTAGTCATCAGGGAAATGCAAATCAAAACAACTCTGAGATTCCATCTTACACCAGTCAGAATGACTAAAATAAAAAACTCAAGAGACAGCTCCTGCTGGCGAGGATGTGGAGGAAAGGGAACACTCCTCCATTGCTGGTGGGAGTGCAAAATTGTACAACCACTTTGGAAATCAATTTGGCGGTTTCTCAGAAAATTGGGAATAGATCTACCTCAAGACACAGCTATACCACTCCTGGGCATATATATACTCAAAAGAAGCTCCACAATACCACAAGGACACTTGCTCATTTAAGTTCATAGCAGCTTTATTCATAATAGCAAGAAACTAGAAATAACCTATATGTCCCTCAACTGAAGAATGGATAGACAAAATATGGTACATTTACACAATGGAGTATTTCTCAGCCATTAAAAACAATGACATCAAAAAGATGGAAGCTAGAAAAGCTCACCCTGAGTGAGGTAACTCAGACCCAGAAAAACAAACATGGCATATACTCACTTATAAGTGGATGTTAGTCATAAAGTACAGGATAACCATGCTACAAATCACAGAGCCAAAGAGGCAAAATAACAAGGAGGGCCCTAGGGGGATGCTTGAGTCTCACTGAGAAAGGTAAATAGATTAGATATGGGGGTGGATAGAAGGGGAGGACTGGGCGGGGATGGGAACAGGAGGGATTAGATAGGGGGAGGGAGAGAGTACTGAGAAAGACAATTGAATTGAGGTGGGGCATCTGTGGGAAGAGCTGGAAACCTAGGACAATAGAAACTCCCAGGAATCTATGATGGTGACCCTAGTTAAGACTCCTAGCAATGGGGGATATGGATCCTGAACTGGTCATCTCCTGTAACCAGGCAAGACTTCCAATGGAGGGGTTAGAATTCCAACCCAGCCACAAAACAATTTGTCTTCCTTGCAAGATGTTCAGGGATAAAGATGGAGCTGAATTTGAGGGAAGGGCCAACCAATGACTGGCCCAGCCTGGAACCCATGCCATGAGAGGGAGCCCACCCCTGACACTATAAATTGAAAGACCCGGGGGAGGGAAGTACCTCACCCGACACTCAGGATATCACGGCCGCCCCAAAACTCGCAAGAGACCATCTTGATGCAATCACAAGAGGTTTATTTCGGGGGAAAAAGGGGGAAAAGGGGGGGGGCTCAGTGCACTGAGGGACGCCACTTGTATCCCACGCAGGGCTAGGAGTCGCGACCCCCACGCAGGGCTAGAGTAGAATATTTAATAGGGGAGCACTACAGATTAAGGGGCGGGGGGGGGGAATTACAGGTGGGAAGTACCAGCCCAGCCCATTGTTTACCACAACCCAAGGGGGAGGGGAAATACAGCTGGAATGTACCAGCCCATTAGTCAGCAGGAAACATCCTACATCTGTTTGTCTCAGGAATGAATCTAATCTTGTGGTCAGCCAGTTCCTGAAGCCCTGGGGGCCCGTGGCCCAATTGACCTTCATTCTTGGTTTCAACCTGTTTATGGTCAGCTAAGTTCCGGGAATCACCTGGCGGCTGGCCTGGCTCTACTGCCGACTTAGGGGGTCTTTTAATAATTTTCATTCCCTTCATTCCCCACTCCTTTTAGTCCGTTGTTCTAATCTTAGAACCTATACATCTGTTTCATCAGAATCATCATTATCACACTCCCGCAAACCTTGATATTGCTGCTTAAGCATTAAAATATGTACAGCACTTATTCTTTCCCTAACAAAGGTAACAAGCCTATTCAAGATACAGGGTCCCAAGGTAAGGATTAATAAGAGAATCAGGAGGGGTCCTATTAAAGTTGAAATGAGGGTGGTCATTCACGGCGACTTACTGTACCATCCTTCGAACCATCCCTGTTGGGCCTCTCTCTCTCTTTTTCTTTTGTCTAGTCTTTCTTTTAGCTTATTCATGGAATCTCTAATCACCCCGGAGTGATCAATGTAAAAACAGCATTCCTCCTTTAGTGCTGCGCATAACCCCCCGTTCTGTAAGAGTAACAGATCCAGACCTCTTTGATTCTGTAAAACCACTTCTGATAGGGAAGTTAGAGATTCTTCTATCCTGGCAATAGACTGTTGGAGAGATCTCAAATCCTCATCCATAGCTGCTCTTAGTTCTTTAAAATTATCTTGGTTTGTTACTAAGGCAGCTGTACCAGTTCCTATCCCAGCCGCTATACCCAGTCCCACTAGTACTGCTAATGTAAGAGAAACCGGCTCTCGCCGATATCTAGTGAGTCGATGGTCGAACTCATCTATAAAAGCATCAGCTGGGTGATAGAACACCCTAGGCAGGAGTTGTATTAACACACAGTAATCTTTGGTGTCATCAAAAACATTAGTGGCAACACAGGGAGTCAATCCTGTGCTACAAGTCCACCATTTATCTATGCCCGGATACAGGTATCTAGTATCTGAAGTTTTTGGAGACCTCAGGGTCTTATTGCATAGATGTTTATAAGTGGCGGGTGGGTTTCCTAGACAAGTCCCTTGCCCTGATACCTCAGTTAGAGTCAGTCTATTCTTATCATGCCATGAGCAGGCTTCATGGCTGGTGGTGTTATTAAAGGTACCTGGTACAGCAATGCCCTCATAGTAGGGGGGTCTGGAGGCCAAACAGAGCCAACAGTCCTTAGTCAGCGCAGGCTGAGATTCATTTAGAACTTGAAAAGCTTCCTGGACTAGATTCAGCAAACGCTGACCCGTGGGCGGTAGAGCCTTTAGAGTCGTGTTTGGGGGAACAGGAGTTCCGGGAAATGGAGTGGGATCCAGGGCTCCCTGGGGCCGAGACTTCGGCTGTGGGGGTCCCTGGTCAGGGAGTACCTGATTGGGGCCCACTGGTGACCCCTCGGCACTTTTTATTTTTAACTGAATTTTGAAAGTTACACCATGATCAGTGCTGTGCATATACCATCGGAATCCCCATGTACTTCCATGCAACCATCGTTCACGGGAGGTCGGGCTCTTGCCTCGTTCAGTTATGGTTATGTTAAGAGGCAGCCATTGTCGGGTGGATGGGAGGCAATACCCAGTAGGTTTGGAATAATTTCGGCAGACCGTTATTAGGTCCCAAGATGAGGAGGGATTCCAGTAGGCCTGTCCTGTTGTTTCACAGCCCCACTCTGCACAATAATAACTCTCCAACCCCCCACATCTTTTAGCGACCGCTCTACTTCTACCCTCTCTGGGGCAGACATAAAAGTCCTCTTCAGCTAACCCACAACGGTCCTTTCCCGCTCCACATCCATATTTAGTTCCCATCCACCTAGGGTGTTTTCGTTTGGGGTCATTTTCTAGGAGGTGACGGGGGTCTCCCTCAGGTATGTCCCATGTTTCTAGTCCAGCAGCCAGCTGACAGAAGTCAGGTGACAGTTGTGGCTACCATGTCCATGGAGGGGTTATCTTAGATACTGACCAGACAACTTCTTCAGTCTGAGAGATCACCTGCCAGGTTAGTTTCTGGGGAGTATGAGGGTTGTCACTTATCATCTGGAGAGCACCTGCGACTCAGGCGCAGCTTAAAAGGGTTCACAGTCTTTTCCAATTTCCACTCATCCTTGGAAGATTCAGGAGCTCTCTTTACGTGTGAAGCGTGGATCCAGGCTGAGATACCCTCTACCTTCACTGCAGTTGGGGTGGTCAAAAGCACCAGGTATGGTCCCTTCCAGCGAGGTTCAAGGTTCCCAGCCTGATGACGCCGGACGAGTACAGTGTCTCCAACCCGGAACTGATGAGGCACATTCAGGTCTCCAGTTTCATAAGCTTCTCTGAGCTGCTCCCAGGCCTCATGCCAGACCATTTCAAGGGCTTTCATGCGGGTGAACAAGGGTTTAGAAAGGACAACATCAGGATCAAATACTCCACCCGCCTCAGTAAGGGGAGGAGGACTCCCACAGAGAATCTCATAAGGTGTCAGCTTAAAACGACCCGGGGTATTTCTGACCCGGAATAAGGCAAAAGGAAGGAGGGCTGTCCAGTCTCCCATGCCGGTCTAATTTAGTCAAGGTCTCTTTTAGAGTTCTATTCATCCTTTCTACCTGTCCTGAACTTTGGGGATGGTAGGCACAATGTAATTTCCATTTAATCCCCAGTTGAGTGACCAGTCCCTGACTTACCTGGGCAACGAAAGCGGGTCCATTATCAGACCCAATTACCTTGGGTACTCCAAACCTCGGAAAAATTTCTTCAAGAATCTTCTTGGCCACTGTATTGGCAGTCTCAGTCCTTGTAGGGAAGGCCTCTACCCACCCTGAAAATGTATCTACAAAAACTAAAAGATATTTGTTTCCATACTTAGCTGGTTTAATTTCTGTAAAATCCACTTCCCAATAGGCCCCCGGTCGATCTCCCCTGAGTCTTTTTCCCGTGTTATGCATGGAAGGTCTGGCATTAGTCAGAGCACAGGCTTTGCAGTTCCTGACTATTTCTGTTGTTAAGGCAGAAAGTCCAATTACATAATAGTCAGAGGATCTTACCACATCTTTTAGTTTCTTTTCTCCTAGGTGAGTCAGACGGTGTAAGTTGGTGACATATTCGCGTCCTTCTTTTTGAGGCAGGACTCGTTTACCGTCCTCTGTTTTAACCTTACCACAAGGTGATTCTCCAGCCACCCCTAGTTTCTTTATGGCCTGCAAGTCTTCAGGAGTATACCTGACACTGGTTTTCCTGATATCTCTAGAGCCAAGGGTGGTTAAGATCATTGTCCCTTGGGCTGCTCGTTTGGCTTCTAGATCTGCCATCTGATTTCCCTTAGCCACTGCATCCTGCGCCTTCTGATGTCCAAGGCAGTGGATAATAGCCACCTTCTTTGGCAGATGTATGGCCTCAAGGAGGCTCAGAATCTCTTCTTTATTTTTAATGTCTTTTCCCGCTGATGTCAACAGCCCCCTTTGCCTATATATTGCCCCATGCACATGGGCGGTGGCAAAAGCATACCTGCTATCAGTATAAATATTGACGGACTTTCCCTCTGCCATCTTCAGGGCTTGTGTTAGCGCAGTAAGTTCAGTTTTCTGGGCAGAAGTTCCTTCTGGCAGGCTGCTAGCCCAGATCACTTGCCTCCCATCTACCACTGCAGCTCCCGCCATCCGCTTACCTTCAACCACAAAGCTGCTTCCATCAGTGTACCAGTTCAGACTTCCTGGCCAGGGTCGGTCCTTTAGGTCACTCCGGGGACCCGTTTCTTCTGCCAGGATATCAAGGCAGTGGTGGGCAGGAGCGGAGTCATCAGCCTCAGGCAGTAGGGTAGCAGGATTCAGGGTGGCCGGGGGGCGAATATCACTCTCTCAGTCAATAATAGGCTTTGGTAGTGAGTCATTCTAGCATTAGTCATCCACCGGTCAGGGGGCTGCCGAATAATGCTCTCAAGGGCATGGGGTACCACCACTGTAATCTGCTGTCCCAAAGTCAGTTTATCAGCATCCTTGACAAGTAAGGCCACAGCTGCAATAGCTTTCAGGCATGTGGGCCATCCACTTGCAACAGGATCCAGTTTTTTAGACAAGTAGGCTACCGGCCTTTTCCAAGGTCCTAAGGTCTGAGTAAGGACTCCTCTGGCAACCCCTGCCCTTTCATTTACATATAGAGTGAAAGGCTTGGTTAAGTCCGGCAGGGCTAAAGCTGGTGCTGTTAACAAGGCCTTTTTGATATCTTCAAAGGCCTTCTGATGTTCAGAGGTCCAGGTGAACCCTCCTTCCTCCTTGGTGAGGGGATATAAGGGGGCTGCTTGCGTAGTGAAACCCGGAATCCATAGTCTACAAAAACCAGCAGTGCCCAGGAATTCTCTTACCTGGCGCGGGGTGGTCGGGACAGGAATCTGAGTGACAGTCTTTTTCCTGGCTTTCGTCAGCCATCGCTTTCCATCTCTCAGGGTGTATCCCAGATAGGTGACCTTAGTTTTGCACAACTGAGCCTTCTTAGCAGAAGCCCGATACCCCAACTCACCAAGTTCCGTCAGCAACCTCTTAGTTCCTTGGAGACATTCAGGTTTAGTTGATGCTGCCAAGAGTAAATCATCAACGTACTGTAACAATGTTAGCTGAGGATTTTTAGCTCTAAAGGAGGCCAGATCCCGATGAAGAGCCTCATCAAAGAGGGTAGGGGAGTTTTTGAATCCTTGTGGAAATCTAGTCCAAGTTAACTGTCCCACCAGTCCAGTGTCAGGGTCTCTCCATTCGAAGGCAAAGATGGGTTGGCTGTCAGGATGTAACTTCAAGCAGAAAAAAGCATCTTTTAAATCTAGGACAGTGTACCAATTCCTTTCAGGTGGAAGCAAACTAAGAAGGTTGTAAGGGTTGGGCACAGTTGGATGAATATCTTGAACTCTCTTATTGACCTCTCTTAAATCTTGGACTGGCCTGTAATCATTAGTGCCTGGCTTCTTTACTGGTAACAGGGGGGTGTTCCATGGTGACTGGCAGGGAATCAGGATGCCCTGTTGTAACAGTCTGTGAATGTGAGGTCTGATCCCCTCCCTGGCTTCATGACTCATTGGGTACTGCCTTACCCCAATAGGGGAGGCACTGGTCTTCATCCCCACTACTATGGGAGGAACTCTTTCTGCCATCCCCATTCCTCCGGTCTCAGCCCAGGCCTTTGGGAATTCTGTCAACCAGTCACTGATATCCAGGGCCTCTTGTTGCCTGAGAGGCTCGTGGAGCCGATATTCTTCTTCCAGTTTTAAGGCCAGTATCATACAAGTAGGGGTTCCCCACGTCACCTCTGGTCCTTCCTTAGCAAACTGAATCTGTGCCTTCAGCTTGGTTAACAAGTCTCTTCCCAACAAAGGCATAGGGCACTCAGGAATGACCAGGAAAGAATGGGACACCTGTCCTTTTCCTAGGTCAACCGTTCGTGTTGTGGTCCAAGGATATTGCTTTTGCCCGGTTGCCCCTACAACTATAGTCTTTCTGTTTTTTAGTTTTCCCAATGGTTGTTTCAGAACTGAATATTCTGCTCCAGTATCCACAAGAAAGTTTACAGGGGTCCCCTCCACGTTCAGGGTTACCCTAGGCTCAGGGAGGGGGTCCGAGCCCTGTCGCCCCTAATCATCCTCTTCAAGAGTCAGGGCCTTAGTGGTCCTGCCCTTCTTTTTTTGGCAATCTCGAGCCCAATGTCCTTTTTCTTTACAGTAAGCACACTGATCTTTTTCCAACCGGCGTCTCTGTTCTCCACTTTCACCCAGTCTAGGTCTTCTGTTGCCCAGGTTCCCTTTCTGTCTAGGCCCTGCTCTTTCCCTTTCTCTATCTACAACTGCGGCCAGTATCCTAGTCAAGTTTCTTTCTTGTTTGCAATCCCGCCTATCCTCTCTTTCTTCTCTCTCTCTCTTCTCTCTTTCCTGTTTCTCTTCCTCAGTCTCTCTCTTGTGATACACTTTCTCTGCCTCCCTCACAAGATCTTGTAAAGTATAGTCCTGTAATCCTTCTATACGTTGCAACCTTTTCTTAATGTCAGGAGCTGATTGTCCTATAAAGGACATGGCTATAGCCGCTCGCTGCCCCTCATAAGTTGGGTCAAAGGGAGTGTATCGCCTGTAGGCTTCCATCAACCTTTCAAGGAATACGGACGGTGGCTCAACAGGACCCTGAAGTACTTCTCTTACCTTGGCCAAATTGGTGGGGCGTCGGCCGGCCCCTTTGAGACCTGCCACTAGGGTCCGGCGGTAGACTGTCAGCCGCTCCCTACCTTCAGCCGTGGGAATCTGGTCGATCAAGGGGGAATCCAGCGTCAATCTCATTCGGGAGGGCAGTGGGGGTCCCATTGGTCCCTGGGACATTCTTTCGTGCTTCCAAGAGAATTCGCTCCCTCTCCTCTGTAGTGAAGAAAACCTGCAAGAGCTGCTGGCAATCATCCCAGGTGGGCTGGTGAGAGAACATCAAGGATTCCACCAGACCTGTAAGACTAGTAGGGTTCTCAGAAAAAGATGGGTGGTTAGCTTTCCAATTATATAGATCAGCTGATGAAAAAGGCCAGTACTGTAGGGGTTGTAAAGCTGGTGGGCCCACGGGGGGCCTGACCATTCGGAGGGGTAGAGCCACAGTGGAATCGGGTCCCTCTGGGCTCAACCCCCTCTGACTCCGAGTGCCAGTTGCTGGCCCTCCCTTCTCTGCTCCTTGTGTTTCTGAGCTTGGGGCTGGAGCTGGGGCTGGGGGTTCCTGCGGCGGCAGGGGGTAGGGGGGTGGCGATGGTGGTTCCTCGATATCAGGATAGATCTTAGGCAGAGCCGAAGGTTTTGTTTCCGAAGTTGGCTTCTGTTTTGATTTAGGCTCTGTGCCACGGAGAGCCAGGGCTCGAGAGCCTGGCTTCCTTCCTCTCACCCAAGGTTTTACCCATGGGGGTAGGTTCTGGACCAGGTCTTGCCAAACAGTAATGTATGGCTGTTGATCGGGATGAGACCCTGATCCTTCCTTAAAGACAATAGCTTTTACCTCAAAAATAATGGTCCAGTCAAAAGTCCCCTCGGGTGGCCACCCGACGTCAAAAGTAGGCCACTCCGAAGTACAAAAAGTCTGCCACAGTCTCTTTTTAACCTCAACTGACAAATTATGAGCCCTAGTTCTAACTTCAGTCCAATGATCCAGTGTCAAACTTAGAGGAGTCGTTACAGTCTGTCCCATTGTCACAAGTAACATAAAACACAAACACAAGATACACAGAAAAACACTACGAAAAATCCTTTTCAATCTCAAATGCCGGCACCACACCAGAAAAACAGACGGCCGGGAGGTCTCTCGCGTCCCCTCTCTCAAGAGGACCACTGTATCCTCCCCAGCACCCAGACAAACAGACGGCCGGGAGGTCTCTCGCGTCCCTTCTCCCAAGAGGACCACTGTATCCTCCCCGGCACCCAGATAAACAGACGGCCGGGAGGTCTCTCGCATCCCCTCTCTCAAGAGGACCACTGTATCCTCCCCGGCACCCAGATGG
>CAJQZJ010032315.1:2620465-2691940 GCA_907164525.1 Lophiomys imhausi | reverse complement strand
TGACCTTAGCTCCACGTCTTCTCTACACCTGGAGGTCTGCAAAACCAGGCCGAATGGCTGTATCCTCTATTCCATTCACGGTGTTTCAGCCCTGCCCCCTGCCTTTTTTTTTTTTTTTTTAGTTAATAAATTTATTTGTTTGTTGCTTCAGGTTACATCCTTATCATATTGTCCTCTTTTCCCGCTTCCCAGCCCCACCCTCCCATACTCTATTCCCTGACCCTTCCGTCTTGTTCCTCTGGGGTGGAGTGTCCCTGCCTAACAGTCTCTCACCACAGATCAGGAGTCATATGAGGGCCAAGAGCCTCTTCATTCACCGGGGGCCTACGAGGCAGTACTGCCAGTGAAAGGTGTCTCCTTCCTACTGGGGGAATACTAAAAAAAAAGACCAACAAACACACAAACCCACAAAAACAAAGAATATCAACAAAAAAAGAGAGGAAAAAGAGAAGGGAAAAGGAAAAAGAAAAAAGAAAAAAAGAAGGAAAAAGAAAAAGATTAAAAAAAATTTATGTCCATGTTCCTTTTGGTGTGTTGGTTGTAGTATAGATATCCTTTACGATATAGTTAAAATCCTACTATAAGTGAACAGATGCCATGTGCATCCTTCTGAGACTGGGTTAGCTCACTCAGGATGAGCTCCTCTAGATCCATCAATTTGGTTGCAAATTGCATGATTTCATTGTTTCTTATAGCTGAGTAATATTCCATTGTATAGATGTACCACAATTTTTTAATCCATTCTTCAGTTGAGGGACATCTGGGTTGTTTCCAATTTCTAGCTATTACAAATAAGGCTGCTATGAACATAGATGAGGAGACTTCCCTATGTCTCCGTGAGAGGTCCTTTGGGTGTATACCCAGAAGTGATATGGCTGGGTCCTGAGGCAAGGTTAATCCTAGATTTCTAAGATATCTCCAGACAGACCTCCATAGTGGTTGCACAAGCCTGCACTCCCACCAGCAATGGAGTAGGGTACCCCTTTCTCCACACCCTCGCCAGCATGCGCTATCATTTGAGCTCTTTATCTTAGCCATTCTAACAGGTGTTAGGTGGAATCTCAGGGTGGTCTTGAGTTGAATTTCTCTGATGATTAAGGATGTTGAACATTTCTTCAGGTGTCTCTCAGCCCTTAGGGATTCCTTCTTTGTGAATTCTCTATTTAGCTCCATCTCCCATTTTTTGATTGGATTATTTGGTTTCTTGGCATTTAGTTTCTTGAGTTCTTTGTAGATTTTAGATAATAGCCCTCTATCAGATGTGGGGTTGGTGAAGATTTTCTCCCAGTCTGTTGGTTGCCGTTTTGTTCGAATGATAGTGTCCTTTGCCTTACAGAATCTTTTCAGTTTCATGAGGTCCCATTTATTGATTGTTGATCTCAGGTCCTGAGCTGTTGGTGTTCTGTTCAGGAAGTTGTCACCTGTGCCAATGAGTTCGAGGGTTTCTCCTACTTTTTCTTCTAGTATCTTTAGTGTGGCTTTATCTTTAGTCTTTGATCCACTTGGAATTAAGTTTTGTACAAGGTGATAGGTATGGGTCTAATTTCATTCTTTTGCAAGTGGACATCCAGTTGGACCAGCACCATTTGTTGAAGATGCTGTCCTTCTTCCATTGTGCGGTTTTGGCTTCTTTGTCAAAGATTAGTTGGCCATAGGTGTGTGGATCCATGTTTGGGTCTTCAATTCGATTCCATTGATCCACTGGTCTGTTTCTATACCACTACCATGCTGTTTTTATTGCTGTTGCTCTGTAGTACAGCTTGAAATCTGGGATGGTGATACCTCCAGATGTTTTTTCATTGTACAGGATTGATTTAGCTATTCTGGGCTTTTTGTTGTTCCATATGAAGTTGAAACTAGCTTTTTCCAGGTCTATAAAGAATTGTGTTGGTATTTTGATAGGAATTGCATTAAATCTATATATTGCTTTTGGTAGGATAGCCATTTTTATTATGTTGATCTTACCTATCCATGAGCATGGGAGATCTTTCCATCTTCTAAAGGCCTCTTCCATTTCTTTCTTCAGGGGCTTGAAGTTCTTGTTATATAGGTCCTTTACATGCTTGGTTAGAGTTACCCCCTGGTATTTCATGTTGTTTGTGGCTATTGTGAAGGGGGTTGTTTCCCTTATTCCTTTCTCGGTATATTTGTTTGTTGTATAAAGAAGGGCTTCTGATTTTTTTGAGTTAATTTTGTATCCAGCCACTTTGCTGAAGGTGTCTATCAGCTGTAAGAGTTCTCTGGTGGAGTTTTTGGGGTCGCTTATGTATACTAACATATCATCTGCGAATAGGGATAATTTGACTTCTTCATTTCCAATTTTTATCCCTTTGATCTCCTTTAGTTGTCTTATTGCTCTAGCAAGGACTTCAAGTACTATATTGAAGAGATATGGTGAAAGTGAACATCCTTGTCTTGTCCCTGAGTTTAGAGGAAATGCTTCAAGCTTCTCTCCATTTAATTTGATGTTGGCTACTGGCTTGCTGTATATTGCCTTTATTATTTCTAGGTATGGTCCTTGTATGCCCGTTCTCTCCAGAACTTTTAGCATGAAGGGGTGTTGGATTTTGTCAAATGCTTTTTCTGCATCTAGCGAGATTATCATGTGGTTTTTTTCTTTCATCTTGTTTATGTGGTGAATTACATTGATAGACTTTCGTATATTGAACCATCCCTGCATTCCAGGGATGAAGCCTACTTGATCATGGTGTATGATACTTTTGATGTGTTCTTGAATTCGGTTTGCTAGTATTTTATTAAGTATTTTTGCATCTATGTTCATGAGGGAGATTGGTCTGAAGTTCTCTTTCTTTGTTGGGTCTTTGTGTGGTTTAGGAATCAGAATGACAGTGGCCTCATAGAATGAGTTTGGCAGTGATCTTTCTGTTTCTATGTGGTGGAAGAGTTTGAAAAGTAATGGTGTTAGTTCCTCTTTGAAGGTCCGGTAGAATTCCGTGCTAAAGCCATCTGGCCCTGGGCTTTTTTTGGTTGGGACATTATTAATGACTGTTTCTATTTCCTTGGGTGTTATAGGGCTGTTTAAGCTGTTAATCTGATTTTGATTTAGTTTTGGTAGGTGGAATTTATCGAGGAAATTGTCCATTTCGCTTAGGTTTTCAAATTTAGTGGAATATAGATTTTTAAAGTAATGCCCGAATATTTTCTGGATCTCCTCAATGTCTGTTGTTATTTCTCCCTTTTCATTTCTGATTTTGTTGATTTGGGTTCTTTCCCTTTGCCTTTTAGTTAGTTTGGCTAGGGGTCTGTCTATTTTGTTGATTTTCTCAAAGAACCAACTCTTGGTTTCATTGATTCTTTGTATAGTTCTTTTTGATTCTAAGTTGTTGATTTCAGCCCTAAGTTTGATGATTTCCTGCCTTGTGCTCTTCTTGGGAGTGTTTGTTTCTTTTTTTTCCAATTCACCCAGCTTAGCTGTTAGTTCACTAATATGAGCTGTGTCAATTTTCTTTTTGAAAGCACTTAGTGCTGTGAACTTTCCTCGTAGCACAGCTTTCAATATATCCCATAGGTTTGGGTATGTTGTGTCTTCATTGTTGTTGGATTTTAAGAAGTCTTTGATTTCCTTCTTTACTTCTTCCCTGACCCAGTGGTCGTCCAGTAAGGAGCTGTTCAATTTCCATGTGTGTGTAGGCTTTCTGTTGATTCTTTTGCTGTTGAAGACCAGCTTTATTCCGTGGTGGTCTGACATGATACAAGGTGTTATTTCAATTTTCTTGTATCTATTGAGACTATCCTTGTGACCAACTATGTGGTCGATTTTGGAGAAGGTTCCGTGGGGTGCTGAGAAAAAGGTGTATTCCTTTGTGTTTGGGTGAAACGTTCTGTAGATATCTGTTAGGTCCATTTGTTTCATGATCTCTGTTAGACTCAATATTTCTCTGTTTGTTTTCTGTCTTGATGATCTGTCCATTGTTGTGAGTGGGGTGTTGAAGTCTCCCACTACTAATGTGTTGTGATCGACGTGCGCTTTAAGTTTTAGAAGTGTTTCTTTTACGAAAGTAGGTGCCTTTGTATTTGGGGCATAGATGTTCAGTATTGAAATTTCCTCTTGATGAATATTCCCTTTAATGAGTATATAGTGCCCTTCATTGTCTTTCTTCATTAACTTCATTTGGAAGTCTGTTTTGTTTGATATTAGGATGGCTACTCCAGCTTGCTTCCTGGGTCCATTTGCTTGGAAAACCTTTTCCCAGCCCTTTACTCTGAGGCAGTGTCTATCTTTCGTAGTTAGATGTGTCTCTTGTATACAGCATAAGGAAGGGTCTTGCTTGCGGATCCACTCTGTAAACCTATGTCTTTTTATTGGGGAGTTGAATCCATTGATGTTGATGGATATTAGTGACCTGGGGTTGTTATTTCCCATTAGTTTGGTATAGGTGGTGGTCCTGTGCCTCTTTTGGTTTAGTTGCTAAGGGGTTTTCTATTCTGTTTGTTTTCTTGGGTGGAGTTTTCTTCTCTGGGTTGGGATTTTCCTTCTAGGATTTTCTGTAGGGCTGGGTTTGTGGGTAGATATTGTTTAAATTTGATTTTGTCATGGAATATCTTGTTTTCTCCATCTATGTTGATAGAGAGTTTTGCTGGGTAAAGTAGTCTGGCTGGGCACCTATGATCTCTCAGGACTTGTAGTATATCTGACCAGGCCCTTCTAGCTTTTAACGTTTCTGAGGAGAAGTCAGGTGTAATTCTGATGGGTCTGCCATTGTATGTGACTTGACCTTTTTCTCTTACAGCTTTTAATATTCTTTCTTTGTTCTGTACATTTGGTGTTTCAATTATTATGTGGCAAGAGGAGTTTTTCTGATCTAATCTGTTTGGTGTTCTGTAAGCCTCTTGGATTTTTATTGGCATCTCTTTTTTCAGGTTTGGGAAGTTTTCCTCTATGATTTTGTTGAAGATATTTCCTGGACCTTGGAGTCGGGAGTCCTCTCTTTCCTCTATACCTATAATTGTTAGATTTTGCCTTTTCATTGAGTCCTTGATTTCTTGGATGTTGTGGGTGAGAGATTTTTTAGCCTTCTCATTTTCTTTGGATGTTGTACTGATTTCTTCCACTGAATCTACCATGCCTGAGATCCTGTCTTCCATCTCTTGCATCCTATTGTTGATACTCACATCCATAGTTCCTGTTCTCTTCCCTTGGTTCTCCACTTCCTCTTTTAACTCTGACTGTGTTTTCTTTATTGTTTCTATTTCTATTTTCATGTCTTGTATGGTTTTGTTCGTTTTGTACATTTCCTTCTCCAGCTTGCTTGTTTTTGTATGAAAATCTTTCATGGCTTTTTCCTTTTCCTGTTCAAGCTCTGTCACCTTGGCTTGGAGCTCTTTAATGGTGTTGTTCCTTGTTTTGACTTGTAGAATTGTGGCTTCTTTGAATTCCTTCACAGATTTAAGTTCTTCTTGCAGGGACTCTATCACTTTCCATAATGCAGAATTGTCAACGTTTTCATGTGTTTCTGTTGGTGTGTGGTCATCCGAATTGGATGAGCTAGGATAATTCTGCTTTGTTGGAGTCATATTTCCTTGATTTCTATTTTTTTTTTTTTACCTTTGGCCATTGGATGTGTTTAGCTGTCTGTTTTCTGTGCTTGGAACCACAGTGGATGATTTGGTGCAGGGGACGAGTTACTTGGCTATCTGTCGTTGCTTACAGGGGGATTTCAGGGTCACTGTGGTTTTAATCGCCTGAGGCACTGTGAGCTGGTGCAGCCTATTCCCAGGTTGTGAGTAATGGACCAGGATTGTTTCACTGCTCCCAATTCAGACTTCTCTATGTTGCACTCTGAGTTATCAGCCTGTAATGGTTCTGATGTTATGGACCTGTTTGCCCAGGCACAGATTCTGTGGGCTTTGTTTGTCATCACGGAGGCTGACAGGGTCTGGCTCCACACCTAATATGTCTGGATTTTCCAGAATACAGCTATGGTCCCGATTTCTGGTTTCTCACTAGGCTTCTCGCCACAGGGCTGGCCTCTGTGCCTGATTCCCTTCCTGTCTGCGCTGCCACGGGTCCCCCTCCCTGGCTGCTAGGCCATGGGTACCCCAAGCCCCGGATCCTCCGGCTGCCTGAGTGGTCCTCTCGCCCCAGCAGCTCAGCCATGGGTGCACGAATCCCTGGCCCCGCCCACGCCTGTCTCTGTCCCCAGTTGACCTGCCGTGGGTTCGCGGGGATTTGGCTCTGCCAGCCAGGCTCCCTCCCCAGCTGCGCTTCCGTAAGTGCGCGGGATTCGGCCCCTCCCGCCCGCCTTTGTGTTCCCAGCTTCCCGCGCTCTCTTGGAACCTCCCGCCCTCCGCTTCACAAGCGGCTGCGGACCACCCGCTGAGCCCCCTGTTTGTTCCTTGCTAAGCCTTCCACTATCTCGCAAAGTTTTTTAAGTGGGTATAAGTTCTACCTGAGGCGTGGGGAGCCCAATAGGCCAGCGATCTATGGCCAAGTGGACCCTGATTCTGCCTGCTGTGTGTTGGGGTCGATCTTACCAGGCGCCTCTCCAAATGGGAGTTCCTGAATCCCGTGTTTAGTGGCTTCCGTGTCTGCGAGAGATGGGGACAGCCTTGCCCTGGGACTTTTAACAGTCCCTTGGGAGCTGTGAGTGTTCCCAGGGGGGGTCTAGCCCCTCTGGTTTTTGCACAGTGCCCAATAACTCTGTGTTTTTTATGGCTCTTTTTTCCCCGCGTTCAAAATGCGTCAGTATAGGTCGCCGCCATCTTGGCCCGCCTCTATTTTTTCTTATTTGTAACTTTTCAATTTAACTTGATTACTAATCACTAAACTATGCTTGTAAAAATATTGGATGAATAATTACTACTAAAAGCTTAAGGGCACAGGTCTTTGGAGAACAGATACAAATTTCTTTTCTTAATTTTACTAAAACATAGCATTTAAAAAACATGCACTCACATGGTTTAATTATATGTATGGTTCTGATAATATGAACACTGGTAATTTTTAACATCCCAGGGGAACTCTTGAAACTAAGAGCCTTACATTCTTGAAGATAGTTTATCACTCAACAAACTCTCCTTTGTTTTCCTTCAGCTATGTAGCTACATAAACAGAACCACACTTTTGCTTTCATTCTTACCAGCTAGGATCTGGAGTTATTACCAAATGCTTTTTGTTCCATCAACTCCCCTGTATTTATCCACATACCTTGAGCAAATATTGGGTGGTAATGTTGACACACATGTGATCACATTATGTGCCAGGAAGTAGAGAAGCCTGGGCTCTTATAATACCTTCAAGGGCGAGTACTATCTGACCCAGGGATCCCCCATTAGGCTCCACCTCTTTAGGTGGACCCACGACCTCCTAATAGTGCCACTCTTCTAATTAAATTTTAAATGCGTACATCTCTTTGCGGGCACAATTAGACCATAACAAACCAACAGAGAGAAGCAGAATCAAAGCTGTAGTTGCATATAATGTGCTGGTCTTGTGTTTTTACTGATGATCTCTTCAGTATAAGCATTGGCCTGATGAATGTTTTGGAGGTCAGATGGTAAATGGAATTAGTATATTTAAAGACATCAAAATCTTCAGGGAGAATATGGGGGGGGTGTATCAAGCCTTCCTGTGGTAATAATTTTTTCTGGAAAAACCTCTTACCCTCAGAAAGTGAACTTTTGCCCAACCTTGCAACAAGCTAGTAATATGCTATGAGACTATTTAAAACTATGGACTCAATCTGTTTCCCTACTGTGTATTCACCCTGTTTAAATTTAAATTTAAGCTGTCTTTAAGAAAACTGTAACCAACCTCACAGCACTTGGGACTTCCCATGTAATCAGCTTGTACAAGCTAAGCTGAATGCATATCTTTAATCTTTAAGCTATGTTGTTCATTGTCCATGCCCCTGATCCACAATACTGTGGTTGGGGAGCGATGTAATATCTAAGTCTAACATATTTCACTGAAAGCAGCCAGTGAGTTGAAAGCAACCTTGAAATAAAAATCCCCTGTAAATGTTGGAAACCATATGTGGATATAGGTTGGTAACATCTGTTTTGAGTGAAATTCTAGGTAGGTAGGTAGGGTTCACTAAAGTAACTTCTTTCCTTGTAAATTCTGCTAAAGATTCCTGTAGGAAACGACCTTTCATTCCTTTTCTGTACCATCACCTTTTAATGCTGTTCAATAAAGAACACAGCCTTTGTTACAGAGCGCCCGGAGACAAGCAGTGCCCAGACCCTGCTCGTTCTTGGCTTACTAAGAGGTAGATTCTTCTCTTTAAGATGGTGCTGCTACATTTTCTGGGTCTTACCTCTGTAAGCTAGGGCTGATAAGCTATATTTGAAGCAATTTGTACACTGGACTCCCATGTTAGGGTTTCTAGGAGAGCCTGATACGTTACATCAGATAAATCAAAATTAATGAAAACTCTCACAGTCACCCTTCACATGCTCTGATTAAGCCATGGTGCCAAATATTCCATCTAATGACTTGCTGTTAGATGACCATGTGAAAGCCACATGGCCCACCATATACTAAGAGTGTTACCATGATTCATACAAAGATATTCAACAAAGGTATATGGGAGGTAGAAACATCCTCCTATCTGCTCTCATCTCTTCCTCATGGCCTCCATAGTCATAAGCTAAAATATTAGAAACAAATTTATAGAAAATGGCTAATTAAACTGTTTACCTGTATTTAAATTATGGTTAATTGGTGATGGCATTAATCCTTAACCTGCCTTTATAAATAAACACAGACACCTGATGGATTTTAACAAGCCTTAGCCTGGATTGTGCAACCTTAGCCCATCTAAGCTAGCTCATAATTCTATCCCTGAATAAAGTCCTACATAATATACATATGTCCCATGGGCTGTTTTTCTCCATGTTATGCCAATGTTTCAGGCCACATGGCATGATCTTCTTTCATCTACTCCATGGCAAGTATCCACCTTCCTGCCCTTAGCTTCTTCTCCTTTACTTCTTGAGGCTTCTTCTACCCATAAACCTCTCTGTTCCAGAAGCCTACACACCTTAGTCCCACCTACCTCTGTCTTTGCCCAATCTTAGGCCTCAGCATTCACTTAACCAATCAGAGACAATGGTTAACAAGAAAGATAACATAGCTTCATTTGGTATACAGCAAGCAAGCTTCAGGTAGCAGAAGTCTTCCAACCAAAAAAAAAAAAAAAGCCCAGGGCCAGATGGTTTCAGCACAGAATTCAACCAGAATAACACCGATATTCTTCAAACTCTTCCACAACATAGAAACAGAAAGAATACTGCCAAACACATTCTATGAGGCCACAGTCACCCTGATACCTAAACCTCACAAAGACCCAATGGAGAAAGAAAATTCCAGACCAACTTCCCTTATGGACATGGATGCAAAAATACTTAATAAAATACTTGCAAACCAGATCCAAGATCACATCAAAAGTATCATACACCATGATCAAGTAGGCTTCATCCCAGGGATGCAGGGGTGGTTCAACATATGAAAATCCATCAATGTAATCCACCACATAAACAAGCTGAAAGAAAAGAACCACATGATCATCCCATTGGACACTGAAAAAGCTGTTGACAAAATGCAGCACCCCTTCATGATAAAAGTCTTGGAGAGATCAGGCACACAAGGACCATACTTACACATAATAAAGGCAATTTACAACAAGCCAATAGCCAACATCAAACTAAATGGAGAGAAACTTAAAGCATTTCCTCTAAAATCAGGGACAAGGCAAGGCTTCCCACTCTCTCTTTATCTCTTCAACATAGTACTTGAAGTTCTTGCTAGAGCAATAAGACAACTAAAAGAGATCAAAGTGATACAAATTGGAAAGGAAGAAATCAAAGTATCCCTATTTGCAGATGATGTGATAGTATACATAAGTGACCCCAAAAATTCCACCAGAGAACTCCTACAGCTGATAAACTCCTTCAAAAAGGTGGCTGGATACAAAATCAATACAAAAAAAAATCAGTAGTCCTTCTTTGCACAAAAGATAAATGGGCTGAGAAAGAAATAAGGGAATCAACGCCCTTCACAATAGCCACAAATAATATAAAATACCTGGGGATAACTCTAACCAAGCAAGTGAAAGACCTGTATGATAAGAACTTCAAGTCCCTGAGGAAAGAAATTGAAGAAGATATCAAAGATGGAAAGATCTCCCTTGCTCATGGATAGGTAGGATCAACATAATAAAAATGGCCATCTTACCAAAAGCAATATACAGATTCAATGCAATTCTTATCCAAATACCAACTCAATTCTTTACAGACCTGTAAAAAACAATTCTCAACTTCATATGGAATAACAAAAAACCCATAATAGCTAAATAAATCATGTACAATAACAGAACATCTGGAGGTATCACCATCCAGGATTTCAAGCTGTACTACAGGGCAATAGTAATAAAAACAGCATGGTACTGGTATAGAAACAGACCAATTGACCAACGGAGTCGAATCAAAGACACAGAAATAAACCCACACACCTACGGTCACTTAATTTTTGACAAAGAAGCCAAAACCATACAATGGAAAAAGAAAAGCATCTTCAATAAATGGTGCTGGTCTAACTGGATGCCAACAAGTAGAAGAATGCAAATAGATCCATACTTATCACCCTGTACAAAACTTAAGTCTAAGTGGAAACAAAGACCTCAAAATAAATCTAGACACACTAACATTAACAGAAGAGAAAGTGGGGAAAAGCCTGGAACTCATTGGCACTGGTAGCAACTTCCTGAAAAGAACACCAACAGCTCAGACACTAAAACAAACAATAAATGTGACGTTATGAAATTGGAAAGCTTCTGTAAGGCAAACGACACTGTCCTTAGAACAAAATGGCAGCCTACAGACTGGGAAATGTTCGTCACCAACCCAACATTTGACAGAGGGCTAATATCCAAAATATATAAAGAACTGAAGAAATGAAACACCAAAAAAAAAAAAAAATCAAATAACGCCATCAAAAAATGGGGTACAGAGCTAAACCAAGAATTCATAGAAGAGGAATCTCTAAAGCCAAGAGGCACTTGAAGAAATGTTCAACATCTTTGGTCATCAGGGAAATGCCACTTACAACAACTCTGAGATTCTATCTCACACCCGTCAGAATGGCTAAGATCAAAAACTCAAATGATACCACATGCTGGCAAGGATGTGGAGAAAGAGGAACACTCCCACATTGCTGGTGGGAGTGCAAACTTGTGCAACCACTTTGGAAATCAATCTGGAGATATCTTAGAAAATTGGGAATAGTTCTACCTCAAGACCCAGCCATACCCCTCTTGGGCATATATTCAAAAGATTTGAAACGAAACCACAAGGACATTGCCTAACCATGTTCATAGCAGGTTTATTTGTAATAGCCAGAAAGTGGAAGCAACCCAGATGTCCTTCAACTGAAGAAAGGGTTAAAAAAAAAAACCTGTGGTACATTGATACAATGGAATACTACACAGCTATCAGAAATGAGGAAATCATGCAATTCAAAACCAAATGGATGGAGCTAGAAAAGCTCATCCTAAGTGAGGTGACTCAGAAAGATAAACATGGTATGTACTCTCTTATAATTGGATATTAACCATACATCACAGGATAACCATCCTACAACCCACAGACCCAAATAGATAGTAACCTAGCATATCTATCCTAGGAAAAATTTCACCCAGCAGTGAGTCATGGAATCTGCTGCAGGTTAGTGGAACACCATACCCTAGATGGTGTGCCATAACAAGCCCCAGTACAAGTGGAAGCTCTTGGCACTCACATGACAGAAGAACTGACAGAGTATAATATGTGAGGGCCCACCTCATCTGAGGAGAAGGAGAGTACCAAGTAGAGGAACAATGAAAAAGGGAGGGAGGGAAAGAGGAAGGGAGGGAGGTGCCAGGAGGGGAGGAGGGAGGAAACTATGTTCTAGAAGTAACTTGAGAAAACAAAATACTTTTTTAAGAAAAGAGTTAAGGGCTGGAGAGATGGCTCAGCGGTTAAGAGCACTGCCTAGTGCTCTTCCAAAGGTCCTGAGTTCAATTCCCAGCAACCACATGGTGGCTCACAGCCATCCACAATGTGATCTGGTGCCCTCTTCTGGAATGCAGGTGTACATGCAGATAGAGCACACATATGCATAAAATAAATAAAATAAATCTTTAAAAAAAAAAAGAAAAGAGTTAATAATCTTAAAATATATAATAAAAATACAATATACAATTTTAAAACTATAATTTACCAAAGGTATACTTGTCTTACTGGCATGAAAGAAAAAATGACCTTAATTTTAGATTGGAATGTTAGACTGCAGGTGGTCACATAGCTTACACAAACTTGATAGCAGCTTAAACTTTTTTTTGTAGATATAAAGGATATTTTCATGGTTTGGCATTAAAAAGCAGGTAAGAGGTTTAAAATACTGTAAATAAATTAAAGGTTACTGCAGTTCAATGTGGTTTTCTAAACCTCCAAGAGTTGAAAAAATTGGAGCTAAGTTAAACCATATGAAATGTGTGGTGTTAGCCCATGCCTTTACAGCAGAGACAGGAGGATCACTATAGAGTTAGTTGTCTTATAAATTCTAGAGTTACAAGGAACAGGGGGTGATGGTGCAAACCCTTAATCCCATCATTTGAGAAGGATACACCCTTAATCCTAACACACTAGGGACAGAAATATGCAGATCTTGGAGTTTAAGGTAACCCTGACACAAAGCAAGCTCTAAACAGAGAAAAACTTCGATCCAGGAGTGGTGGAGCACATCTTTAATCACATCAGTTGGGAAGCACACGCCTTTGATCCCAATACTTAGAATGCAGAGACAAGCACATAGGATTTGGAAGGATTTAAGTTTAAAAGCTACTCACAAAAGGCAGGCTGCAATTCAAAGAGAATTGTCCTTTGAGATATCAAAATATATACACTTAAAGGTTTGTTTAGTCCCATAATATCAAATATTTCCTTTTTAATCTCAATTGAAAGATAATACTTTTTATACTGTCAAAAAACCAAATTTGCTCCAGGAAAAATATTACCTGACTACCCCCCCCCCCCCAAAAAAAATGTAGTGCCCCAGAGCTAGGATTAGGGCAGGGCTTTGTTCTTATCTTTCTAGTAGATTTATAGCATCAGTCTAAGGAATCCAGGGGCAACTGGATAACTGAAACCTCAGAAGAAAACAGATCAGACACCAAAGAAGACAAGTAGCCCAGATAATCCAGCCTTGCAGACTTCTTCAATAGCAGTTTCCTCAAAAGTCTACAACCACAACAACTCAAAATCGCTAAAATTGTTCAGCTCCACAGACTGTTCCAGGCAGAACTTCAGTAAAGCCCTGAAGTTCAGCTTCTGTCTACAAACTTCTTAGGATATTTAAATAGCTGAGCACAAAAAGACTGAACATCAAATGATTCTATTAACATTTTTAATCATTTTTCCATTCTTGTTTGGGCCAAAAACAGGTTTACTACATCCCAAATCAGCAGGAAGTCATTTTAAGAGAGCGATGTCCCATCTCCAGAAGGTGGGGTGGCTGATTTGCCCCACTTTGGTCATTTGATGGGTTATAGATACTTCTTGTTATTTAGGAGAAGAGAGTACAAGCTGTTAAATGGTCTTGTTAAATAGGTTTTGGGTGGTTAGACCCATGGACTTCTCTCTTTTTCTTTTCTGTATCCTTTTTTCTCTCCTATGTAGGGGTGAACAGACTTGAGAAAAAATGGAATATAGACATAATATAGGAATGATAAAGAAAAAAGGACATATTATTGAATATGCCCTTATACCTTTGTATATTGATAAAAAAATTAAGATTATATTTGGCTAAATTGGTATTGATCTTTGTGTATTGATGCAAAATTAAGATTATATTGGGCTATATCGGTATCGATCTTTGTATATTGATACAAAATTAAGGTTAACTCTTTTTAAGGTATTGTACCTAGGTAATGCTTAAAAATGAAATGTGAAATCTTGACCTTTTGTTAGCAACTGTCATAAACTGTTCAGGATAATTAAGAAATGCAACCTAAAAGTCATTCAAGCATGTCATTTTGTTGGGTACTAGGGTAGTCTATCACAGTTATTTTCCAAGTTAATCAGAAATCAAGTTGCTAAGAGACAAGCAACATTTGCTTACCCAAATATAAGAGATAGATAGGTGGTCTTCAGAAACCTCAAATTTCTGCAGAATATGGCATTCAAAGATGTTTCCTTAAATTAAGATTATTTTTTAAGACATGTCAGCTCCTGACAGCACCCCCTATTCTACTCCAAGTAGAAGTCGAGCATCGAAGAATCTCCAATTGGAGATGGTTGAATTAGTGGCAAGCCTATCTATTTTCAAGAGAAATCCCTTGCTTCAACTGTAGATAGAATGCTGTCCAAATAGGACAAAACTTGGAAGCAGGTAAGTCGACAGCCTAGCTCTGCCAAGACAGGGCAGGTAAGTCCTTCATAATTCCTGCTTTACAATCAATGTCTGTCAGAGAAATGGGGCCAAAAGGCTGAAGATTGATGCTGTAACACATTGAGAGAAATTGGGAACTGTCCAGGCAGCCACTGGTATGTCATTTCTTAGTTTTGGAAGCTGCGGGCCCTGTACTTCCTATAAAATCGGATATATTTATCCCTCTGAGGTCTCTGAGATGGTTGAAGAATAGATAGCTAGAGTCTCATAATTAAATTTTGAGTTGTTTAGGAATCAAGAGAGTGTTATGGATCTAAAAAGATGTTTTTAAAATTGTGATGCAAGTTAGGATGGAAGCTGAGTTGGATATAGAACTTTAAACTCATGGAGATGGTTAGATAGTAGAATGTTAAAGTCAGCTGCCAAATACATATGAACTGTACATTGGGAATGTATCCTAAGTCCTATAACTCTCATAATTGTGGCCTAAATTTTTCTGTTGTTTTGTATTATATTTGTTGTTATAAGAGAAAGAGCCATTTGTTGGACTGAAAGGGGGAGCTGTTGGGGGGGGAGATATACCTTAAACTTAAAAAAAAGGAAAGGGATGGGGGGGTTGGGCAGGAAGAGGGTGGGAGGGTGGGACTGGAGGGAGGAGTAGGGAAGGGATTGCAATTGAGATGTAACTTGAAGAAATAAAAAAGACCACTGCTGAGTCTTGGCATCATGGGCTACCTGCATTTGATGACACTACAGATTAGCATACTCTAAAACCAGAAAGCATAAATGTTAGAAACGAGGTTCACAGCTAAATACCAAGGTCCACCAGGGACACAATCTGGGAGGATCAGGAAAGCCACATGTAGCTTGATAGGTAAGCTAAAACTACAAAGGGAAGTTGTACTTTGTCTTTGTGTGACCCTTCATATCTGAGAAGCTTTTATACAGCTCAGGGTCCATATGTATGTAACATAGGTCTACAAATCAAATAATTACTATGTTACAAATATTCACAAGTCATAAAAAGATTAAAACAATTCCTTGATTGTACATATGCAAAGTTTATCATTTATCAAAGGTAAAAGCACATTTCTGTGGTTATAAGATGGGTGTGCTCAGTTATTCTTATACTTAAATCTTGGCTGAATATACAACACTATAGACTACAGTGTTCAACTCTTTTCAGAGTTGATCTGTATCTTCATTTTTGGAATGGTCTATGACAGAATGCTGCTTTATACAAATACATAGCTGAATCAGAAGCCAAAATCCATTAAACATTTTTTATGAAAGTCAAGTCAGCAACTTGGACAGAAATTGTTAAGCTCTAATAATTCTAACCCATGCAACAAGAATATTAATTTGATGCTTACTTAAAGGAATGGTAGAAATGGTAAAAAGTGGTACAAAGTTAGTTTTTAAAAAAGTCTTTGTTGCTGGATGGAGAGGTGCTTCAGTGATTAAGAGAACTGGGTGCTCTTCCAGAGGGTCAAGGTTCAATTCTCAGCGCTCACAAGGCAGCTCAAAACTATCTGTAACAACTCTCTGTCTAGGGGATCTGACACCCTGTTCTGACCTCTTGAGTATTTACATGCACATGGTGAATATATACACACATATATATTTATACATAAAATTATATATATATGCATGTATGTTAATCTTTGTTTTCTGGGCAAGTGAGATGGTTTGGCAGGTAAAGGCACTTGTAGCAAAGCCTGATGACCTGGATGTTATCTGTAGGATCCACATGGTAGAAGTGCTATATACCATCCTCCTCTATAGCACACACACACACACACACACACACACTAATAAAAATATTACAAATCTTTGATTTTTATTATTAAATTACATTTCTTTAAGAGCAGCAAAGTTACTACATACAGTGAAAACACTGTAGTTCATAACATGTAATAGTCTTGAGTATGAACCATGGTGGTTTGGGCAGTGTGTGCTGATGTGGTAGAGTAGTGAGGTGTGAAGGTGCATTTGTGTTCAGAACCAAGGCTATGTGGAGTTGTGACTGCAGTACAGGTAGATATTCTACCAACGCCTCGTGGTTATCATGTGCTTGATACTGAATTAATTTTTGGCCATTGCCAATTTAGCAATTTTTTTTTTTTACTGTTGTCAATTTTCTGTGTGTGATCCTCATATTCAATTGTGCAACTCACATAGGTGTGTGACCCACAGTTTATACTGAAAACAAGTATGATTTGCCAACCCAAATCAAGAAGCACAGCTTGAGCTCATTTGTAAGTCTATGTCTGCCTTAGGGTTTCTGTTGTTGTGAAGATACACTATAAAAGAAACTCTTATAAATTCTTATAAAAGAAAACATTTAATTGGGGCTGGCTTACAGTTTCAGCAGTTTAGTCCATTATTATCATGGTGGGAAACATGCCAGCCTGTAGGCAGATGTGGTTCAGCAGAAGAAGAATGTGTGCAACACCAGGCCTACCTTGAACATATAAAGACCTCAAAGCCCACCTCCACAGTGATACACTTCCTCCAACAATGCAATACATACTCCAACAAGACCACATCTCCTAATAGTGCCATTCCATATGGGCCAAGCATTCAAAGACATGAATCTATGGTGGCCATTCCTTTTCAAACCATTTTCAAAGCCCAAAAGAATTAACAGAAATTTTGGGTAAAATTCAAGTATATTTAAAAAACAAGATTAAAGGGCTGGAGAGATGGCTCAGCGGTTAAGAGCACTGGTTGTTCTTCCGAAGGACTGGGGTTCAAATCCTACCACCCACATGGCAGTTCACAGCTGTCTGCAATTGTGGGGCGCGGTGGCGCACACCTTTAATCCCAGCACTAGGGAGGCAGAGGCAGGTGGATCTCTATGAGTTCAAGTCTAGTCTGGTCTACAAAGTGAGTCCAGGACAGCCAGGTATACACAGAAAAACCCTGTCTCAAAAAACCAAAAGGAAAAAAAAAGATTAAAATGTACAAAATAAGGGATTCAAATTTTCATGCAGACAGGTTTTTGAGACAGGGTCTTACTATGTACCCCAAGTTGGCCTCCAATGAGCAACACTCCTGTTTCACCCTCCCAAGTACTGAAATTATAGCTTGTGTGTCACCTTGTGCAGCTCACGGGTATTTCTTGAATTTTCTACATTACTGTTAAAGATGATCATAAAATTAAAGCCCAAGTATTACCATGTCAATAAAATTTGCCATGGGGGCACAATATAATGAGAAACAACAATCAAAGGTCTAGTAGTATAAAGTTGGAAGGAATCAAGGCTGCTTCAAACTCTAAAAAGCTGAATACTATTGTTGAACCAAAGAATGTTGAGACCTATTTTTGTGATCACATCCTATGAAAAAGTAGCGTGGGTTAGTGAACAATATGACCTGAATTGCTTTAGTAATAAAAATAAAGGCAAATAAAAGGCATGGAGTTGCATGGGTTCCATAAAATTAGCAAAACCATGAGAAAATAAACTCCAGTGTTTTCCTCAAGGTGGCGATGTTTAGAGACAAGTGGTGAGAAGTGGGCAGAAGTTTCTGACAAAGTTGAAAAACACACATAAAAGTAGGAGCTCCAGGCATTTAGTGACAGTCATCCTGTCCCACTGGAGATGGCTTTCAACACCACAGGAAGCACATGATCACGCTTCTTCCCTGTCCCACTTACCAGTGGCCTAGAAGGAACACAACCACTTCTTTTCTCAATTACAAACTCACCAGTAGATTTCAGTCTTAGCTCAACTCACAAGCACTCTACACTTGTAATGTCCCTTAAGACAAAAACTGAGCAGATGTGACTGCTCTGTCACATGTACATCAATAGGTGGCAAAGAGGAGAGAGTCTAAGTACATTCAGTATTCTGACCTATGAACATCTGAATGATTAGTAGCCTAATAGTCACTCAAAAAAGCAAGCCTGAGACTACCCCAGTTTGGTGCCAGAGGGCCCTGACAGAAGTTAGCCTGTGATGACCACCAGTGCAGCCACCAGGTAAGCCCAGATAGCCTCCCAGGACAGGAAGCAAACAGAGACTAGAAGAACCATGCCTGGCACCACAGACCCCAGACAGATAGCCAGTCAGGGGAGCTGGCCCTGTACCTCACCTGGGCAGCACAGCTGGTCCTAGATGTGGGGTTATAGATGTGCCAGCCCTGAGGGTATGAGTGTGAGAAAGCCATCCTTCCCTTTTTTCTGTTTTGTAGTGGTGTTGGTGAAGGAGAGATTCCCTCCCCTCCCTTTTGACCTCACTGCTGGTGACAGACAGGAGATCTGACCCTGAAGGGGCCACAAGAACAGGAGAGCTGTCCCTACCCCTCAAAAGCTGCAGCCCTTGGGAGAGCAGGCCATGCATCTAGCCTGGGTAGCATAGTAGAGCTGACCCTGGATGTGAGGGTCTCAGGCCTAGAACCAGGGCTTCGAATTGGTCTACCCCAACATGTGCCCATGGATGAACTGCTGGAGTTTATGAAGCGGCCAGTTCCACAAACCCAAAACTAGAGGATCTCCATGCACAGGACAGCAACAGGATATCTAAGAGGAGTCCCAGTGAGATTCCAGTATTGAAAAAGTAGCAGAAGCCAGAGGCCTCGCACCAGACCAAGGAGTCATTGTAATGAACACTTGAAAGCCAACAAGTACCGACAAAAGGAAATAGTGTGGGACACACTGAGACACACTACAGCTTCCACAATGAGACTTTTTTTCTCTTTCGGGAGAGGTTGCAGGGATGGAGGCCTGGTCTGAGGGGAGGTGGGAGATGAGTGGATCAGGGTGCATGGTGGGAAATTCTCTCACACACAAAAAAGGCAAAACTGACACAAGCCATGTTCTGCTACCAATCAGTCCAGCAGCCCGCCCAGCTTCGTCAGTGGGAGCAATGGTTTTGAAGAGCAACAGCAGTTATAGGCTGCTTAGAAATGTTCTCATCAGCATCCCAGGACAAAAGTCATGATCACAGGCTGAGAAGAATCATTACATGGATATTTTAAGTTTCTAGTTCCAATGGCACTAACAGGTGGTAAGACACAATTGCTGTCCTCTTGGTCTCTTTTCCTGGGTTCTCAGACCTCCATGTAAGGATCAGTCTTGTTGCTCTGAACTTTTGAGAAGTTTACCTCCAAGTATAATTTCCCAAATGAGCTTATAGATTATTCTTTACCTAAAGGCATATTTTAAAAGAACTGGACACTTCCTGTTTTGAAGGGTAAACCTAGATATATAAAAAAAATAAGGAAGTGAAACAATAATGTTTCATGTGCAATGTTTTTTAAACTTTCCCCAATTAAGGGTCCATAAATGTAATGTTTACCTACCATAAATATCTCAAATACTTTGAGAATGCTTTGGGTTGGGTTGGAAATAGTTATAACAATTTTTCCCATAAATAATATTTGGATCTTTAATTTTTTGTAAAAGTTTTACAACAGTTCCTAGTAAATATTATGTTATTTTTATGATAACTTTTCCAGCAATTCATTAAAGTACCCAATTATAATGGACATTTATTCATTGCTAGCCTAACACATGGCAGGTTGCATGGTCTTTGTTGACAGGCAGCTTCTCATTTACTCTTCTGACAGGCCTATAAGACTTATTCTCTTCCTGTGATCTTTCACATAGTGTGGGACTGGAAGATGATTGTGTAAGATAAAACAGAGCAAAGGGCTTTCGAAGCAGAGGTAGGTAACTCCATGTTCCAAAGCAATGGTAGCCCTAGAGGTTCCAGGCTTGCTGCGACCTCACAGCTCACCAGTGACATCATGGAATTTGGTGCTCACAACGTAATTTCTTTTAACAATATGAGTGTTTATAGGAAGGAAAAATGTGGTCTGTTAATGTAAAGTTCAAAATCTACATGTATTGTAACCAGAAACTAGTTGCAGTAACCCAGACAGTCTGGACAGTATCGACTGGAGACAGCCAGACCTTGTGTTGCCTGTGGCATAAAATTAAAAAACAATTTCTTGATTTTATTTACCTCATTTTACTCCCACTTTCTTGAACAGCCTTTCCATTAAAAGCCACTCACAGACCCCTAGAGTTTGAATGATAGTCCTTCACATCCTGCCAATGGTTTCTCAAATGATGTCACTTTCCTTGCTTCAGTCTCTTGAATTTTTACTTGATTGGCTGTCCTGTGAGCACACCAACTTGCAGCCAGTAACAACTTTGCAAACTTAAGGGAAAATGACAACTGTTTCATGATTAAAACAAATAAGCAAACAAATTTTGTTAAAACTTTAAAATATTCTTTCTGATTATAAGTAGTGAAACTAAAAAAATGCATAAAATGTTGGTCTAATGTGATATAAAATAGCACAGAGAAACATCTTAATGTTTCTTAGTTGTGAGCTCAGATTCCCAGAACCCGTGTGAAAGCCATGCACAGCAACACAAGTTGGAACCCCAGTGCTGGGACATAGATCCAAGTGGACCCTGGTGGTTTGCTGGCTTGTCAATCGAGCTAAAATGGTGAACTTCAGGTTTAGGCAGATAAAAGGCATTCCAATATCAACCTCTGCTCGGACATCTGCACGCGCACGCGCACACACACACACACACACACACACAGTGTTGGTGGTGGTGGTGGTGGTAGTAATTTGCTCAGGTATGTGAATTGTGACCCTAGTGGAAGGTTGCAAATATACCAGGCAAGAAGTGGATCCTGGGAAGGGAAAGCTCTGGCAACAGACTGTTAGCTCTCCTCCACGCAGTCTATTCTGTTCACTACTATTTCCTATTAAAAACAAAAAACAAAAAAAAAGCAAATGTAAGGCACATTAATATAAATTAGATTCAGTGAATATCTAGGGGCTTCTGATACAGTCTCTTAATAGGGGATATGAAGAACAGCCTGGCTGTGGGCACTTGGCATAGCAGCATGTGGACTAAAAACAAGGTTCATTGCTTGGCATTGTTTGCAGCTGCTAATAGCCTTACGAAGTGGGCAGAGCCCAGATAAGGCTGAAGCCAAGGGAAATGAGGAGAGACCCTATTTAAGGGGAAGTGGGTGGAGCCCGAGAGTTCCACACTAGAGACATGGAGAAAACACTGTCGGACACAAAAGCTGATCTCAAACAGAGCTGAAAAAAATCCAGTCAGCTCTCCGAGGCAGAAAGAAGCTGGTGAGCAGAGAAGGCCTCAGCAAAGCAGCAAAAGGCCAAGGACTAAACCCTGCGGCATAGCTTTTGCCTAGAGGGGTTTGACCAGTTCAAACAGCAGGTTGAATAGAACTGTGGCCAGCCCCAAAGATTTTGGCAGAGTGGCTGAGTGGCTAATACAAACTGAGTAAGTTGGCGTACAGACAGCTGAAGTGTTCCAGAGAGAAGAAAGCCTCAAGCCTCATGTGAAGTGAAGCTGCCATAGCCAATTTACCCTAAAGTACCTATGTCTGAGATGTTCCTGAAGAAAGACTGTTGAGTAAGTGCCTTAAAGGATCTACTCCTGAAGTGTTCCTGATGACTGAGGACCTGCCCCAGAGACTGTATCCTTCTAAAAGGTTAGGATTAGTTGTTAGATAATAGTTGTTATAGTTATTAATAGATTTAGTTGTTAGGTAATAGGGGTTATAGTCATTCTTAGGGCTAGTAGTTAGGTAATAAGTGCCTATAGTTATTAATAAATACATTGGATAATTAAAAGCTTCATCTTCAAACAAAGGCTTTTCCTACTGTTCCAGGTAATATCACTAAGCAAAGCAGTTATTTATGCCAAAGAAAATGATAAACTCAAAGTAAGAAGTGGCAAGAGCTCTAACAAACAAGAGTATTTGGAAATAGAGATGGGTTCAAGTAATTTAACAACATCAAAGACCAAGAAAATCCTAAAAGCTATTAGAGGTGGAGAGAGGGAGGGAGAAAGGAAAGGAGAGAGGAAAGTGGCTAAAGAGAGGGAGAGAGAAAGAGAGAGGAGGAAGAGGAGGTGAGAAAAGGAAAGTGAAATAATCTTTTAAAGTACTTAGGGCCTTCAAAGATCAGTGGTGCAGGTGGCTGCCATGCTTGACAACCTGAGTTTGAACCTGGGGACCCACACAGTAGAAGGAGAGAACAGACCCTTTAGAGTTGTCCTCTGACCCTCACACATGTGCCCTGGCATATACCAGTGCTCTGGGCCCAAGCAATAATAAATAGATAGATAGATAGATAGATAGATAGATAGATAGATAGATAAATGTAAAATCTTTTTAAATGCACATTGTAAAAATAAGAATCAAGTACTAGAGTTTTCAGTAGAAATACTAATTAGGATTAGACAATGGAGTCATATTTTCGAAGTTTAGAAGAAAATGCATTTATATGCAGGATCTTTTTTATATAGCTAAACTCATATAAAATGAGAAGAAATCTATTTCAGAAAATTTCTCATTTTTTAAAAAAATTACTTATATGTCATGGAAATTATATATGCTTTTGAAAGATGAGAGCTGACTTTAGAGGCACGAAGTGAGACAGGATACATGAGTAAAGAATTCAGGACTTTATTAACCTGTCTATGTAAAACTCTCCTGGTAAAACTGCCTCCTCTCTCTCTTTTCTCTCTCTTCTTGTGAGTGTCAGGCATATCCTATTCTGTCAAGCCTTTCTCTGATTTGTCACTTTTTCTGCCAATTAATTAATTAATTAATTAATTCTGCCCCTTAAGTAATTGACATCACTTTCAAACATGGGTATCTCTTTCTACAAACTAACTTTACCTTCATTGTTTGAGATTAAAGGTGTGTGCTAAGGCTGTGTCTGCATTCCAGTCAGATCACACAGACCTAGAAGGTCTTTGGATGTGATCAGAACAGCCATGTGGCTGCATTAAAATTCCTCTACAGAATCTTGATGTAGTCTCCATGTGTCCTGAAAATCTGGCAGAGGAAGAATTAAAAAGCAATGGATTAAGCTGTGTCCAGAGGAAATTTTAAGCATGACATTCTAATTGTGGCAGTTGCTGCTTACCTCCTCTAATATCTACAGTGAGAGAAAGCAGAAAAATATAAAATCTGAGCATTTTGGCAAGGAAAGTGTTAGAGTCCAGAACGTGCTGAAGAAGAGACCCAAATTCAGGTAGCATGCAATAGCAATGAACGTTTATTTTCCGCAGAATTCTAGAATGCAGGGATCACCATTTAGGCAAAATGGTGACCCTGAGATGAGCTAACAGGCTCTTTTTAAAGGCTATCAGGAGACTTCCAGGGTGGGTTAGGTAATCTTCAACATGATTGCAACATTCAAACTGAAAAGTTCAGGCAACTTTGGCCTAGTTAGTCAACAATCATGAGTTGATCATAAGACAAAGAGAGTTTCCAAACAGGCAGTTAGCAGTTAAGTAACTCTAAACTATTATCTTTTTAAACCAGATGGCTAAGCCATCTCTGATTGGTTGCTCATTTTCTGCTGTTTTTCCAGCAAATCTTGAGCCCATTTCTGGTAATGTGAACCTCAGGGCTGGCCCAAAAGTTGAGCATCTCTGGGGCCTCAAGGTCCTTTAGGGTCTCAATTAGGGATCCTTCTGGAGCTATTCAAAAGAAAGGTGGGACAGTCAAAAGTTACAGACAAGGTGGGTATGAAGAAAGCTGTAACTGGTAAAGAAATTATGTAGCTTTTACTGGGATAATAAGAAAGGAACTCTGAGGACAATGGCCCTCCCTTTGTGGTCTCCAACCTTCCAATTAATTTGAAAGGGAAGAGCTTGACTGAGAGTGCTGCTGAAGAAGTTCTCTGCTTGAAAGTAGACATCCAGAGATGCAACTGCCAGACTCAGCTACCAAGGGACACAGGTAATACTGCAGCTGTGGCAGCAGGAAGAGCCAGATTGAACCTCAAGCTGCTGACAGAACCTGGCAGCATTGCCCATGTGGTGTGCAAGGTGCAGGAGTTATGCGATCAGAGAAGCCAGTGAACTTTAAATGTCTGGCAAGGTTGGGTTCTCATGAGAAACTACTGTGTGATGTTGTGAAGGTGAAGCCTGAGTTGCAATGGAGACCCGAGAATGTTGGAGATGCAAAATCTGTAGAATGTCCATTGAGGGAAGCCTCAGTCTACTGTGGAGCTGGAGAAAGGCTTCCTACGTGGCAGATGGCAGAATTGCTTCCAAAGCTGTCAGAGCCCCTGGTATCAGATCTAGAAGCACAGGATTGGATGTTGACTCTGCTACATTTATGTCTTGCTTTAGTACATTTTTTACTATACTCTCAATTCCTTTTTTGGGGGTGGAGGGGGATATGGGAATGTCTTATTCTGTGCATTATATATAGTAAGTGTTTAATTTAAAACCAGTTTACAAAGGCTCATAAGAGATTCCCTGACGTCCTAGAATCGACTTTGAACTTGTGCTTTTGAACATTAGATTTCTTGAGACTTATGGAAATCTACAAATAAAGTAAATGAACTTTGTATTATGAGATAGCCTTGAACCTTTGAGGACCAAGGATAGATTGTTATCACTTAAAAGTGATGCATTTGGGCGCTAAGGTGACAAGCTGTGGACTTGTGTGGTTCATGTTTATTGTTCACCTGATCAGATTTTAAATCACCCAGTAAATGTCCTCCTGGGTATTCTTTGAGCAACTTTCCAGAAGGAAAATCCACCCTGAATGTAGCTGGTACTATGACATAAGCTGTGGTTCAGTCAGAAGTGAAAAAAAAAAAGAGAAGAAAGTCGGTTGAGCACCAGCACCCCCTTCCTCAGCTTCCTGGTGGAGTTCTAGCCACCATGAGCCCCAGGGTGCTTTCCTCACCAAGGTGGAGGCACCCTTTCAAACCATAATCTGGAACAAATTCCTCTTCCTCTAACAGTTTTGTGTAATGTCACTGGTCACAGTGACAAAAAAAGGGTACAAGTGGTTACCTTTTAAAATCAGTAGAAACAAATGGATGATCCCAAGAAAGATGAAAGGAAAGCAAGTTGAAGAGAGCATCCCTCCACGGCCTCTGCATCAGCTCCTGCCTCCAGGTTCCTGCCCTGTTTGAACCTTGGCTTCCCTCAATGGACTGTGACTCAGGATCTGTAAGCCAAATAAACCCTTTCCTCCCCAATTTGCTTTTGCTCATGGTGTTTCATCATAGCAATGGCAACCCTAAATAGGACAATGGGCTGCGCATGAGTCTGATTTCTTATCACTTCTTGGTTGGTTTGCCTATATGTCCTTGTGATGAGAGGTCTAGCAGTTATGCCAGGTAGTGGTTATAAAGAGGTTCTGCTAGAGAAATCAAGATATGCATAGTGTCATCAAGACTATGTTGTCAGATTATATATGCATGTAGGTGGGAAGCTTAAACAATGGCAGGAGCAAACAGGTGAGCAAGAAGATGACAACAATAATAGTAATGATAATCAGTATAAATAGCTCAAATCATGAGTTATAGAAATGCAGAATTCTGTCATTTAAACCTCAACCAACATAACACATACAAGTCTGTCAGTGTGTGTGTGTGTATGTGTGTGTGTGTGCGTGTGTGTGTGTGTAGAATATAGCTTTATTATTTTTCATTTTATTACACTATATTATTTTACTGTACTTAATCCTTCTTCCTCCCTTCCAACCCTTATTCCTTCCAATTCCCCAACACTTGGTAGAAGAGAAAGAAGGTTAAATGAGAAAGGGACATAGGTCTCTTTTAACTACTTCCTACTGATTAGGTCATTGGTTCTTTTTGGGGCAATACCAATCTCAGTAGTCAGGATATCCAGCAGTCTGGCAGATCAGTAACAGTAAACCAGCAAACCAGCAAACACAGCAGCAGGATGAACCAGCAACAGTCCAGGGGAGCAGCAGCAGGGAGAACAATAGCTTCTTCCTTCTTCAGAGCATGCCCTGTCCCTCTCTGGGCTCTGACACTAATTCCCTCTCTATAGTCCTCAGAATTAAACTTTCTGTAGCTGGCTAAACTATCCCTCTGCTAGAGCACGAGACAATTTATAGTTAACACCTGTAGACTAACTGAAGCCCCACTATATCCCACACCTTGGATTCAACAAAAATATTCTCATATCATAACTGGGGTTTTTAAGGAACAAAAACTCTTACCACGTGTGTGTGTGTGGGGGGTTAAGACTTTTCTAATGTATTGATTTGTCTCTCAGTGACACATGCAAACAAATTATGGAGAATATCACCAGATTAAGTGCAAAATTTTTAGAAAACAATGAGATGATAATCAAGAGAAAAGGTAAAAATAGGAGAAGTAACTGTTTTTTTAATTATGAAAGATTATCATGAACTGCTACAAGTTAACACATTAAACAGATTCATGCAGGACACATTTTAGAAAAAATAGAAATATAAAGTTGTTAAAGATGAGTGAAAACTTGAACAGAGAACTTAGCTGGCTATTTTCAAAAGAAATGTGGACTAGGAAGATAGCTGAGGGGTAGAATGCTTGCCTAACACGAGAAGGCCCTAGGGTCAATTCCCAAGACAGGAAAACCAAAACCAAAAACAACAACAACAAACAACAAAAGTCAACCAAAACATTTAAGAATGAGATGTAGACATTGTTGACACAAGGCCACTAAGATAAATATCAAGGCAAATAAATAAAATAATAAGGAAGAATGAGAGCAGCCCAAAAACCTACAGTGTTTCTCCTTTGTGATGACTAGAAGCTAAGACTGCTCACACTGTGTGTTCAAAACTAGCTCCTTCCCAGTCTCTCCGGTTTCCTTTTCCACAGTGTGATCTCTCTATCTTGCAGATATTCTGGTTGTGTATCATCTACCTTGTGATGTAGCCAAAACTGTCTTCACTGGAGATGACCAGAATTTGCTGCCATGCTCTTGAACCTTCTAAACTGTGAACTAGAACAACCACTTTTCCTTACAGTCAGTTCTGGGCATTCTGTAAAGCAATAGAAAAAATGCTTATACAGTAACAAAATATTAGTAACCTCCTACATAAAAGAGTATGTAAGAAAACATAAAATCCTACTAAAACATTCAAATAAGGCCTGAGGGGATATGTCATGTTCTAATATGTTGAAATGGGAAGGAAATACAGTATCATAAATGTAACAAGAAGAAGAAAATTTTAAACATGCTGATTAAGTAGAAGTGAATTATGCAAAACATGCATTAAAAATGCTTTTAGGGTATGTGTGTATTTGTTTGTGTGCATACATGGACACTGCTTCCCTATTACCTATGTATCTGCCTATTTCATTTTAAAATACAAACATTAAAGACCTAGGGAGGCATATTACTTACTTCACAAGTGCCTTACATGGTAACTTAGGCTGGTCCTGAAAGGCTTAATGTGTAAATACTTAGCTTAGTTTACCTAAGGCTAAAAGAGATGACGTTGGCACACTTGCTAGGCTAGAACAATAACACAGCCCCTCCAGAAGCAATTGGAGTGTAATGCCATACCTCTGCTTGAGTTCATTAATGCAGTAACACTTGATGGCTACTGGACACTGGGCACCCTGAGGCTCTGTCTTGTGTTTGAGATGATGTACTATTCAGTAATTTGATTAGAAGTATTGGGACTCAGCCATGATGAGGAATCTGATTTCATTTCTGAGGTGGAAAATAGCAAAGCAATAGATAAACTCAAACTAAGGTTTTGTTTTGAAAGTAGGCATTTCAGTGAGATATCGGGGTCACAATGCAGCAACCATTTGTCTCTGTATCAGCTCCTGACATTGCCAACCATCTGTGGTGTCCATATATAATCAGAACTTCCTTTGTTCCCTAAGTATCCCTTTGCTTCCCTAGTTGCTTATTTGGAGTTCTTCACACTGCTATCTATGAATCCCCTGCAGAAAGATGTAACAGGGCTGAAGAAATGGCTTGGTGAGAAAGTATTTGCTGTGCAAACATGAGTACCTAAGTTCTGATCCCAAGCACCCATGTAAAAGCTAGACATGGTGGAGTACACCTGCAATCCCAGTGCTGAGCGTAGAGACAGGAGGTTCCTGGGCCTTGCTGGCCAGCCAGTTCAATGGCATTGGTGAGATTCATGCTTAATAAGAGACCTGTCTCAAAAGCTAAGGAGGAAAGTCATGGAGAAGGACACCCAGTATCAACACTGGTCTCTACAAGAATACACACACACATGCACATACACACACGCACTTACACATGCACACACGCACACACATATGCACGTACACAGCACCAGCATACAAACATACATATCCATACATATAAGTAAGTAAGCAGACAAAAGTTATAAAAATAAAGATGTCAATCATGAAGAAACTGTCTGAGCTCGCACCTGCCTCTGAACTTTGAAGAGCCATGAGAGTTAGTATCTGGGACACACTACAAATTCTCTGTCTACCTTCTGGAGTGAGAGTTGCACTCTTTCTTATGGTAGCCTTACCTGTCAAAGATGATATATCTAGCAGCAGAAAGGGCACCCACACCAGGCAATAGGGCATGGACAGGAACATTCATGCTCCAAACGTCATCTTCCTAGGGATCATGGTTTACAACTTCAGAATTTTGGGTAACAGATTTCTGATGATGGTGAGATGTCTCCATGCCATAATTGCCTATTGAGAGAGGAGTGTTTTGTTTTCCTATTTTCCTTACTGGTCTTTTGTCTACTATGTTCACTCAGCTTACTGTGCACCAGGCCTGTCCACTATCATTATTACATCTCTGATTCTAACTTTCATCTTAGCAGAACCTGGACTAAATACAGAACTAGTCACCAGAAGAGGGCAACAAAGGAAAAACTTGACTGGTCCCTGCTGCCCAAGGACAGATAGCAATGCAGCATTACCTCATTATCTTCCTGGGTCAACATCCCCTCATCATGTGACACCTATGGGATCAGACAGACTGACTTTGGACTTTTGTCATAGGAATCATTAACACCCTTCCACTGACTTAAAAAGAAAAATGTGGCTTTTGGCCCAGCAGCTTCAGAATCAGCTGGTCTCTGTTAGAAATGCATGCTCTTAGCCTAGCAATCAAAGCTCAAAGCTACTGTGTTGGAGGCTCTGAAGCTGGGGCCCAGCAGGCTCGCTTTTAATACTTCAAGTGGGGGTGATGTATACTAAAGCCAGAAAGCCACGGCCCCAAGCCAGTCATACCCTCACTAGCTGCCTCTGTGGATGGCCAAGTGAACCAGGTTTTCTGGTACTGGATGACTCCCTTTTATTATATGTGCCTCCCCTTGGGAATGAGGGCAAGTTCACATTTTGAAATTACGGGGTCTCTAGAAGTAAATGGACATTTCCTTGAAACAAAAGCTAGAAGAAAGCAACTGAGTCTTGAGACAGTGTTGTGCCTTGCAAGTCACTGGAGAACATTCCCCCCCCCCCACTTTCTTTCTCTCTCCCCTCCCCCCCTCCTCTGGGGACTACTTAGGACTAGGTGAATAATTGGAAAAGTCTGTCCCTGCCTGGGGCAGACAAAGTGACCAAGTAAAGCTGGACCTTCCATAGAGGCTGGCGGGTGGTAAAGCAGCAGCTTTTGAGGTCACTATTGGCAGAGACCTGGGGATTTGATGAAGGAGTGTGAGAGCTCTTACAATGATCTTAGTCAGAAAAACCCTGGAAAAACAGCACCTATGCTGTAGGTAGGTTGGGGCTGAGAGAAATGGTAATACTAGGTATTACAGATAAACATTATTCCTATAATCTACATAGATTATCTGCACCCGCCAATGGGCCTCATTCCCACAAGTGTGTTACCCATAGTTTAGTGATGCAATTAATTCTCTTGATTGCATAGTTTCCCTGTATCTCACAGTACAAATGCCTCTGCCTTATAATAAAATATATAAAAATCAATGAAACTTGAATGACAAAAAATATCATTTCACAGGTAAGGATATTATTAAAATGAATTTAATTAGTATAAATTCTTTCTTCATTTTTCCTACAAAATTAAAAGCAGCACCCATGAAATAATCAGAAAGTAAACATATCAGAAATTCCATGTAAGAATTTTGAGAGATACCGTTGGGTGTATTCACAAAGAATTTGAGAAAATACAGATTTTTCATCTTAACTATTAGGATTTGTTGGCTTTCTGCCACAATCTTTAATACTCTGTTTAAAATGTTAGAAGGAAATATTTTCCTGTCCTATATGATTTTTATTTGTTTGGTTTTTGAGACAGTCTTACTATGTAGCCCAGGCTAGCCTTGAACCTATATGATCCTCCTGCCTCAGCCTCCCAAATGCTAAAGCTATAAGATCCCTCTCCTATTTCTTTAAAAATGCATCCACAGGGAGCTGGACAACACACTCATTTCTCTGTATTCTAACTTCTCATTATTTTTAGGGTTCCAGTAAACAACTCTTATATACCCTGTTGGTTTCATCCACAAGCTAACACGATTCAGATCAGCACTAGATCATAGAACCTACATATTCTACAAGAGGATTTGGCATTCTAAGCCACATCGCAGAGAAGAATCTGTGTTGCTAAAATCCTTTCCCAGGGGAGCTCCAGAAGATGGTGGTTGTTTGGCTAGGTGCATGGTCCTCTTCACCACCTGTGTGGTCTACTCAAATATTTTTTTCTCTCAAATATTTTTCTAAGACAAGATTAGCAACAAATTCAACATTCTTTACAAAACTGAAAGTGATTACACTGACTTACAGCTTTTGTGTGCTTTAGCTAAGTGCTCCCTGAACTTCTACGTGAAGCAAAAATTGTGTCCCCAGAATTGTTCAGGACAAGTACACCGGGTCCCAGTAGAAAGAGCTAGCTGTGTTAACTTCAGCAACTTCCTCACTTCGCGGAAGCCCAGTTTCCCTACCCATGAAATGAAGACATTGGGAATCTGATGCTGAACCATGTCCATAATCTTGGTAGTGCAGGCATGCACATTTCTGGCAGAGTTAAAACTCTATTATTTATCTGCTCATTTGTCCACTTTACATGTTGAGCTGTGTTTCTTTGCTCAGAAAAGCGATAATTACCGAATGACAATGTTTCCACCACTGTGTACCGGTGTTGGTGTCCTGAAGCACCACACTGATTTCCTGACTCCCCTCTTTCAGCAGTGCCCTTTGTGAACAAGTGGTACACAAGCTGCCTAAGGCTGAGGCTGGATATCATCCTGAAATCAAATAGATGCATGGAAACAGCTTACTTCTATTGGCAAGCCAGTCCGTTTCCATAATTTTTAAACTAAAATTTTAAATCTGTTTTAACTCTTTTCCAATTAGAAGTTTCTGACACCCAGGACGTGTGAAGAAATAGAAAGATAAAATAAGGGAAAAAAAAGAAACAATGGAATAACAGTTTTCATGAAACTTGCTTTCAATGATGCTGACTTTGTATCAGATGCTGTCAGGTACTTTAACTGTGTTTTTATGCCATATCTTAATGCAGTGAACTGTGAATTCTTCTCACTTCACAGATGAAGACACAGATGCAGATTAATTTGGTGAGGTGCCAGATGTCATGCATCCGGTAAATATCAGAATCAGTTACAAGCCTGGCCACTCTCACCTCATCAGCTGACTTTCACATTTTAGATAGAATAATAAGCATTTATTAGTGAAGTGGAGAAGCAGAGTAGCCTAGACCATTGAGTAAGAAGAATCCTATTGCATATAAATATGGCTCTTCTTTTGGTATACCTAGATGGAGCCCACATGGTTGCCAAAGATTGCTTGGCAGTCTCCAGTTTCAACTCTCCCCTCCAGCTTATGTTTCTTGCTGGCAGAATTGTAGGATCTAGGAATAGAATCTCCTCAGTTGGGTGAATTTAAGCTGTTCCTCAGTGATGTTGTCACTTAACATTGCAACAGCACTTCTTCATTTGCTGATAGGTCTTCTTTCTACTTTAAGGAGACTATAGAATCTTAGGGACTTTTGTGTCATTTATATTTTTGAGTCACACAAATAATAAAACTGTTTAGAGAATTTGGTTGAATCTGTTACATTTCCTGCATGATTATTGTTCCTATTCAACACCTCAGTTGGATTCACACAAACAAGAATTAATCTGCATCAAATAGATAAAGGCCCCAGGTTGCCAGATTCATAATCAGAAAAGATTTAAAGCTGTCAGTGGTTGGGGACTGGGCATGGTGGTGCACAGCTTTAAGCTCAGATCTCAGGAGGCAGAGACAGGCAAATCTCTATGAATTTGAGGCCAGCCAGGTCTACAAATCAAGTCCAGGAGAGCCATGATTCTGTTACACAAGAACCTCTGTCTCAGAAAGAAAAAACAAAAAACAAAAAACTATCAGTGGCCAAAAGCTTGTCAACCATTAAGAAGTAAGAAGTAAGCAGAGGTGGAATAGGGCAATGAGGACAGGGTAAGGAAAAGTCCATTAAAATGTCATTTCTAAGGCTAGGAGTGTTGGGGCCTGTTTCTTTAGCATAACAGCAGTGATTTTTGTTTTCAGTTTCCATTTTATTTTTGGTTGTGAGCCTAGCCTTTAACGGCTGAGCCATCTCTCCAGCCCATTCAGTTTCCATTTTAGTTATAAGAGGAAATTACTCATACTTTGTTACCTTGACACTCTGAAGAGTTCCCAATGACTGCTCTACTTGGGACCAATCAAATTAAAGGTCAATTAGAAACTCTTTGTCTAGCAAGTCAAAATGATGTAATTGCTGCCATCTTTTTGCTTCATACCTGGTTGTTACCTGGATCCAGTTTGTTTTATACATGTATCTGGTTGCTACCTGGATGTGGTTTGTTTCCTAGACCTGGTTACCTGGTTGTTACCTGGATAAAAAGCCTGCCTTGGAAGCAGACCAATGTCACAGTCAGGCCACACAAACCACTCAGTCAGATATTGACGGTTTATTGAACGCACATCTCAAAACTGGTCATACTTATCATGACCAGGGTCACAGAGGTCTCAGAACATAACTGTCCCACCGAGATTAGACTATAACAAAGAACACATGTAGGAATGTATATACTGGCAATCCAAAGTGACAAATTATCACCAAGGTCATGGTGAGGTCTTTTGAAAGAAAGGATATTTTGGGAAACCTCATACTGGCCTTCAACATGATCCTCATGCCTCTGCCTACCAAATGTGGGATCACAGGGATGTGCCACTGTGACTCCTTAGAACAGGTAACAAAAGGGTGCGTGAAGCCACTTAAAAACAATATAAAAATATAAACTCTATTCTAATGAACCAATAGTTTTAATTATTGACATGCCTTACATATCTTATAAGAGAAGAATAATGTATATTGGTTTCTTTTGCTATATTTGTAAAAGTTTTTAAGTCAGGTGCTAAAGAAGTTACACAATATGAATATCTGCTAAATGCTATTGGGATAGAGAGCTAGAACTCAAAAGGAATTGTGTTTAGTAGGCAAATTGATTTATAAGCACAACCCTGATATAGTATGGTCAAAGCTAGGGCTGAGTTATGAGGAGATATGAGGTTAATAGTGACACTAGAACATTACCAGCACCCAGAGGGCACAGGTAAAACTGAAAGCAATGAATCTGAAATGTGTCAAAACGTCTACTGCTAGAACAAAGGCATAACAAAATACACTTAAAGAAGCAAAGAAATCAGAGCAAGTTCCAGGATAGCCAAGGCTACACAGAGAAAAGGCCACACAGAAAAAACAAACAAAAAACAGAAGGAGCCAAGAAATCAAGAGCATAGTTTCGTGGCTGGCTATGCAGCAGGAAAGAATACAGATAGGATAAAAAAGAATTTGAGTATTTTTAAGGAAAGAGCTCCTTCTAAACAAGGTAGATAATAAATAGGCTAAATGAGGGCTGGAGGAAATATGTAAGTTAGAAAGGAAGAGGGAATCAAAGAAAACCAGGGTCTTTATGAGAACTGAAGAACAGGAATGGAGAGAGATAGCAATTTAGGCACTTTGTCTCAGTAAAGTTATCAGCCTGCATTTAGAGCATTCATACAATGTATTATTCAAATTGTGTGCAAAAGGGTGCAAGAGGTGTTCAATAATTACCAGAGGCAACAGTAGTAAGCTGAATTGACCGGGGCTAGATTTTCCCTGAGAGTATTCCATGTCCTGGACATTTAGCTAGACAGAATGCAGTGGAGATCAAGCAGACCTGGTGCCCAGCACTCCAGCCACGAAGCAGAGATGCATGTCTGTGCCAGGAGGGCTTGTGCTGAGTATTGTGGGTAAGAAGGGGGAGGAGTCACAGGGGTTGCTTACAAAATGGTGTGTCGTCTCATAGGCTGGCCAAGGGATGCCCTAGGAAGTGACATCAGGATGAGTCTGGAAGGATGTAGAGGTTGGTGGGCAGAAGCAGCCAGGTGTGGGTGAACAGACATTTGCTAAAGCATTGGATGGGCAGAACTTTGATTTCTAAATGATTTACAAAATGTCATGTTGTCGTCCCCCCAAATCCTTGTCTCCACTTCATTGTCCTTTTCTCGTCTATGATGTGTGTTCCCTCTCTCATTCTTTTGAACACTCTGTATAGAATTTGTAGATATCTGTTTCACGTGATTCTTAGGTTCCTCCTGGTTTCATGTGCCAACTTTCACATGTGGTTGTTTGCTTTGTAGTTTGAGTTTCAATTTTGAGTATCATCTACTCAGGAGAATAGAGTTCTCTGTAAGGAAGGCCCACACAGCCCTTTTCTAGTGTCTCAACTGGAGCAAAAGAATTGGATCCTTTTCCAGATTGATTTCCCAGCTTCATGTCTCTGCCCAGAGGCAATGTGTCTTCAGACGTCTTATCTGAGCATGTGGGGTTTTGATTTCCTTCAGGTCATATTCTCTCATTCAGGAGCTGGTACAATAATAAACTTTCTGTTTGTTTACCTCAGATGATGGGCAGAATTCCTTTAGTCTCCATTTCAAAGTCAGCACAACCCTTTCTGACTCTTAGATCTATCTAAATAGCTAATAGGCTCACTTCAGGCTTCCCTTCCTGGATCTAGACTCTCCTTCTGGGGAAGATTTTAGAACACAGCTCAGGCTTTAAGGCCTGTATCTGGGAGCAACAAGTCAATGCAGTGATGGGCATAATACTCTAATTTAACTCATCTCCCTCTTTAATGCTGATACTATGGGGACTTTTTCTTGATTTCATGCTCAGTTTATATACTTAAATTTTAATTACATTATTCTACGCTTATGACAAAAGAGTTTAGGGCTCTTTCATGTAATTTCATGATTTATTATGATAAATATGAATATCTATTTTTAAAATGTACTCATGAAAAATCATTTAAAGTATACTTGTTATTTCTAAACACTTTGAGGACCAAAATGGGGTCAAAAGAGAGCGAAGAGAAGGGTGTGGCAAGGCTGACATTCAAACAGTTGTACGGGTCATATTGGGAATCTGGGTTTGTCTTCATAGAAAAGGGGATCTATTGAAATATTTTAAAGATCAATTCCATTTTTAAAATGCACACTGGAGATCACATTGAATATCAAATAGGGTAGACATGGGAGGGAAGAGCACAGCAGTGCAGGGCTATGCCAGTGGCTTGCAACAAAGTGATGCCATCAGAAATGGGTAAAAATGAAGGGATTTGAGAGAGGTTTAGTGATCCCTGCCTCTGAATTGATTTGGGGAAAGGATAGCAATGAGTCAAGCTTGGACTCAGATATCTGGCAGGCTTGTCTGAGCAGTTGCTAAGACCATTTATCAAAACAGAACAGGGGGAGAGAGAGAAAGTTTAGTGAGAAATGTCTTGCATTCATTTTGGAACATGTTGAGCTTAGGGCTCCAGGGACACATCCACGAGGAGAAGACATCAAAGCAGGGGGAGGTTGTTTGAATTAGAGTCTCAGAACTATAAACTGGAAGAAAACAGAGTCTTCTGTGAAGTTAGAATAGAAAGACAAGAACCTGGGCTCCCTTTGAAAAGTTCCATCAGTTAATAGCTGGGGAGAAGAAAAAAAAAACCCACCAAGAAAATTACAATGAAAGAACAGATAGAGACAAAATTGGGTCAAGTTGATACCCCCCCGGCCCCCAACTGTTAAGAGGAGGTTTCCCTGAGGATCTGTTGCCAATGGATGACAAAGACACCAAACAGAAAGACTGAAGTTATGGTAGAGAGGGAAGATTATTTATTGACAGCTAATATTGCCAGGGAATACAGGTAGAGGAATGGGAATTGACCTTGAATAGGGAGACAACACTCTAATTCGAGGGAAGGGAGAAAGGAGGTGGCAAATGCAGATGGAATTTTAGAGTTAGTTGCCTTTCTTTCCTGTGCTTCGATTCACAACTGCCTGCTGAGGGACTTCAAACCCCAAGATCAGATACAGAGATGACAGCCTCGAACTGATTATGACATATATGCATGCCTGTGCTGTGGGTGTGTCCATGGAGGCCTGAAGAGGGTTTGGGTGCCCCAAAATTGGAGTTATAAGTGGTTGTGAGCTACCAGACATTGGAACTGGGAACTGAATTCAGGTCTTCTGTAAGAGTAAACACTCTAAACTGCTGAGCACTCTCCTGGCCCCTCTCTGATGGACTTTTAATTGACTTTCTGTCATACTCAATTGCTTGTCCACTTGGCTCCTATAGGAAAGTATATTAAATCAGGTAGCTTATAAACAACAGAAATTTATTTCTACAGTTAAGGGGACTGAAATTAAAACCCTGGTGTCAGTGTGGTTGTGTCTTAATGAGTGATTTCTTCCAAGCTTGAGACTCCCTTTTTCTCATGGGTTGCTCACATGTTAGAAAGAGACAAGGATCTGTTTCATAAGAAAGCCATTCAAGCCAATGATCAGCCTCACACTCATCACTCTGGGGAGTAAGACTTCAACATATACATTGTGAAGGTGGAGATATGAATATGTATCTGCTGAACTCATGTTATCCAATATTGTTTCCAATTTCTGGGATTCGGAGCAATTATATTTACTGTTTTTCATGGTTTATTGACTTGGTCACTTATTTTCTCAGCTTACCTTTGTTTACTATTTCTTAAACCATCAGAAACTACACTCAAATTTTTGATATAGTAATCATTTGCTTCCCACTTAAAGCCATCTATAAAATGCCTTTCCCTACCTCTCCTCAATATTTTCACAAGATTTTGAAGGAATGGTTCAGAATGCATTGCTTAGATAAAATACTAACAAGGAATCAGCCACCCATGAATAAATTATGACAGTGACAGAAGGCAGTGTTTGTAATTCAGCTCAGGAGATTTCACTGGCAGGAAACATCCTGCAACAATAACCCCTTCGATTGCTGAGAAACACGGTTCAAAATGAACAATGCTTCATATGCAGACAGGAGCACAGAGACCGATGATGTAAACCTGGAATTCCACTCTCCTGACCCTTTTAAACAGAACTTCAGCCGATGGAAAGAGTGAAGGATTTGTTGGTTGGGCCTGGGTTTCAATCATGGTCTTAGCCTTGTGACTCCAGGCCAACGATTTAATTTGTGTTCCAAATGGCCATAATCAGCCTAACAGGCTGCTGAAGAGATGAGAAACAGCACAGAAAACCTAGTTCCACCAGTCACCAAGGAGATGTCGTGTCACATACATTTCCCCTTTTTTAATCAGCCTAAAACTGCTCCCCTGCCCCCACCTCACTGTAATAATGACCTGTGCTTTGGCCCCACACACACTAATCTTGTTTGGAGGAGAAACTAAGGTAACATAGGAGCTTACCTGCTTTGTGGCTGGGAGAACACAGAAGGTCTTGGCAGGGGGTGAGGACCTTTTCATAAAAATCAGGCACTGAATCCAAGAGAAAAAGCCGCTGCTCCAGCAACTGCTCCAAGTGCATCATTGCAGGACAGGGAGCCAAAGAAGGCTGGCTCTCTTGGCATGTGGCAAAATGGGAGCTGAGTGGGTGGGTAGATCTCTTTTCCCTGACTTCCTCTAACTAGTTTTTCACCTGGACTTTAAGCTCCCACATCCAGGCTGCCAAGCCAGGGAATTCTCAAGGAGCAAACACATGGCAGTGTTTGGAATCTGTTAACAACATCAAACAACTGTATTTTTTGGAATCTGCAAACATTGAACAATTATACACTGGCCAAGTTTGACCTATAGGTTCCCCCCCCCGCCAATAAAAAAGAATGAATTTTACTTTGTTAAAATGCAACCTCTTAAAGAAAATGAGAAAACTTGCATACTTCGAAAAGTAATCCATTCATACTATACTTCAGTACCAATTGAACATATCTGTAGAAGTATCAGCACAATATCATAATGTTGGGATTCCTGTGAAGTGACATGCTGTCTGATACATGATCATATATAAAATGTGCAACTGAAATTATGTTAGCGATTTTCTCACTCTTTTAAAAATAAACATGGGATGAATTTCTGTTTCTGTCCTTGAGGTCAGACAGGTGCAATGGGCTAGTTGTCCCATGTGGAAGGCTCTGACAGAGTTCTGTTTTAAGTCAAAACATTATTGGCCTTTCATAGGTGTCACTTGTGCTTGTAAATATTAAGTGGAATGTTGATTGACAGGTAGTAAAGTTCACTACTTGTGTGGGTGTGTGGGTGACCCTTTCATGACTTCAGTAGCAACTGTGCTGTTGAAATACCATAACTTTTTCATGTTACCCTTTAAAGCAGGATATTTCTTTATTGTTGCTGTTGTTGCTACTGCCTGCTATGTATCAGGCTTTGTGCTGGATGCTAGGAATACATCCATAAGTCGGAGTCTAGCCCATTAGGAGCCTATAGAACAGAATAGACTTTATAGAAGAGAAAGTGCAGACAATTAGATTACAGTATGGCAACTACTCCAATAAGAGAAGACGTAATGGGAGGGGAGATTATGGAGGCACACTACAGAACTCATGTGGGAAGACTTCTTCGGCTCACACACCTCCACCTGGGAGGTCCCTTCCACCCCACATCACAGCTATGGCTGTGCTGTTACCTCCAATCCCAACCATAAATGACTGGACAAGGGATCCACTCTGGGCCCAAGTTAGAGCTCTGAGAAACCTGATAAGTTAGCTGTGCATGTTGAATGGGTGTCCTTACATAAGGTCAGCACTGATGGGGTTGAGTCTGTCTATACACTGATAGAAAAGAAGGCAGGTCTGTAGGAGTCTGCCACAGCCTGAGACACAGCCCACTGCAGCACATTCTGCTTGCACAGTGACTCACGAAGGGGCCTGGTAAGGTGGTGCTGGCCACTGCCAGGAGGCCTCTGCTCCACTCTCATGAGGCATGGCAGCGGACTTGAGAGGTTTCTTCTTTGTTTTAAACAACTTGAAAGAAAGTCGGCTACCATCCCTAGTAGGAAATGGCAGCAGATAGAAGTGATACAGCCAGCCAGTGTGGGATACTGAGAATGGGTTAATGCAAGTAGATATGCATTAAAAGGAAAGGTAAAAGGAAACAGAGGGCAAGATGAAAACTATCACCACGGGCTGGAGAGATGTCTCAGCAGTTAAGAACACTGGCTGTTCTTCTAGAAGACCTGGGTTTGATTCCCAGCACCCACATGGCAGCTCACAACTGTCTGTAACTCTTGTTCAAAGGGATCCGATACCCTCACACAGATATATATGCAGTCAAAACACCAATGTACATAAAATAAAAATAAAAATAAATCACCACACTCAGTCCTATTAAGAGCTACTGTTGGGGATAGGGAGATGGGTCAGCAGTTAGAAACACATGCTGCTCTTCCAGATGACACAGCTTCTATTCCCAGCATGCGCACGGCAGCTCACAGCCATACATAATTTCAATTTCAGGGGATCTAATACCCCCTTCTGGCTTCTGCAGGCAACCGGCACACAAATAGCATACAGACATACATGAGTACAAAATGCTTATATATATATATATATATATATAAGATAATAAAAATAAAAAAACATTTTAAGGGGCAAGATGGTGGCGACCATCACAGACACATTCTGAGCAAGGGGAATTTGGCTAGATCACTGCAGAGATACACTTGTGCTGAACAGCAATCTGAGAAGCGCGAACCCAGGTAGGCTCACCTGGCAAACCTGGGGACCTAAAAAATCCCTATGCTAGACTTCCAGACACTCAGAAAATAAGAACAGCCAAATGTGGGAGCAAGAGGACTTCATACAGAGAAGAGCCAGTGGGTCTGAGCCATTCAGGACCCTAGCTGGTGGTTCTGACCTCCAGACAGAAGTCCTCACTGGTTTCCTGAGCCCTCAACTTCCACACAGTCATGCCAGCACCCAAAAGAGAACCAGCAGAGCCACAGAAACTGTAATTTCGGGGTGTTTCTTGTTGGGATTTACAACATGGTGGCATATGACTGACAGGCAGGTGGTTGAGCTAGGAGGTAGTGGAGCAGTCTTAGTGGCAGCACCGTTTCTGGTCACAGATGCTATTTTGTAATGCCCTGCGAGTACGCCGTGCACCTCAGCTGGGCACCCAATCTGCAACATTGAGTGTCCCAACCCTGGAGCTAGCAAACAATTCTGGGCCATTGCACAGCGGCCCGAGTGATACAGACTGTTCTAGATCACAATGGTTTTGCCCTAGAGGTGCAAACTGCTCTGGGGATCCACTAGGAGCATCAGGGGAAGACCAGGACCACAGACCCAATACACAGACTGCCAAGGAACTTATAGACCCACGCCAGCTCAGTCAAGCTGGCCTAGACTTTGGGCCAGAGGCACTTAGGCATCTGGTCCCCAGAAGCCACTGCACTGCCCTGCTGCCTCTGGGAGTGCTCCATAGAGAGGTGTCATTAGCAGCCACAGGGTCCTTCCCTGCCCTCTGGCCTCCAGGCACTCCCAGAGACCTGGGTCAACCACTGCATAGATCCAGAGGCACTCAGTCAGGCTCCTGACCCCCAGCCCCTCTGCTCTGCCCTACTGTCCTTGGGAACGCTTCTCAGAGAGGTCTCATTAGCGGCCACAGGGGCCCTTCCCTGGACCCTGGTTTCCAGGTGCTTCCTGTGTCTCGGGTCAATTGTCACAAAGAGCCAGAGATACTCAGTCAGGCTTCTAGCCTCCAGGAGCCACTGCTCAGTCCTGCTGCTCCTGGGAGAGCTCCTCAGAGAGATCTCACTAGCAGCCACAGGGGCACTTCCCTGGATTAAGGCCTCCCAGTGCTTCCAGTAACCCAGGTCAAACACTGCATAGCTCCACAGATACTCAGCCAGGCTTCTGACCCCCAGGCACCTTTGCTTCACCCAATTGCCTCTGGGAGAGTCCTTCAGAGAGATCTCACTAGCAGACACAGGGGCACTTCTCTGGCCTTTGGCCTCCAAGTGCTTCCAGTGACTTAGATCAATCACCTAATAGTGCCAGAGATACTCAATCAGGCGTATGGCCTCCTGGCACCTCTGCACCACCCTGCTGCTTCTAGAGAGCTCCTCAGAGAGATCTCACTAGCAGACACAGTGGTGCTTTGCTGGCCTATGCCCTCCAGGCACTTCCAGCAACACAGGTCAGCCATTGCATAACTCCAGAGATACTCAGTAAGGCTTCTGGCCTCCAGACACATGCGCACAACTCCAGTACACCTGGGAGAATTCCTTGGAGAGGTCTCATTTGCAGCCACAGAAACTACAGCCCTACCAACCTTCACGAAGTGATCACTGGATTGCAGGGTCATACAGGTCCATACAGGAACATCCAAGATCCATATCTGGACTCTCTCCAGGGCACCAAACCTACTGAGAACCAGGACCAACCAACCAAGGACCAGGACAACCAGACAGCTAAAGGCCAACGAAGGAACACAAATAACAAAACCAGGGAAATATGGCACTACCAGAACCCACCTATCCTAGCACAGAAAGCTCTGACCATCCCACCACAGCCGAAACACAAGAAAATGATGACAGATCTATACTTATGAAAATGATAGGGGCCCTCAAAGAAGAAAATAAATCCCTGAAAGAATTTAAAGAAATCACAATTCACAGATGAAAGCAATGGAGAATTCCATTAAAGATCTCCAAGCTAACTCAGTCAAACAAGAGTGGGAAAGAGACAAAGCTATGAAGATTTGCAGGCAAAGACAACCAAATTGAAGCAAGAAATGTATAAAGCAGTTCGAAACCTGAAATTGGAAATGGAAGCAATAAAGAAAACACAAGCAGAGACAATCCTGGAGGTGGAAAACCAAAGAAAGAAAATAGGACTACAGATATGAGTATCACAAATAGGATACAAGAGATGGAAGACAGAATCTCAGGTGTGGAAGACTCCATTGAAGAAATCAGTACAACAACCAAAGAACATGAAAAATCTAAAAAAGTTTTCATCCACAACATCCAAGAGATCAAGGACTCAATGAAAAGAGGGAACCTAAGAATTATAGGCATAGATGAAAGAGAAGACTCCCAACTCCAAGGTCCAGGAAACATCTTCAAGAAAATCATATAAGAACATTTCCCAAACCTAAAGAAAGAGATGCTGGTAAAATTCCAAGAGGCTTAGAGAACACTAAATAGATTAGACCAAAAAAGATATTCTTCCCACCACATAATAATTGAAACTCCAAATGTACAAAACTAAGAAAGAATATTTGAAGCTGTAAGAGAAAAAAGTCAGGTAATGTGTATAATGGCAGAGGCATCAGAATTACACCTGGCTTCTCCTCAGAAACTATGAAAGCCAAAAGGGCCTGGCCAGATGTCCTACAGGCTCTAAGAGACCACAGGTGCCAGCTCAGACTACTATACCCAGCAAAACTTTCAATTACCATAGATGGAGAAAACAACATATTCCATGACAAAACAAAATGTAAACAATATCTATCCACAAATCCACCTCTACAGAAGATCCTAGAAGGAAAATTCCAACCTAGAGAAGATAACTACACCCAAGAAAACACAGGAAACAAAAAAAACTCCACTGCAGCTAAACCCAAAGAAAAACACAAACACACAACCACAACCTACATCAAAATAACAGGAAATAACCTATGATCATTAATATTTGTCAACATCCAAGGACTCAACTCCCCAATAAAAAGACACAGGCTTACAGAACAGATCTGTAAACAAGACCCATCATTTTGCAGCATACAATAAATGCATCTCACTAATATAGACAGACTCTACCTCAGAATAAAGGGATGGGAAAACGTTTTCCAAGCAAGCAGACCCAGGAAGAAACTGGAGTAGCTATCCTAATATCAAATAAAATAGACTTTCATCTGAAGTTAATAAAAAAGATAGGGAAGGAACACTACATACTCTTCAAAGAAAAAATTAATCAAGATGACATCTCAATACTGAATATCTATGCCTCAAATACAAAGGCACCCACATTTGTAAAAGAAACTTCTAAAGTTTAAACAACACATTGATCCCCACATATTAATAGTGGGAGGCTTCAACACCCCACCTTCTCCAATAGACAGGTTGTTGAGACAGAAACCAAAGAGAGAAATAATGAGACTAACAGAAGTCATGAATAAAATGGACCTAACAGATATCTACATAACATTTCACTCAAACACAAAAGAATTTACCTTCTTTTAAGCATCTCATATAAACTTCTCCAAAATCGACCATATAATCAGACACAAAGCAAGCCTCAATAGAACGAAGAAAATTGAAATAACCCCTTGTATCTTATCAGACCACCATAGATTAAAGCTTCACTTCAACAACAACAGAAATAACAAAGAGCCTACGCATTCATAGAAACTGAACAACTTTCTACTCAATGACCACTGGGTTAGGAAACAAATAAAGAAAGAAATCAAAGAATTCCTGAAATCCAATGAAAACGAAGGCACAACATACCCAAACTTATGAGTCACAATGAAAGAGGAAAGTTCATAGCACTAAGTGCCTTCAAAAAGAAAATTGTGACAGGCTATATCAGCAACTTAACAGCAGAACTGGAATTGCTAGAAAAAAAGAAGCCAACACTCCCTAGAGGAGCAGAAGGCAGGAAACCATCAAACTCAGGGCTGAAATCAACAACTTAGAATCAAAAATAACAATACAAAAAATCAACAAAACCAAGAGTTGGTTCTTTGAGAAAATCAACAAAATAGACAAACCCTTAGCCAAACTAACTAAAAGGCAGAGGAAAAATAACCAAATAAACAAAATCAGAAATGAAAAGATGGAAATAACAAGAGACATTAAGGAAATCCAGAGAATCGTTAGGTCTTACTTCAAAAACCTGTACTTCACAAAATTTGCAAACCTAAGCAAAATGGACAATTTTCTTGATAGATTCCACCTACCAAAGTTAAATCAAGATTAGGTTAACAACAATGCAAAAAAGGGAACAGGAACATAGACTGTGTTTCCTGTCAGTTAGACACTTTGCCCCAGTGGTGCTGCCTTGTAGGCCACCAGTGTATGAGGAGGCTCTTGGCCCTCATATGACTACTGAACTGGGGCAGGGAACTGTTATGTAGGGACACTCCACTCCAGAGGAGTGGGATGGAAGGGATGGGGGTAGAAGGTGGGAGGGCGGGACTGGGAGGGGTAGAAAGAGCGCACTGTGATGAAGATGTAACCTGAAGTAATAAATAAATATTTTTAAAAAGATCGGGTTAACAAATTAAACAGTCCTATAACTCCTAGGAAAATAGAATCAGTTATTAAGTCTCCCAACCAAAAAAAGCCCAGGGCCAGATGGTTTCAGCACAGAATTCTACCAAACCTTCAAAGAATAGCTAATACCAACACCCTTCAAACTCTTCCACAAAATAACAACAGAAAGAACACTGCCAAACTCTTTCTATGAGGCTACAGTTACCCTGATCTCTAAACCACACACAAAGATGCAACAAACAAAGAGAACTTGAGACCAATTTCCCTCATGAACATAGACCCAAAAATACTTAATAAAATAATGGCAAACCAAATTCAAGAACACATCAAAAGTATCATACACCATGATCAAGTAGACTTCATCCCAGGAATGTGAGAGTGGTTCAACATACGAAAATCCATCAATATAATTCACCATATAAACAAGCTGAAAGAAAAAAAACTACATGATCATCTTGCTAGATGCTGAAAAAGCATTTGACAAAATCCAACACCCTTTCAGCTAAAAGATAGCATGCTTGGAGATAGCTATCATACAAGGATCATACCTAGAAATAATAAAGGCGATATACAGCAAGCCAGTAGCCAACATCAAACTAAATGGAGAGAAACTTAAAGTATTTCCTCTAAAATCAGGGACAAGGCAAGGCTTCCCACTCTCTCCTTATCTCTTCAACATAGTACTTGAAGTTCTTGATAGAGCAATAAAACAGCTAAAGGAGATCAAGGGGACACAAATTGGAAAGGAAGAAGTCAAAGTACTCCTATTTGCAAATGATATAATAGTATACATAAGTGACCCCAAAAATTCCACCAGAGAACTCCTACAGCTGATAAACTCCTTCAACAAGGTGGCTGAATACAAAATCAATACAAAAAAATCAGTAGCCCTTCTTTACACAAAAGATAAATGGGCTGAGAAAGAAATAAGGGAATCAACACTCTTCACAATAGCCACAAACAACATAAAATACCTGGAGGTAACTTTAACTAAGCAAGTGAAAGACCTGTGTGTGACAAGAACTTCAAGTCCTCGAAGAAAGAAATTGAAGAGGTCATCAGAAGATGGAAAGATCTCGATGCTCATGGATATGTAGGATCAACATAATAAAAATGACCATCCTACCAAAAGCAATATACAGATTCAATGCAATTCCTATCAAAATACCAAGACAATTCTTTACAGACCTTGAAAGAACAATTTTCAACTCAAAATTGAACTTTAGCTATTAGCCCAGAATAGCTAAATCAATTCTGCACATAAAAAAAAAATAAAAAATCTGGAGGTATCACCATTCCAGATTTCAAGCTATATTACAGAGCAATAGTAATAAAAACAGCATGGTATTGGTATAGAAACAGACTAGTTGATCAATGGGATTGAATCAAAGACCCAGAAATAAACATTCACACCTACGGTCACTAATTTTTGACAAAGAAGCCAAAACCATACAATGGAAAAAGGAAAGCATCTTCAAAAAATGGTTCTGGTCTAACTGGATGTCAACATGTAAAGGAATGCAAATAGACCCATATTTATCACCTTTCACAAAACTTAAGTCCAAGTGGATCAAAGACCTTAACATAAAACCAGACATACTAAATGTAATATAAGAGAAAGTGGGGAAAAGTCTCGAACTCATTAGCACAGGTAACACCTTCCTGAACAGAACACTAATAGTGCAGACTCTAAGAACAACAATCAATAAATGGGAACTAATGAAACTGAAAATCTTCTGTAAGGCAAAGGACACTGTCATTAGAACAAAATGGCAAACCACGTATTGGGGAAGGAGCTTTATTAATCCCACATCTGACAGAGGGCTAATATCCAAAATTTATAAAGAACTCAAGAAATTAAAGACCAGGATAATCCAATCAAAAAATGAGGAACAAGCCGGGCGGTGGTAGCGCACGCCTTTAATCCCAGCACTTGGGAGGCAGAGGCAGGTGGATCTTTGTGAGTTCGAGGCCAGCCTGGTCTACAAAGCGAGTCCAGGACAGCCAGAGATATTCAGAGAAACCCTGTCTCGAAAAACCAAAAAAAAAAAAAAAAAAATGAGGAACAGTGCTAAACAGAGAATTCACAAAAGAGAAATCCCTAATGACTGAGAGACACTTTAAGAAATGCTCAGCATCCTTAATCATCAGAGAATTGCAACTGAAGACAACTCTGAGATTCCATCTCATGCCTGTCATAATGGCTAAGATCAAAAGCTCAAATGACAGCACATTCTGGTGAGGTTGTGGAGAAAGGAGAACACTCCTCCATTGCTGGTAGGAGTGGAAACTTGTGCAACCACTATGGAAATCAGCCTGGAGATATCTTAGAAAATTTGGAATAGTTCCACCTCAAGACCCAGCCATTCCATTCCTGGACATACATCCAGAAGATTCTTCACCAAATCCTAAGGACATCTCCTCTACTATGTTTATAGCAACTTTATTTGTAATAGCTAGAAACTGGAAACAACCCAGATGTCCCTCAACCAAAGAATGTATTAAAAAAAAACCTGCGATACATTTACACAATGAATATTACTCAGCTATCAGAAACAAGGAAATCATGCAATTTACTGCCAAATGGATGGAACTAGGAAAGTTCATCCAGAGTGAACTAATCCAGACCCAGAAAGATGCACATGGCATCTATTCACTTGTACAGGATAACTCTCCTACAACCAACAGACTGAAAGGAACTGGAACATGGACTTTGTTACCCATTTGTGGGACACTTTGCCCTTCTGGAGCTACCATGTAGGCCCCTAGTGAAAGAGGAAGCTCTTAGTCCTCATATAACTGATGAACTGAGGAGGTTGAGATGTGGGGGCACCCCACACTGGAGGAGTAGGATAGGTGGGAGAGGGGGTAGAGGTTGAGAGGATGGAACTGAGAAGGGTAGATCAGAGGGGGCTGTGATGGAGATGTAACTTGAAGTAATAAATAAACATGAAAAAATACTTTAATAGAATACTAAGGTTCAAGTAGTGTCATAAAGGGTATCATATGCATCAGGCCAAAGGAGTGGAAGCTACTCTTCATGATAAGGAATTAATTTCCTTGACTTCTTATGTAACAAAACTATTGTGAGGTTTTGAGTAACACTTGGAGTTCTGGGAAAGGATTTGGGGTAGATTGAACCCCTTTGGAATAGCCTTAAAGTGAACCTATTCTGTTTCTGGCTGCAGAATCATAGATTGGGATGATATAATGGACCCAAGGAGGTAAATACATTTTAGAGTAAGAAAAAAAAGTCAGGTTGGAATTGAGCTTTGTGTCTTTAAAAAGCACTTCTTATATGTAAAAGAAATATACTCATCATAGTTCTCCAAAGTTAAAAAAAAAAAACATTGCTTGACACGTTAAATTAACTCTCCCAGAGTAATGCAATCAGTTGGGATAACTATTCTCTGATGGCAGGCTGAGTGAGTAAATAAACGAGATCAGGGAACAACATAACAAGACAGCCAGAATGGGTTTTCCAAAGTCCCTTCAAAGAACATATGTTCTTTGAAGAAAATATATGAACAGAGAGAGTCTTGTTAGAGTCAGTCAAGGTAAGGAAAGAGCAGACCAGTCCAAACACACAGAAGACCCAGATTTGGGACTCGGTGTGACTATAGTGACCCCTGCTGGAGTCCATCTTATTTTCAACTCTAGAAGTTAAATGAGTGCTAGTATAAATTATGGTTAAATCTTCCTAAAGCCTAATATTTGATTAATTCTTCCCCAATGTCATACTATGTATTTTGATCATAGTCAATGCTCCAATATGCGTCCTTACAAAACACTTGAATTTCAAAGTTGGAATTAGGTTCAGAGAACATTACTCCTGTTCATGTCATAGACTGGTTTTGAGACTTGCTTTACACAGCCCCACTTGCCTGACTAAAAACACCCCTGTCCAATCCTTGGGTGTAAACAAAATTTTATTTAAAACACCTATATTTATTAATACTTGATAAGCACCTATAAAACACCTAACCTACAATTCTTAACACCTATAACCTCTAACCTAACACCTATAAACACTTAATACCTAGGAACACCTAGATCATCCCATTTTAACTCTCTTGAAATGATACTAAGGTTCTCTAGCACAGGTCCGTGAGGGCACCTTGGTTTTAGAAGTCTGGCTCTGGCAGTCATGGCAGGCAGTCTGTAAAGAGCCTGGTAACAGCTGTCAGCCTCAGCCCAGCTGAGACCAGCTGTAGGAGAAAGATAAGTAGATAAGGAGTGCCACCATATGTGGATGACGTAGAAGAGTGCCGCCATATGCGGGTGACATAAACATATGCTAATTAGAATGAAAGAAAAGTATAAAAAGCCAGAGCAGACAAGCAGTCAGGGTCGCTCAGTTTACACTGGCGTCCGCCTCTGCCTTGCTTGCTTCTATCCTCAGGCCTTGGACTGAGACTCTTGCTCTATCCTCAGGCATTGAACTGAGACCATAAGCTTTCACTCTTAAGTGGTTCGAGGTTCGTGACTAGCCAGAGAGGAGCCGGAGCGACGGACAGGTCGTATAATGTGTGATGTGGAAATATTAATATAAATGTAGGATATGGTGGTTATATGTTGTAATATTAGTTATTCTAGCTTTAATGACCATTAAGTGTTTCTGTTTGATTGATGCAGCTTATCCTGATCCTGTAGAAGTAGAGATATTTCATTTGGTATAAGTTGTAATTACTATTTAGTATAATAAATATTATAAAGACCAGCATTGCCTAAGTGTATTCCATTTGACCCTATTGGGTGGCGAGTGCCGTCACCTGGTCACACGACTCCCTTCCATAGAGAAGGAGGTGTCGGGATTTGGATGACCAAACCGCGCTCTCGACACAGTCCTATCTTCAGCCTGGCTCACCTTCCTTCCGGCCTAACATTGCCACTGTTTGCTGATTAGTGTGGCCAGCTGCCACACCCATTCAGCTAGGGGCCGGTTTCAGTCAGCTTAGATTATAACTTCTACAGTCTCCTCAGCCAGTGTGTTTAAATTAGCTGAATCCCCTCAGGGCAGCTGTGACACCCTCAGGGTTAGTCTTTGGCTTCTGGGCCTTGGCAGGCTTTGAGGCCTATAGCAGGTCCCTGTCTCCTCAACAGGGCTCTATCTCTTCAGTGTCCTCAGAGATGTTGCCTCTATCTCTGAAGTCTCCTCACAGTCTGAGCTCACCTCGTGCTCCCACTGGTGCTGTCACTGCCCCCCAGCCTGCTTCAGTTGCTTTGCTCCTGCCACTGCCAGATTTCCAAGGCCACCATTACTGTCTATGGTCTCCTCAGCCTGAGCACATCTCACACTTTGTTCATTTCCTAGTGTATCTTAGGCCACTCTGCTTCTGCTGCTGTCATTAGTCTCTGTGGCTTCTCATGGCCTTCTTGGGCTGGCTTGTGGCAAGAGTCCCTTTATGGGACTTTTATTTGCCTACTACTTATAGGATCAAGGCTCATGGTATATGAGTGTGGCCTCAGGGCAGACTGCATACATCGCTTAGCACCTCTCCCATGTGTGCTCCTCTCTCTCTCTTCCATGGGGCTGGAAGGCTTCATATAGAGCTCCTTGGCTTATATAGGGTACGGTCTCCCGGTTTTTGAGGTCTCCAGGTCTTTCAAGGTCTTGCCCTTCTCACACTGCTTGGCAGTGACCTCTCAAGCTTTCTGACAATTCCTGAGGCTTTTTCAGCTTTGCAGCCACACCCATTCACCAGGCATTGGGGTAGACTTCAAAATAAGGCTTTTCTCTGTCCCTCCTTTACTGCAAGTCTTGAAAGCTTCAGCTAGTGTGTTTCAAAGTGTGGCTGCGGGACATGACAGCCAACATGTACTGGTCGGAGATTATGTTTACTTTGAGAATTCCTCCAGCAACCTGTACCTAATCAGAAGAATAGAGGAACTCAACAAGACTGCAAGTGGCAACGTGGAAGCAAAAGTAGTATGCTTTTATAGAAGACGTGATATCTGCAACACACTTATAATACTTGCCGACAAGCATGCTAAAGAAACTGAGATGACAGTTGAGGCTGACTTGACTGACAAGCAGAAGCATCCGTTGAAACATAGGGAGCTCTTCCTGTCCCGCCAGTATGAATCCCTGCCTGCAACACATATCAGGGGGAACTGCAATGTCACCTCTCTCAATGAGACTGAGTCAGTGCTGTCATACCTTTATAAAGAGGATACCTTCTTCTACTCTTTGGTGTATGACCCTTCAGTGAAAACATTATTAGCTGACAAAGGTGAAATCAGAGTGGGTCCAAAGTACCAAGCTGACATTCCAGACATGCTACCAGAAGGTGTGTGTGCTTTGGGTTCAAGTCCTGGGAAACTGGTATCTTAAAACATGAAGGGTCCCCCCCTATTCTACTCCAAGTAGAAGATGAGTATTGAAGAATCTCCACTGGGAGATGGTTGAATTAGTGTCAAGCCTGTCTCTTGGCAAGAAAAATCCCTTGCTTCAACTGTAGACAGAATGCTGTCCAAAAAGGACAAAACTTGGAAGCAGATAAGTTGACAGCCTAGCTCTGCCAAGACAGGGTAGGAAAGTCCTTCATAATTCCTGCTTTACAATCAATGTCTGTCAGAGAAATGGGGCCAAACAGCTGAAGGTTGATGCTGTAATGTATGGAGAGAAATTGAGAACTGTCCAGGCAGCCACTGGTATGTCATTTCTTAATTTTGGAAGCTGCAGGCCCTGTACTTCCTGTAAAATCAGATATATTTATACCTCTCAGGTCTCTGAGGTGGTTGAAGAATAGATAGCTAGAGTCTTATAGTTAAATTTTGAGTTGTTTGGGAATTAAGAGGGTGTTCTGGATCTAAGAAGATGTTCTTACAATTGTGGTGCAAGTTAGGATGGAAGCTGAGTTGGATATAGAACTCATTGGATATTAAACTCATGGAGATGGGTAGATAGTAGAATGTTAAAGTCAGGTGTCAAATACATATGGACTGGACATTGGGAATGTATGCTAAGCCATATAACTCTCATAATTGTGACCTAATTATTTCTTTTGTTTTGTATTGTATTTATTGTTATAAGAGAAAGAGCCATTTGTTGGACTGAAAGGGGGAGCTGTTGGGGGGAAAAAGAAATACCTTAAACTTTAAAAAAAAAAGGAAGGGCATAGGGGGGTTGAGGGGGAAGACGGTGGGAGGGTGGGACTGGAGGGGGGGAGAAGGGAGGGGATTGCGATTGAGATGTAACTTGAAGAAATAAAAAATAAATTAAAAAAGATCAAAGTGTGGCTGCATTGAGAAGCCTTTCCTTTAGTTTTGAAAATGTCTATATGCTGCCAGGTGCTAGGCTTATCTGTCTGACCTTCTTGGGAGTCTTTATTAACTCACTAAGGAAAAGTAACCTATTACATTTGGGCGAATTTAGTCCAAGAAAAAATTTCTGTCTCTACAAAAAAAAAAAAAAAAAATCTGTAGCACAAAAATGGTGTTCAGTTAGGCACTAAACCTTACTGGTGAGGTACCACAAAAAAAAAAAAAAAAAAAGTGACTGAAAAGGAAAAGACATGGCTGACTCCTATCCTGAAGTGTTCTGACAGGTTTGCTTCTGATGCCTGCCCTATGCTCAGTGCTCAGGGGTGACCCATCTGCCAGAGTGCTGCCCAGCTCCCTTCCAACAATCAACATCTCTCTTTCTTCACTCCATAGCCCTGAGTTTCCCCACACATATCTTGAGCATGGGTTTGTGCTTCTCCATTCGGTTGCAGCTCCAGAAGGTGACGGTGTCACAAAACACACACTCCTTCTCCACTGCACTTTTGAGATTTTTAAAACTGTAACTAACAATGCCAACTGTGTTTATTTTGCATCGTGGCCATGAGGACTTCCATGCCATTTTCCCTCTCTAAGCATGCAAATGTGCACCTAACTTCTTTTCTTTTTTCTTCTGGATGTGTGTGTGTGTGTGTGTGTGTGTGCGCGCGCGTGCACGTGTGTGGTAACTCAGAAGTTAACAGGCTTTTAAAATTCTCATGTTTTGTAGAAAAGATCATGTTTTTGTCTTTCAGAAAGCAGAGAAGGTTTAGTAAAGAGGACATGATAAAAGTTTGTCATGTTCAGACCAGAAAGGTTACAGAGGTTTCTCTGGTTTCATTGCCATTGTCAGTACTGTGAAGCCTCCCTAAGGCTTCCAATGAGGAAGTGGAAAGCCCGAGGGTGGATGGCTGTGCCTGGATGCTCATTTCACCCGGAAGACAAAATGTCACAAGTAGAGGTCTTCATTAATTCATGGGCAAGTGCTTGATTGGCAAATTAGTGAAGAACTTGAAAGGCCCTTTGGGAAACTGTGTAAAGGAGGTCTGAAGATGAGCTTTAGGATGGCCTTCTAAGAGTGGGCAGAGTCAGGAGATTTTTGTTGCAGATGAACATCACTGCTAGGCATGAACTATGGGTGAGGCTTTGAGTAATCAAGCCGGCCCTTCAAGATGGCCATTCCTGCAGATGTCAGTTAGCCCTTCCCTTACCTCCCTGGAGCTTGTGCAATTGGTTCATGAGCATATGATTCTAGGGAAAATATATTTGTTACATGTGGTTTTAGAAGACTGGCTGCCCTTCACCAAGGCTGATGTGGCTGCTGCCACTGTGAGTACCCACCTTCCCTAACAAAAGAGAACAACGTTAAGTCCCTGTGGTGGCATCACTCCCGGGCCTTGACTGATACCAAGAGAGAGATGGACTGCACCTGAATCGTAGCACCACACAGAGAAGAATGACTGGAACAGCCTGCCATCTTTCCTTGTAATGTTTCCTCTGGCACTGCTCTCTATGCAGTGACAGCCTGCTCTAAGGACTGTGGGACCTCTTAGAATACTGCTTCTGACTAAGGAGCATTATTTAAGAAAGATCTGAAGGGACTGACTCGTCACTACAGAAAGATGCTATGGTGATACAGTGCTAGAATGAAGTATTTATCATGCATTTATGTTGTCACATGAGACTGTGAAGCTTCCCCACAGTTACAATAGGCCCTGTGAGCCATCCACTAATATATAATACTTTTTCCATAGCTGGAATACTTAGCTAACAACTAAAATGTAGAAGTTGTTAGGTTCCTTTGTTTTACTTTGATTGTTTTATCCACAAGCTCTTGTTTCTAGTCCCATAATGCAATTCTTTTATATCCAAGTGAAAAATAATTCTTCTAAGAAACACTAGAAAAATTCTAGGCTGTCCCTTCACCATGTGCTTTCCAAGCAACTAAAACCAGCAATCATCCATGGATCCTGATTATAAAGTAGGAAAAGGGTTGGTACTAGACAATAGAGGTAGAAGGAGACTATGTCAAGAAGCCAAGGAATTCCATTAACATTCCCATATCCACTGTAAGAGTTATTGGAAGATTAGAGGCAGCCAACCAGAATAAGAGTGACTAGGAGTTAAGACACATCAACAGTGCTGCCCAAGTAAAGCATGCACCTGGATCAGCTGTCAGGAGAAAGCCTGTCAGTGGTCAGGAGAATATTTGGCAGCAGGAGTGGGAGGCAGAAGGTGGGCTTTACATCAGATTGATTAGGAAAATGAGATTTTATTTCTCCTGAAGACTTTTCAAGGAATCATATGCATAGTGACCCCAACTAGAGGTCAACATTCACTCCATCTGTAAAAAATCAGAATGCCAAATTAATATCAGTTTCCAAATTTGTATGGACTGGACAATGGGAATGCATGTTATACTTTACAGTTTTCAAAATTGTGGCCTAATTATTCTTATTATTTTGAATTGTATTTAATGTTATAAGAAAAAGAGCCTTTTATTGGACTAAAAGGAGAAGCTGTTGGGGAGAAAAAGATACACCCTAAATTAAAAAAAAATAAAGCAGATAGGAGGGTGAGGGGGAAGAGGGTAGGAGGGTGGAAGTGGGGAGGTAGGAGGGAAAGGACTATGAGTGAGATGTAACTTGAAGAAATAAATAAAGGTATTAAAAAAACTAAAAAAAAAAAAATCAGAATGCCTGTTCAGTAACACCTATTATTTCTTTCATAGTGTTTTATGCAATGCAAGGACACTCGGCAAGAAGTGTCAAAGCTGGGGGATCCAAGATGGCGGCAGACTGCGCGGATGTATTTGGATTTCGGGGTTAACAGTCACAAGGCAGCGAGTGTTGCAGGACTCTGTACAAATGACATGATCCCTTCTAAATCTCACCCAGCTACCCAGGGACCACTGAAGGATGCTCCTTCCCATTCTCTGACATGCAAGGAAGCCACTGGACCCGGGAATCGGGACCCCCCCATCCCCCACCAGGAGAGACTCCCAGTAAGTTCCAATCTAAAACCCAGCGGGCAGATTCAGACCCCACACAGAGATAATCCCCACCCTGCTGGGCACCCTCAGGTCTCGCACAGACTATCCAACTATCTGGCGAAAGGTTGCAACCCTTGGAAGTGAGTGTAGCTTGGCTGCAAAGTGCCTTCAGACTGCAGATCGCAACCTGCTGCTGTGACGTCACTGGCCAGATTCCAAGCCACGGGAGCGGCAACGCTATTGGAGGTGAAGGGCAGATTTACCCACCACAGGAACCAACCCTGGGCAAACTGCGAGATATTTGAAACTGTCATATATCGGACTTTTGTACTAGTACTGGCCCTTCCGACGGTGAACCAGAGCTTACTTGTACACAGCTCCACCACCAGGATTAATTAGGTCTCCACCTAGGAGGCGGGGCTGAATGACTCACCTTATAGGGGTAGAGTAAGGAAACTCAAATCCTACACCAAAGTGCCCCCTTTGGACCCAAGTCCAGAAGACAGCAAAAAAAATTCCACATGGCCAGAGGCCCCAGACCAAAAAAAAAAAAAAAAAAAAAAAAAAACAGAGTGAAATGTCTCCAACAAAAGAAAGCAACACTATTCCATCCAGCCCGAACCACCTCACCACAACTGAAACACATGAAAACGATGACAATTCTACATTATGGAAAGTGATAGAGTCCCTTCAAGAAAAACTTAAATTTATGAAGGAATTCAAAGAAGCCACAATTTTACAAGTCAAAACAATGAATAACACCATTAAAGAGCTCCAAGCCAAGGTGACTCAGCTTGAACAGGAAAAGAACAGAGCAGTGAAAGATTTCCAGGTAAAAACAAGCAAACTGGAGAAGGAAGTGTACAAAACGAACAATACCATTCAAGACATGAAAATAGAAATGGAAACAATAAAGAAAACACAGGCAGAGTTAAAAGAGGAAATGGAGAATCAAGGGAAGAGAACAGGAATTATGGATGTGAGTATCAAAAATAGGATGCAAGAGATGGAAGACAGGATCTCAGGCATGGAAGATTCGATGGAAGAAATCAGTACAACATCCAAAGAAAATGAAAAAGCTAAAAAATCTCTCACCCACAATATCCAAGAAATCAAGGACTCAATGAAAAGACAAAACCTAAGAATTATAGGCATAGAGGAAAGAGAAGACTCCCGACTCCATGGTCCAGGAAATATCTTCAACAAAATCATAGAAGAAAACTTCCCAAACCTAAAGAAAGAGATGCCAGTAAAAATCCAAGAGGCTTACAGAACACCAAACAGATTAGATCAGAAAAGAAACTCCTCTCGCCACATAATAATACAAACTCCAAATGTAGAGAAAAAAGAAAGGATATTAAAAGCTGTAAAAGAAAAAGGCCAAGTCACATACAATGGCAGACCCATCAGAATCACACCTGACTTCTCCTCAGAAACTTTAAAAGCTAGAAGGGCCTGGACAGATGTCCTACAAGCCCTGAGAGAACATAGGTGCCCAACCAATAGAACTACTATACCCAGCAAAACTCTCTATCAACATAGATGGAGAAAACAAGATATTCCATGACAAAATCAAATTCAAACAATATCTCCTCACAAACCCAGCTCTACAGATGATCCTAGAAGGAAAATTCCAACACAGAGAAGATAACTACATCCAAGAAAACAGAGGAAATAGAAACCTCCACAGCAACTAAACAAAAGAGAAACACAAGACAACCAGCTATACCAAAATAATGGGAAATAACAACCCCTGGTCACTAATATCCATCAACATCAATGGACTCAACTCTCCAATAAAAAGACACAGACTTACAGACTGGATCCATAAACAAGACCCATCTTTTTGCTGTATACAAGAAACACATCTCACTTTTGAAGATAAACACTATCTCAGAGTAAAGGGCTGGGAAAAGGTTTTCCAAGCAAATGGACCCAGGACACAAGCTGGAGTAGCCACCCTAATATCAAACAAAATAGACTTCCAATTGAAATTAATAAAAAAGACAGAGAAGGGCATTATATACTCATTAACAGAAATATCCACCAAGAGGACATCTCAATATTGAACATTAAAAAGGCACCTACATTTATAAAAGAAACGCTTCTAAAACTTAAATCGCACATCGATCCAAATACTTTAATAGTGGGAGACTTCAACACCCCACTCACAACTATGGACAGATCATCAAGACAGAAGCCAAACAGAGAAATAATGAGTCTAACAGAGATCATGAACCAAATGGACCTAACAGATATCTACAGAACATTTCACCCAAACACAAAAGAATACACCTTCTTCTCAGCACCTCATGGAACCTTCTCCAAAATCGATCATACAGTTGGACACAAAGATAGCCTCAACAGATACAAGAAAATTGAAATAACCCCTTGTATCTTACCAGACCACTATGGAATAAAGCTGGACTTCAATAGCAAAAGAATCAAGAGAAAGTCTACACTCACATGGAAATTGAACAACTCTTTACTAGAGGACCATTGGGTCAGGGAAGAAATAAAGAAGGAAATCAAAGACTTCTTAAAATCCAATGAAAATGAAGACACAACATACCCAAACCTATGGGACACAATGAAAGCTGTGCTACGAGGAAAGTTCATAGCACTAAGTGCCTTCAAAAAGAAAATTGTGACAGCTCATATTAGTGAATTAACAGCTAAACTGGGTGAATTGGGAAAAAAAAAAGAAGCAAACACTCCCAAGAGGAGCAGAAGGCAGGAGATCATCAAACTTAGGGCTGAAATCAACAACTTAGAAACAAAAAGAACTATATAAAGAATCAATGAAATCAAGAGTTGGTTCTTTGAGAAAATCAACAAAATAGACAGACCCTTAGCCAAATTAACTAAAAGACAGAGGGAGAAAACACAAATCAACAAAATCAGAAATGAAAAGGGAGAAATAACAACAGACATTGAGGAAATCCAGAGAATATTTGGATCCTACTTTAAAAATCTATACTCCACCAAATTTGAAAACTTAAGTGAAATGGACAATTTTCTTGATAGATTCCACCTACTGAAGCTAAATCAAGATCAGATAAACAGATTAAACAGCCCTATAACCCCTAAGGAAATAGAAACAGTCATTAAAAATCTCCCAACCAAAAAAAGCCCAGGGCCAGATGACTTTAGCACGGAATTCTACCGGACCTTCAAAGAGGAGCTAACACCAATATTTTTCAAATTCTTTCACAAAATAGAATCTGAAAGAATATTGCCAAACTCATTCTATGAGGCCACAGTCACCCTGATTCCTAAACCACACAAAGACCCAACAAAGAAAGAGAACGTCAGACCAATCTCCCTCATGAACATAGATGCAAAAATACTTAATAAAATACTAGCAAACCAAATTCAAGAACACATCAAAAGTATCATACACCATGATCAAGTAGGCTTCATCCCAGGGATGCAGGGATGGTTCAACATATACAAAAGTCTATCAACATCATTCACCATATAAACAAGATGAAAGAAAAAAACCACATGATAATCTCGCTAGATGCAGAAAAAGCATTTGACAAAATCCAACACCCCTTCATGCTAAAAGTTCTGGAGAGAACGGGCATACAAGGACCGTACCTAGAAATAATAAAGGCAATATACAGCAGGCCAGTGGCCAACATCAAATTAAGTGGAGAGAAACTTGAAGCATTTCCTCTAAACTCAGGGACAAGACAAGGATGTCCACTTTCACCATATCTCTTCAATATAGTACTTGAAGTTCTTGCTAGAGCAATAAGACAACTAAAGGAGATCAAGGGGATAAACATTGGAAACGAAGAAGTCAAATTATCCCTATTTGCAGATGATATGATAGTATACATAAGTGACCCCAAAAATTCCACCAGAGAACTCTTACAGCTGATAAACACCTTCAGCAAAGTGGCTGGATACAAAATTAATTCAAAAAAATCAGAAGCCCTTCTTTATACAACAAACAAATGGGCTGAGAAAGAAATAAGGGAAACAACCCCCTTCACAATAGCCACAAACAACATAAAATACCTGGGGATAACTCTAACCAAGCAAGTAAAGGACCTGTACAACAAGAACTTCAAGCCCTTGAAGAAAGAAATGGAAGAGGCCTTTAGAAGATGGAAAGATCTCCCATGCTCATGGATAGGTAGGATCAACATAATAAAAATGGCCATCCTACCAAAAGCAATATATAGATTCAATGCAATTCCTATCAAAATACCAACACAATTTTTTATAGACTTGGAAAGAGCTAGTTTCAATTTCATATGGAACAACAAAAAGCCCAGAATAGCTAAATCAATCCTGTACAATAAAAAAACATCTGGAGGTATTACCATCCCAGATTTCAAGCTGTACTACAGAGCAATAGTTGTAAAAACAGCATGGTATTGGTATAGAAACAGACCAGTAGATCAATGGAATCGAATTGAAGATCCAGAAATGGGCCCAAACACTTATGGCCACCTAATTTTTGACAAAGAAGCCAAAACGGCACAATGGAAGAAGGACAGCATCTTCAACAAATGGTGCTGGTCCAACTGGATGTCCACTTGTAAAAGAATGAAATTAGACCCATACCTACCACCTTGTACAAAACTTAAGTCCAAGTGGATCAAAGACCTTAACCTAAGGCTGGTCACACTAAATCTACTAGAAGAAAAAGTGGGAGAAACCCTCGAACTAATTGGCACAGGTGACAACTTCCTGAACAGAACACCAACAGCTCAGGACCTGAGATCAACAATCAATAAATGGGACCCCATGAAACTGAAAAGCTTCTGTAAGGCAAAAGACACTGTCATTCGAACAAAATGGCAGCCTACAGACTGGGAGAAAATCTTCACCAACCCCACATCTGACAGAGGGCTAATATCCAAAATCTACAAAGACCTCAAGAAATTAAATGCCAAGAAACCAAATAATCCAATCAAAAAATGGGGGACAGAGCTTAATAGAGAATCCCTAATGGCTGAGAGACACTTGAAGAAATGCTCAACATCCTTAATCATCAGAGAAATGCAACTGAAGACGACTCTGAGATTCCATCTCACACCTGTCAGAATGGCTAAGATCAAAAGCTCAAATGACAGCACATGCTGGTGAGGGTGTGGAGAAAGGGGTACCCTATTCCATTGCTGGTGGGAGTGCAGGCTTGTGCAACCACTATGGAGGTCAGTCTGGAGATATCTTAGAAAACTTGGAATAGCTTTGCCTCAGGACCCAGCCATACCACTTCTGGGTATACACCCAAATGCCTCTTCACGGAATCATAAGGAAGTTTCCTCATCTATGTTTATAGCAGCCTTATTTGTAATAGCTAGAAACTGGAAACAACCCAGATGTCCCTCAACCGAAGAATGGGTTAAAAATCTGTGGTACATCTACACAATGGAATATTATTCAGCTAACAGAAACAATGAAATTATGCAATTTGCAGCCAAGTGGATGGAACTAGAAAAGCTCATCCTGAGTGTGCTAAACCAGATTCAGAAGGACACATATGGCATCTATTCACCTATAGTAGGATTTTAGCTATATAGTAGAAGGTATCGATACTACAACTAACACACCAAAGGGAACTTGGACATAGACTTTTTATTTTTTATTTTCTATATTTTTTCTATTTTTTAGTCTTTTTTATCTATTTGTCTGCTTATTTGTTTGTTTGTTTTTTAGTTCTCTCTCCCAGGCAACGAGACACTTTTCACTGATGGTACTGCCTTGTAGACCCCCAATGAATGAGGAGGCTCTTGGCCCTCATATGACCTCTCAACTGAGATGAGGGACTGTTATATAAGGACACCCCACCCCAGAGAAATGGGATGGAAGGGTTAGGAGGTAAAGAAAAAAAAATGAAATGTGATGTTTCGGCCTTTTTCTACTAACTGTCATGAACTGTTGAGGATAATTAAGAAATGCAAACTAATGGTTATGCAAGTCGGTCATTCTGTTAGGTACTATGACAGCCTATTATAGTTATTTTGTAACCTAATCAGAAATAAAGCTGCTAAGAGACAAGCAACATCTGCTTATCCTAATAGAAGAGATAGATAGGGCCTCTTCAAAAACCTCAAGAGATCTGCAGAATATGGCATTCAAAGATGTTTTCATAACTTTAGATTTTTTTTATATCAAGACATATCAACTCCTGACAGCACTCCCTATTCTACCCCAAGTAGGAGATGAGCATCGAAGAATCTCCAGTTGGAGATGATTGAATTAGTCGCAAGCCTATCTCTTGGTAGGAAAAGCCCCTTGCTCCAACTGTAGACAGAATGCTGTCCAAAAAGGACAAAACCTGGAAGCAGGTAAGTCGACAGCCTAGCTCTGCCAAGACAGGGTAGGCAAGTCCTTCATAACCCCTGCTCTACAATCAATGTCTGTCAGAGAAACGGGGCCAAATGACTGAAGAGCGATGCTGTAATGTATGGAGAGAAAATGGGAACTGTCCAGGCAGCCACTGGTATGTCATTTCTTAGTTTGGGAAGCTGCAGGCCCTGTACTTCCTATAAAATCAGATATATTTATCCCTCTCCGGTTTCTGAGGTGATTGAAGAACAGATAGCTAGAGTCTCATAATTAAATTTTGAGTTGTTTAGGTGTCAAGAGAGTGTTATACATCTAAGAAGATACTTTTAAAATTGTGTTGCAATTAGTATGAATGTTGAGTTAGATATAGAACTTTACATTCATGGAGATGGTTAGATAGTAGAATGTTAAAGTCAGGTAAAAATACATATGGACTGGACATTGGGAATGTACGTTAAGCCATATAACCCTCATAACTGTGGCCTAATTACCTCTGTTGTTTTGTATTGTATTTATTATTATAAGAGAAAGAGCCATTTGTTGGACTGAAAGTGGAAACTGTAGGGGGAAATAAGATATACCTTAAACTTAAAAAAGAAAAGGGAAGAGGATGGGAGGTTGAGGGTGGGAGGGTGGGACTGGAGGAGGAATAGGGAGGGGACTGTGATTGAGATGCAACTTGAAGAAATAAAACATAAAGGAAAAAAAAAAGAAGTGTCAAAGGCAGAGCTTAATATGCAGAGTTTCTCACAGCTTCAATATTTAGAAAATTACCATCACTTTTTTTGGAGGCAGGATATTTTGTGTAGCCGAGGCTGACTCGTAACTCCTTGTGTATAACAGGTTAGCCTTGGATTTGAGCCAAGCCTCCTGAGTGCTGGATGACAGTCGCACACCACCCCACCTGGCCATGAGTCATAAGCACAGGCTTTTGCATTTATTAGTTTTATTGTTTTATGAGTAGAAGTGCTTTACCTTCACATATGTCTGTGTACTTCATGTGTGTCTGGTGCCCACAGAGGCCATGAGAAGGTGTTGGATCCCCTGGAGCTGGAGTTACTGTTGGTTGTGTGTCACCATGTGGGTGCTGGGAATTGAACCTATGTCCTTCAAAAGAGGAACAAGTGCTCTTAAACTCTGAGACAACTCTCATGCCCCCTGCAACCAATTTAAGGGTAGTTCATAAGTGACAATTCCAGCTAATTTTTTATTATAATAAAACAAAATATCCTTCCTAGCAACTTTAACTCTTAAGCGCTATCAAAACAAATAGCACAGTAGAGTCATCTGGAAGCGTGAAAAATCACTTGGGTTCTCCTGAACAGTTGCATCAGACCCTTTGAGGGCAAATCTCTTCTTAAAATTTCCTATTTTGTTCTAATGCATACCTATGGTTGGTGTGACATTAAAAACCAAACCAACACAACAACAAAAAGATGTGCATCACAGTATCAACCCTGGTGCTGAAGTAGGGACCAGCCTATTTCAAGGAAGTGTGGCTCCTCAAGGAAGATCCCTCACTTGAGGAGAGTAGATTGTACATCTTCTCAATATGCATACAGCTATGTGAGGTAAAGCATATGCTAACTACCATGATTTGACCATTACAAAATGTATAATATTTTGAAACCTTATATCTACCATATACATTTATAAATTATATATATATATATACAAATTATATATAATTTTAACTTGTTAATTAAAGAATAAACTCAGAAATATACGATAAAACATTTGTCAGGCAAGACAGTAGATCTGAACGTCTTTTGTTGTGGTCAGCATAAATGGTAGCATTGATACAGAGCACACTGGCAGAGAACAAGAACAGGCCTAAAGATACATGCGAGCTAGCTTTCAATCTTAGCGGTTTTGTCTCAGTCTTTGGAAAATCAAATGTTCTGTGCTTTCATTTCTTAGCATAATGGTTAGAATAATTCTCATCTTAGTAACTTATGAGCATTAAACAAAGAAGTATTTACACTGAACTTGGCTCATTTCTTTGTTGTTTGTAACCCAGCTGGGCCAGTAGAACTACTACGAAAATAGCCATGGGGTATTTCTCATATGTTGTACATTCTATGGTAGGTAGCTCTGTGCTCATAATAATGTGTTTTATGGTAGTGTGGTATATATACTCTTCTACTTTCTAATGTATTATAGCAATTGTGTAAGCATCAGGATTTTATGGATGGGCAGCTTCAGAAGGGAGTTGAACTCATTGGGTCAATGAGCTGAAGACAGATTCAGCATCAGGCATCTTTTACCCCTGTTGTGAGACCTGCTGCCTAGAGCTGACTCCAAGTGTAGACTAAGGTACCCCAGAGCACAGGGATGGGAGGAGGCATGCTAGACTGTCTCCAGTGCCTTCTTGAAGTCAAGTCTGGAAGAGTCATGAGCTATCTGCTCTTCAGGGCAGCCAAGACTCAGTAGGGGGTTTGCAATCAAGAAGGAATGCGTCAGCAGTGTTAAAACAAACATCCCTGCTCCATCTGGAGAACTAATGCTATAAATAGGAGATCTGAACATGGCTCACACCAGGCCGTTGTATAATTATCCGCCTTCACAAGATGTGCCTGGCACGTAGGCCTGAAGAACCTGGAACTGTGCCGGGCATACACAAGGTACTCAATAAGTGTTCTTTGAGCTGAACTGCCTGGTGTCCTCTTCCAGGAACACTTCCTTAACTGGAACTAGATGTTAACATTTACTGGGTGTCACCAAGTGTCTGGCCCTGTACTAGGCACTGTGTATAGAGATCACCTCATCCACTTGGCAGTGGACTCCTGTCCATCCTTCAAGACCTAGCTCAAATGTCACCTGCTCTGCTAAACCTTCTTGACTGTCTCCAGTGGAGTGCCCTGTGTCTCCTCATTGACAGCTCTTTGCTCAACCCCCAGAAGAAGACTTACCGCAGTCCACTGGAACATATCTGCTTACCAGTGTGTCTCCCACACTGCAATGTGACGTCGTCCTGTCTTTATTAATTTTTTTTTTTTTTTTGGTCAGTGATACTTAACTTGGAAACAGTGAAACTATTTTTAAAGCACTCTTGTAATTTTACTGACTAAGGACAAGTCACATTTAAAACATTTATTCAAGAACTTTATCCTTATTGACATAAGGCTAGCTAATATCTTTTTTTTTAACAAGGAAGGACGATTTATGTGACTGAAAAAGAATGAATTCTCTGTATTCTTACATGTCAGCTTCACCTTCTAGCAGCTTCTAGAAGGTGCCTAACACTCATGCACTAGTCTCTATTGTGCAACCAAACTCATGTTCTCAGGATATCTGTTTTACCTGGCAACCATGCACTGGCAGGCCCAGCAGGCTGTAACAAAGCAAACTGTGAGCAGGTATGCACTGAGCTCATTTCCACCGGAGTGTTACCACTCCAAAATCCAACCAAATACAGATGCTGCTCTCCTTACAACAAGGTGAGGAATCCACCGTGAATTGTGAATTAAAAGGAACATAAGTCAAAATTGCATGTGACTCATGTAGCGTACTGAATGATCTACCTTTAGTGACTGAACCCCGTAGGGAGTTGTGATTTACTTCTGTGACTGATCTGTGACTTGTTGTCACCATCACTGCCTAGCACTGCAAGAATATCACACTGCACATTTCTAGCCTGTGGTAGAGTTGATATGCCAAGTTCATATGCTAAGGGTTTGTTTACCAGCCTATGGTACGATCAGGATGTGGAACACTGAGAATCTGTTTCTCAGTGTGCCACAGTCATTCTATGCTCCCCATCCCCTCTCTCCCCTTACCTCCTGGCTACCATGAGGTGTGACTTCTCTTCAGAGTTATATCATTTTATCCTAAAATGTGCCTTTCCATTTCCAAGTTTTATTCACTACATTCATCATTTTACATTAGTATAATATAAATTTGCCTAGAGACACCATGTGATTTAATTGATTCCAGTTGTGGGAGTTGGAGACCATTTCCAACATTCTCCATTGCAAGTTTTGTGTAGATCTTTGAGAGTTTTCAATATTAGATCAAATGGTAAAATTCTCCTCTTCTCCCTGAAAAATAGATCTTTCTGGGTTAATGGTCATAGAACGTTTAAAATGTAAACTATCAAGAACTGGAAATATGGCTTGTAATGGGGAACGACTAGGAGTCTGCGGGGTGCCCCAGAGTCTGAAGTAGGCTATTCGTGAACTGTAGAGTGAAACTTCATGGGCCAAACAAAACAGGACAATGTGACTTATAATCAGGGAAAACAGGTGATAGTAATTGACAAATAAAATAAATCATAAATGTCAAATTTTCAGATGTGGGCCATAACATGAAACAACACAATTATAAAAATGTTTATTATTTCACCAGAATACATGAACAAGAGAATAAAAAAGAAAACATAAAAAGTGGATTTTAGAGGAGAGAAAATATAACAGCTAAAATGAGAAAACCCGCTTGATGAGACTTGTATTGCTTTCTTATTTCTATGACAATAGGGCTGACAGGATTTAAGGGAGTGAGAAGAAGTAGCAGTCCATCGTGAAAGAGAAGAAATGGTAGTTGGGAGGCTTTAGCTGTGGGGCGGGAACTTGTGGTCAACTTGCTCTCATCTTAAAGCATCAGGAAGGAGAGCGCTTGGGCTTCCACTGAGGCTCACCGATTACCTCAACAGCCTGCCCAAATGACACAGCTTCAGTCATGTCTCTCGCTCAAAAATTTCTGAGAGCTTCCCAAACAGTGCTCCCTGTGGGGGCCAAGTGTTCAAACACATGTGTCTGTGGAGGACATTTCATATTTGAACCATAACAAGATTAGTGAGAAACTGTACAGAAAAGTTAGCCAGCCAAAAGACATAGCACTGGACACTTTCAAAACCAACACAAGAAGAAAGGGCTGAAAAGTAACAAGTTCAAACCTGTGGTTTGTGTGTTAAACTGTCTAATCCCACAATCCCAGAAAAGCATGGAGAGAGAAAGTGTGCAGAAAATGGGTAACATTTTTCCATATTTGATGTAAATTTTACACCTTTAAATCTAGAAAGTTCAATGAATCCCCCAAGCACAAAAGCATCAATATTACAAGAATATAACAAAAGTGCTGAGAAATATAACAAAGTCCTTGCTTAGTGCATGTGAGGCCTTCGGCCCAATCCCTGGCACTGGAGGAAGAAGGAGACAGTGGTGACCTTTTAAAGTGAAGAAATGCTCAAGGATGCTCTTCAGGACTAAGGGACTGTTTACTTTCTAGAGAACAATGTCTAATCTTTGAAGATGCTTTTGGTGGGTTTTTCTTGGCCAGTAACTGTATAAGTGTGTGTCTCTGTATGGGAGTTTGCATGTGAGTGCAGTGGCCACAGAGCCGGAAGACAGTGTCGGCTCCTGTGGATCTGGAGCTCCAGGGGCTTGTGAGACCCGCAGTGTGGGTGCTGGGAACCAGCCTTGCATCCTCTCCAGGAGCACTGTGCACATTTAACTACTGAGCTGTCTCTCCATTCCTCAGTACTGAGGTTGACAGATGTTGATTATATAAGACAATAAAGGACACAGAAAATTATGAACATTCATGACCAAGAAAGATTTCTAGAAATGTGTTTATGTTGAAAGTTGAAATAATAATTATAATAATATGTTAGATGATTTTTAAAGGGGAGAAGTAAAATAACGTGACAGCAGCCACACAGAGTGGAATGGAAACCTGGAAGCGGATTGAGTCAGGGTTTTATATTATCAATGAAGCAGTATCATTTGAAAGTGGATTTTAGTGATGGTTTCATACTTATAAACTCTAGAACAATGGAAACATAAATAAAAACAATCATGCATAATAAATATATCAATAAGATATGTTAAATGAAAAGACATGTTTAACCCCCAAAAAGATATAAAAAGAAGAAAAATGAACAAAGAACAGATGGAACAAGTGAGAAACAAACACTTTAGTAGACTTAAAACAAACTGTTTTAATCATCACATTATATTAAATAGTTTACACACAACAATTAAAATGCAGAAAAACCAGGCCCCAACTTAATATGGTTTTCTAGGCACCCACTTGAAAATAAAGATATAGTGTCTTTATTTTCTTTATTACCAAGATTTATTTATTATCTTTATTATCAAGATGGTATGCTTGACTAGTGAATAGTGACTAATGGATGGTGTGTAGTGGATGGAAAAAGGCACACAAGCAAAAATCTGAAGAAAACTGGAAAGGACATAGTAGCATCAGTTGAGATGGGACTGAAGAGATAGTGCTGGGGTGAAGATATGGCCACTCTTCTGGAAGACCTGGGTTAGATTTCTGGGGACCCAGTGATCTCTTCTGACATCCACAGGCACTCATGTGGTGTACAGCCATTCATGAAGGCAAGTCACCTATACATACAGAATAAAACCTAAAATACCAAATGAGGCATATTTTCAAATGAAGTAATATGGCTGGAGACAAAGAGGGCTATTTCATAATGCTGAAATGTCTATTTAATTCACATTGTGATTGTTAATCTTTCCAACTTGATTAGACTGAGACATGTACTTTGCGGAGTGGCTTGTGATGGTATTTCCAGAGATGATTAGAACATGTGGGATTTGACCTAATACATGCACTAACCTTTGACTGACTCATAACATCTTGGCATTATTTCAAGGTAGTGAAAGGCAGGGCATGGGCTCATGTGGAGGAAATGAGTCTGGGGTGTACATCACTGGGGCTATCTCAGTCTAGTTCTCCCTGAAACCGTAAGCCAAAATAAGTAATTCTTCTCAGTGGGTTGTCCACTCATAATTTAGAGAAAGTCACACAAAAGTAGCACATAGGCATGAAAACACCACCAGTGCAGAAGCGCATGCCTCTAGGTGTGGAGCGTGGAAATAAATGAAGTAGAACCTGTCAGACCTGAAAAGAAAAGCAGCTAGATCATTATTTACCATCCCTCTTCTATAATGAACAGGCTGAGTAGATAGAAAGTCAGCAATGCAGTGTAGACCTTAAACTTACTGGACTTAGATGACACCTATGGACCTGTAAAGTAAAACCAACGATGGAATACAGTGTATGTTCAAGTGCTTTTGAACCATTCATTAAGCTATACCATGTGCTATGTAGTCATTGAAATTAAGGCAAAGAAAACTTCAAATTATAAATATAAACATGCTCCTGTTGTCCAAACTTATATCACTATACTCAAAAACTATTCACATTTTTCCCATTCTGGTTTCATTTTTAAGATTAAAATTTTTTGTTTTCTGTTTTTTTGAGATAGGATCTCATGTAGCCAAGACTGGCCTTTAACTTGCTATACGGCTCAACGTGCCCTTAGATGCCTGATTCACTTGTTTCTGCCTCCCGGGATTGCAAGTGTGGGACACTATGTGCAGCTCTAAAAAATCTTTTTATTGTTTTTTTACTTTGTGAATTTCACATCATGCGCTCTGTTCCCACTCATCTCCCACCTCCCCTCAGACCCACCCTCCACCCTTGTAACCTCTCACAACAACAAAAAATATCTCATTGTGGAAGCTGTAGTGGGTCTCAATGTGTCCCACAATATTCCCTTTTGTCTATACTTTTTTGCTTGCAAAAAATGTTCATTACAGTGACTCTTTGGTCTGGTGTGAGGCCTCTGATTTTTCCTACCTTGTCAATACTGGAACCTCACTGAGACTTCTCTCAGATATCCTGTTGTTGCCCTATGTCATAGGTCTGTGGAATTGGCCTCTTCATGCACTCCAGCAGTTCATCCATGGGGCATATGTTGGGGTGGGCCAATTCAAAGCCCTGGTTCTGGGCCTGCAACCCCTACATCCAGGGCCAGTCCTACTGTGTTACTCAGGTAAGATGTAGGGTCTGCTCTCCTGAGTGCAGTAGTATGTGAGGAGCAGGGACAACTCTCTTGCTCTTGTGACCCCATCAGAGCCAGATCTCCTGTCCACCATTGGTGGTGAAGGCAAAAGGGATCTCTCCCTCACAAAAACCACTGCAAAGTAGGCAAAAGGAAGGGCTGACTCATACTCACACCCTCGGAGTCAGCTCAACCACAACCCCGACACCCAGAGCCACCTATACTATGCTGTCCAGGCAAAGTTGCAGGGCCTGCTCTCCTGAGTGCTGCAGCTGGTGAAGGACAGGACCAACTCTCCTGCTCTTGTGACCCCAGGGACAGATCTCCCATTTGCCATGGGTGATGAAGGGTGAGGGAGAGGAGAGTATCTCTCCCTTGTCTGTGCCACCACATGGAGACAAATAGTAGGGTCAGCTCTCCAAAGCTGGCATCCTTAGGGCCAGCTCTCTTGTATCTCCCAAGAGGTGCAGGACCTGCTCTCCCAAGTACTGCCGCTGGTTAGGGGCAGGGTCAGCTCTCCTGCTCTCATGCCTCTAAGGCCAGTTCTCCTATGGTGCCTAGGTTGGTGGTGGGCTAGTGCTGCACAGTCCTCAGACATCAATATATCCCTTGGTGGCAGCCCAGACCAGGGATGTCCACCTGGCTTTTGGTGGTAACAGACCCATGGTGCCGCAGGGGCATGGACCCAGATATGGCTTCTGTTGGCAATAGAGGCCAAGGCCCTACCATGGTCCTAGGTGGAACCACCAACTACTTACATCAGGTTGTTCCTCACTACCCGCAAGTATCCAGTTCCGCCTCTCTTTGTTGTGACCACATCCTTCTGTTTCTCTTTATCTTTTACTTGCTCCTCTTAGTGGTCCCTGAGGTCTCTGAGAGCCTGGGCTTGTCTCAGGAGTGGTCTCAGGAGTGCTATGCCCTACTTGTACACTGCACATTATGGTGCCTAGCAGGGGTCATCTTCAGTATGGTCTGACTCCCAGGCCTTTGTGGCACCAGACTAGTGTTCATCTCAGGCTAGCTCCCTAGCTAGACTCCATGGTAGCAGTCTGGTGGTTGACTTGGGCTACCTCCTTGCCAACCTCTCCCAGGTAGCCATCTGCCTGGGGTCCATGGTACCAGGCAGAGTTTTTCTAGTCTCTAGCTTGCTTCCTGTTCTGGTGAACCCATCTTGCCTGGTGCTGTATGGGTGGTTGTTAGAGGCTAGCTCCCTGTTGTCAGAGGCTATCTCCCTGTCCAGGACCCCTGGCACTGAACTGGTGATGGTCTCAGGCTTGTTTTGTTTTTCAGGGAATGTTAGGCTACTATTCATTGAGTTATTCATAGGTCAGAACACTAAATGTAGATATAGCCTCTCTTCTCTCTGCCACCTACTGAAGCACATGTGACACAGCAGCCACATCTGCAGTGCCTCTAGGGGCAGGCCAGCTTAGATATGTGAGAAATATGAAATCATGTAAAGTTAATAGTCTACAGGCCAGAACTTCCCAGAGCTATTTCTCTGTTCTCATTCTGTTTATTGTTAATAAATTAAATTTTATAATTTTTTCTACCTCTTCATTTTTCTGTCAGTGCTATACTATTTAAATTATAACATTTAAAAATGTTTTTATATTCATTAATATTAGTCTACTTTATTTATCAATATTTACTTCCTGATTTTGAAATATCTGTTATCTTAAGAAATTTATTGGTTAAAAAATAGTAAAGGTTTTAAAACTATTAATATTTTAATTGAATATTACTTTGCATTTATAGAATAAAGAAAATGGCATTTCTACAATATTGAATCTTCCTATCAAAAAAATTACATGTCTTTTCATTCAGAGTTTCAATATTCATATTTTCTCCAAATCCTGGCATAGAGGCACATTCCTTTAATTCTAGCACTCAGAAGGAGGAGAAAAAAGGAATATATACATATAAATTAAAGGTTAGTCTGTGTTAAAAAAGAAAAACAAAATAAAATAAAAAGTAAAACAGAGCAAAACTCTCTTCATTGCAGGAGTTCTTGACCCTGTTGAGCAGTGACCCCTTAGATTACAAAGGTGCAGGTGTCCTGGGCCATCTCTAAGGATGAAGTTGGTATCAAGTGGAATAAAGGCATTTCATGTTTATTAATTGCTTAACCCCAGGCAGAGTTCAGATTTTTCTCATAGAGAGCAGCATACTTTCTAGATGAGCTCCTTGAATGGGCGAGTCAGTTTTGTTTAGTTTTGATTGTCTTTTGAAATGGCATCTTTTTCTTCACTGTATTTTCTAGCTAGTCACATTTTGCAAAGAAGTCCGGTATTTCAGAGTACATTGATTTCATAACACTAATCAGAGTACACTGATTTCACAACACTAATCAGAGTACAC
>CAJQZJ010032315.1:2558969-2613484 GCA_907164525.1 Lophiomys imhausi | reverse complement strand
CACACACACACACACACACACACACACACACACACACACACACACACCATACTCACCCTTTCTTGATCTTCATTCAAATCCTGTACCCTCCTGGACAGCTCTAAAGTCCCCCTTTCCACAGTGTAAATTTTATCACCTCAGAGTGACCCACAGACCATTCACAGGAAATCCTTTAAAACTCCACAGTCTTTCTGCCAGATTATCTATGCATTTCTAACACTATAGAGTTTCTGTTTCAGCTGTTGAAAACAATTATGTACTATTAAATAGCTATGAGGTCTAAAGAGAACTATATTCGAAAATAAATAGAAAGCTAAGGATTTGGGGGAGAGGGGTAGTTGGCAGGAAAGCAGTGGATGGCCGTTGCTTAAACTGACTCCTTCAGGGCTCTGTGCTCTGGGATAGTCTACACAACTCTAGGTGGTTCTGAAATCATTTCCAGAGAACCTGTGACGTTAAAAGCACATCCGCAATAATTCTCACATCATTTTCTTTCTCCATCATTATTTGTTCTTTGTACAATGGAGTTCTCCAGAGGATCCATGTCTCAAGACAATGCTGTTCATGTGGTGGAAAGAGGACTTCAGAGAACTAAGTTAGGAAAGGTCTACAGAGGGCTAAATGTGATCAAAGTACATGGATATAGGAAGTTGCATAACACCTATTACTTGTACAAATAATACACAATAGTAAAAATAAATTGGGGGGGGGCGTGAGAGATGGAGCAGTGGTTAAGAGCACTTATTGTTCTTGCAAAGGACCTAGGTTCGGTTCCCATCACCCACATCAGGCAGCTCATAACCACCCGTAATCACAGTGCCAGGGTATCTGACACCCTCTGGCCTCAGTGGCCATGTGCATGCATGTAATATGCATAAACACTCTCTCTCACACAAATACATATATATGTAAAATAATTATTAATGAATATTAGAAAAAAATCTGTCAGCAAATACAATGTATGTCCACTTATGCCTTTACACTAAGATTTTCCAGTTTCGACTTATGTTAAATAGTGATCAATATGATCTGTACATGCAGAAGATTTGTGGGAACCTTGATAATTTAAAGAACATAAAGATACTGTGAGAATCAGAAGTTTTAAGGATCACCAACTTAAAGGATAAATCTTAGGCATGCACAACTATTCAAGTTTTATATGAAGAAACTAGACCACAGGGTTCATGAAAAGTGATTATGTTTAGTTCAGTTTTTAATCTTCATAATCAAACATCAGCACCAACACATAGCAGGTATTCAAATATTTCAAAAATGACAAATTCACCAAAGATATATTCATATATAGAGGCATTGCTAATTGATTTATTCGAGATTGCATAAAGTACCAGCTGCAAACCCAAAGCTCCTGTCTTCGATTCCTGTTTTCGTTCCCTAGTGCAGCAGCACTTGTGGTTGTTCTCTTGCAACCTATTGAAAGCATTGACACTCAGCTGTCCTCAGTGTGGGGTCCTCCCTTCTCACGCTGAGGGGTCCTCCCTTCTCACGCTGAGGGGTCCTCCCTTCTCACGCTGAGGGGTCCTCCCTTCTCACGCTGAGGGGTCCTCCCTTCTCACGCTGAGTAGTCCTACCTTCTCATGCGGTGGCAAATTCGAGCACACTGTAGGTTCTGTTTTGGCCGTAAGAATAATCACCATGGAGCACTACTAAACGTTATCTGAAGGAAAAGGGAAAACCAGATAAAATATGCAAGGTGTTTTCTCAAAATAGTTGAAATTTTCAGGAAACACTCTCACCCAAATTCCTAACCTCCTCCTCTTCTATTTTTGGACTGCATCATTAAAGTCCTTGAAGGTTGGTAGTTAACAGAATCTGGAAAAAGTGAAATCACAAACTCCTTTGGTAAATAGGTTTGCTACTCTCCAATGTGTTGTGAGATGGTCTGTGGGAGTTTGAACAGAGGTCTGAGAAGTATGCTTGCTACCTTACTGGTAAGTACAAAAGAACACCAGGCCCACAATAACCCACCAATACAAAGGCTAATATAAGGCATGTGGAGTAGGCCTTGCCGCCTGTGTCACTAGGCCTGGGGAAGCTGGCGGTCACCACCACTAGAGAAGTAACAGACGTTCTTGAAACTGACTAGATAGTGAGCGAAGTGCCAGAAAGTTTATTTAGCTGCAGTCGGGGTAGACCATTCATGGTCTGGAAAGGCATTGCCAATACTGAATTCACAAATGCTGATGGCTGTTCCTAGGGAATGTGCAGGGTGAGGCGAGGCACAGGTCCTGACTGTTCATCTTTTGATCAATGTATTGCCTAGAGTGTGTGTGTGTGTGTGTGTGTGTGTGTGTGTGTGTGTGTGCGTGCGTGCGTGCGTGCGTGCGTGCGTGCGTGCGTGTGTGTGTGTGTGTGTGTGTGTGTGTGTGTGTGATATAGCACGCGTGTGCACTTCGGTGGAACGGTTCCACACTCAACAGACCTGCTCATTCATTACCACTGAAGTCACAGACAGAAGCAACAAACCCAGGCCTCAAAGGTTTGCCCAGCACATGTGTTTTCTTATGAGGAATTTTTTCTTTCCACGAGACATATCACAGTATTCTCAAAAACGGTTGTAAATTATAATGCACAAGTTGCTGCAGTTTTAACCTTTTTAAAGCCCTAAGTTAAGTGCAGTTCAGTGTACTCAGAATGTTGCTCATCACCACACCCCATCTATCTGGACGTTTTCCTTCCTCAAACTGCACGTCTGTAACTATTAAGCAGTATGTCCCGACCAAGCCCCGAACCAGGAGACTTCCATTCTGTTCCTCCTGCCTACATCCCCTCCCGCTCCGTCCCCCATCCACAACAGGCTTCTGTGCTTAAGGAAACTGCCCTGGAGTTTCAGTGTTGTTATCAGAAAGCAACAGACATCAAGGTCAGTTCAACGAAGAGGAAAGCAAACAACATGGTAGTAAACAGCCATCCCCCAAAAGGCACTTGTTCATAGTGTAAGAGCTGAATGAATGGTGCAACCCTGCCCTGCCCAGGCTCAGCCGGGAATCTGTGGAGCCGGAAGAAATCTCTATCATTGTTATTATTTTGCAGCTCGGTGACTGGCAACGAATAATTTTAAAAGCACCAAAAGCATTGATTTTTAGAAATAAAGCAATTAAGTAGGCAATTTGGGAAAATGAGATGCGTGAATAATGAGAAGCGACTATACCGCGAATGACAACCTTTGTTTGCTTTATTTCAGGTAGTACAAATACACTGAAACATGGATGTGAGCTTGCTTCCAAGGTCTAATGGGGTTCCCTGGGAGATGGCAACCCTTGCCTTAGGCTGAAGAGCCTGAGGATAATTTGAAGTAAAAAGCATGAAACAGAAACTTCTGCGATTTCAGGTATTAATTACTTACAAAAGGAACTACATTTAGCTATTTATATTGCCAAATTATACACCTCAAAACTCTATGAGGAAACTAAAGATAAGAGAAATTAAATACTGTCTCATCCTTGTCATAAAGTTAGAAGAGGCAAAACTGAGATTCAACAGTAGTGCAGTTAAAAAGCAGGATTGATTTTCTCAGAAGTATAGAGCAGCGTGTGCTCCGATAATTATAGCATCATAAAGAATTCTACACTGAAAAATGAATTTCCCAGATGAATCTGCCTTTATTTATAAGCCTGCTCTAACACTGTCTTTTACAAAGAGGACCCGAACACCTCAGGGCATCTGGTCTGTGACTGGTTTTCCTTAATCTTTAATGATGGGCAAATCTAGTGCATTATAGAAGACCACTTCCCCCCCTCCACCCCTGCAAGAGATGTAGATGCCTCTTAAGAATTTGATGAAAATGCATTAACTTTTCAAGGTACTAAGTTGCATTTTAGTGCACTGAGGCAGTAAATGGGTGTACACTGTACAAGAATGGTGCTGACCTAAAAATAAATGTTCCATATAAGCCACTATATTATCCTCTTGGGGTGAGGGGAATAATGGATTGCAACTCTAAACACTCCTCAGCTTCCCAAAAAGGAGGAGGAAATCTGTGGCCTGGAAATGTCCTCTGTCCCTGCTGCTGCATTTGTTTGGCTCTTTAATGGTTCACCCCATTCGATCTTGTGGCTCCTAAAGCCAAGGGTGAGAGCTTGATCCCTACAGAGGCCACTTCAATTGGGAGAACAAAAAGCACTGTTCTCTGTCCCAGACTCTAACGCAGATCCCTGCCAGGTGTCTGCCCTCTGGTCAAAATGAGACACTGGCAAAGGGGTGCTAACCTATGACAGTATTGGGACACAACAAAGGCCACCCCTCTACACGCTACTTCTCTTTGTGTGCCCACAGGATCTGACATAATTCATGGAGGACACAGATCGCACTTTGACTCCCGGCACCAGAAGCCTGAGTCAAATCAAAACAATGTTCCAGTGCCACTTAGAAAAATCCATTAGCCACTCATTCTAAGTGCAGAGATTGGCCTCCTAGCCGACATTTTCCTGCTGGTAACAAACAACAAAGAAACACTCATGATTTAATCTGTATCTTTATGACAGAAAATAGCAATACCAATAAGCTGAGATCAAGTATAGTTCTCCTGTCAGTAAAAGATACTAAACTATCGATAATAAATTCATGTGCACTGAAACAGAAGACTGCTTTTTAATATGTACTAACAAATAAGCCATGAAGACAGGCTTCTCAAATTACCAATGCAACTTTTTATCAGGGTCACAAAACTGTTTTTCTTTTAATTCAGTCAGCTCTTCTTAATTTTTACTTCTCTAATTACTCAGCACTTAATGCTTTTTTTTACCTCAAATATTTGCTTTAATGATGAAATAGCACTTCAAATCTTAAAGGATTAACATTTTATATTTTAAACATGAAGTCTAAATGAAAATTTACTAACTTAAACTCTAGGAAGAGTTTTACAGATTAATAAGCTTTAAGTACAGTTTATATTATTACACAAACTTTAATTTATCAAATGTCACATACATCTTTCAGGATTTGGGGATTTATTTCATTTATGAAGTAGTCAAATGAATCAGCTTGCCCTCACTGTAACAAAATACTGCTTGGTGACTTGTGACAGACAGGGTTTTAACCTCTGACAGCGGGATTCATTGTGGAGCAGGAGCCAATCATAGATCCTGACGACACTTGCCTCCTCTAAGTTGGAATATAAAAAGCCACTTGGAATACAGTATACAGGACTCACTGGCGTGGCAGGTTGTCTCTCAGACGGTACACGCACTAAGATTTTGCTTGACATTACTCAAAAGCAGAAGGAAGAAATAAGAACAAGGAAAAAAAAGATTGTGCTGATTTTAAAATGATGCAAAAACTGCAAATGTATGTTTGTATTCACCTGTTTATGCTGATTGCTGCTGGCCCAGTGGATCTAAATGAGGGCAGTGAGCGAGAAGAAAATGTAGAAAAAGAGGGGCTGTGTAATGCATGTGTGTGGAGACAAAACACGAGGTACTCCAGAATAGAAGCCATAAAAATCCAAATCCTCAGCAAACTCCGCTTGGAAACAGCTCCTAACATCAGCAAAGATGCTATAAGACAACTTCTGCCCCGAGCGCCTCCGCTCCGGGAACTGATCGATCAGTACGACGTCCAGAGGGATGACAGCAGTGACGGCTCTTTGGAAGATGACGATTATCATGCTACCACGGAAACAATCATTACCATGCCTACTGAGTGTAAGTAGCTGTTAGAGCGTATCAGCAGTTCTGCTGACTGCTGTCCTAGTGTTTATGAGAAACAGATCTATTTTCAGGCTTTTAAAAAGCTGTTGGCTTGTATGTAAGTAGGAGAGAAAAGAGATTTTTTTTTCTTCAAGATTTCCTGAGAAACATACTGACAATGAAATCTGCCTTACTTGTTTCCTTGTAGTGTCAAATAGCTCAAAGTTAATGTGCTGGCCCAGCTTTAATAGTATTTAATTTTATAGGGAAAATGTAGAATGCTTGTGTGTTCTGAACCTAACATTACTAAAGAAGGTCTATGAGAGTCTATAAGCAGTGTTAAAACATACGAAATTTATGATTCAATTTGTTTGTCTAAAATATGCACTAGTTTTTTTTTTTTTTTTTTTGCCCCACTGACACTAAAGGAAGAAATTTGCTGGGTGTTTATTTGAACACTGTAACACGTTAGAGTGTTTTCTGTTGTTTAAAACTGTCAGTCATAGAACTTTCATGTTCTTTATAAATTAGAATATTTAATTGTGAATATCCACTCACAATTAAATGCTCTATTTACACTGAAGAGTTAAAGAAGATAAATATTAAATGCATTAACAAAAGCAGTGATGACGCAGACATTGAAAAATAATACTCGCGACCTAGAGTCCGAAATTTCTCAGGAAATAAGCATTGTAATGAGGAGGTTCTGCACGAACGCTGCCTGCGCTCTTCCGGTGGCGCTGGCTGCCCTGAGAGCTCCCTGGCTGTGTACTTCCAGGCAGGGACAGGGATTGGTAATCTTCTAAAAGAGTTTATTCTCTATGAGGGGGAGAACTATCACCTCTACCTACAGCGTTGCTTCTGGGAGATAATACATTTCAGGAAGTTCCCTTTTCAGTTCTCTCTAAAGGAAGGCAGGTAGCCTTGACAGAGCCAGCAGCACAGAAGATTTCTGTGCCGTGAGTCTGAGATCTTGTTTCAGTGCCATGCTTTGAACACTTAAAACCAGACATGACATGCTTTCAAGTCAGCCCTTTACTAAGTAATCAGGTTACGATACAGCTAATAACTTTCACTGATGATCTTGGATCAAACAGTACAGGAGAAAGCCTCCCTTATTTACGTGCGGTTTGGAAAACCCCAAAAAAAAGCAGTTGTTAGTGTTCGGAACTTGCTGTGAGACACTGGGTGCAAGGCCCGAGCTTTCTGACTCTTGAGATAGCTTGAACATGACATCTGATTTTTTGTGCTAATTACTGGCTTCATGTTGTTCCTTTGAAAGGCTGTTCCAGCCCCAGTGTCACAGATGTATTATATTCTCTCTCATTTCTGCGGCTTGGTTAAATTGCTCCCTGTGTCTTGTCCCCAGGTAATTGAGGCCTGGGGGAAGGGTTCTTTCCTCCAGACTGACTGGTACAGCTGCTCAGTGAGTGTAACTACTCAGATTCCCAAAGAATTCTAAGTGGATGTTCCTCCATGGTGTCTCTTGTTCTCTCTAATCATCATCACTTGCAAATTTTATCTGCTGCTCTTTCTTTCACAAAATATCCCCTAGCCCATAGTTCTCTGGAAGGGGACTGGATTCCTGATAAACAGGTGAAAATACAGATATTTGAAAAATTCTGAAAAGCTAGAGTGATTATTTTCTATGACATTTCTTCTAAATCCTGAATGAAGTTACACATAATATTTTATTTTAGAAGAGGACATATGTGCACACTACCCCAGCAGTTAATATTAAGCAGTGACTCTATTTGTGTTTTGATGGGTCTGATGTCAGTCATTTTTTTCTTATTCATTTGTAGCTGACTTTCTAATGCAAGTTGATGGAAAACCCAAGTGCTGCTTTTTTAAATTTAGTTCTAAAATACAGTACAACAGAGTAGTGAAAGCCCAGCTGTGGATATATCTGAGACCCGTCAAGACGCCTACAACAGTGTTTGTGCAAATCCTGAGACTCATCAAACCCATGAAAGACGGTACAAGGCACAGCGGAATCCGATCTCTGAAACTTGACATGAGCCCAGGCACTGGTATTTGGCAGAGTATTGATGTGAAGACAGTGTTGCAAAATTGGCTCAAACAGCCTGAATCCAACTTAGGCATTGAAATCAAAGCTTTGGATGAGAATGGGCATGATCTTGCTGTCACCTTCCCAGGACCAGGAGAAGATGGGCTGGTAAGTGATAACTGAAAAGAACATTCTAACAATCACGTTACATTTTTATTCCTTATATGAACAATAATAGTGAAAAATGACTTCTATTTTCTATGCTCATAAGCCAGACAAAGCATCTTACTCCAAAGGTAGGTTTCTACCCAAAACAGTAGGTGTCAATCTCATTTTCCACGAGGTACCCCTTGATGTTCTTACTTTGCATGAAGACTGAAAAACAATTGTATCATGGTTCTTAATTTCTTATTGAGTTCTTTATTGGGAATGAGATGTAATGTCCTTTTAATTGTAGGATACATAATATATGCATAAAATTATGAAGTCTCTGTATAATTGCAGATTCTAGTATCTACCCAACAAATTAAAACCTTTTTCTTCCCATTTAATTTGCTTTTTTCCCTTTTTTTTTGCATTGAAAAATGCTGGCTTCACATAAAGTAAAAAATATTAAAGTTTTAATTAAAATACCATTATATGTATAGATATACTTGATTAAATATATTCTACTCAACAGTTCCTAATAAATATGTTCAGTACTTACAGAATGTTGAAGTCATCATATGTGTATAGATTACTCTGTGGAATATTGCCAATAAAAGTGTAATTTCTAACCTAGCTAACCTTTGCCTCCTAGCTTATTTCTGAACTGTTTTAGCATACTTGTGCAAGAATTTACTTAGGAATTGCTAATTAATTAAATAGCAAGTCAATGATATGACAAGACCTCATATACTATAAAAATTAATTTAAAAATATTTAATATCCCATAAACCTGAGTTACTGTTATGCCTTACTAGGGCTTTTATTTACTTCTGCTTTCAAAAGTTAATGTGAATATATTTTTATTTTCATCCATTGTCATAATTCACACCAAAATATTGTACTTATAAATAATAAACATGCTTATCTTTTTAATCTTTTGATTGAATTTGGGAATATATAGTCTGGAAATCAGATCTGCTGTGAGTGAAACATAATGTTTGAAGTATTACAATTTCCTAAATGATCTATTTTCTTTACATATGCTACTTAAACACTACATTCCAAACGATGTTCTTGTTGGCAATACTCAGGTTATTTTCATGATATAAGATAAAATTGCTATCAACTATTTAAAAATGTTCTCTTTTGTAGATAGTATTTTAGTTATTAAGGTTGCTAATGGGTTAGGCTTTAATTATTTAGAAGGTGATTAAGATGATATTCCTTAGAGTTTTCCCTGTAAAAGGAATGGACTCAGATGCACTGAAAGACTGAGGCTGTTACAGTGCAAGCATGTCTCCTCCTCCTCCTCCTCCTCCTCCTCCTCCTCCTCCTCCTCCTCCTCCTCCTCCTCTCCTCCTCTTCATGCTGGGGTCCTGAGGCTTGAACCAGGTCCTTGCACTGAGCTTCATTCACACCCACCTCTCCACTTCATATAAACCTCCTCTTTGTTCCTTTAGGGATTTTCTCCCATACAGCTACCTTTGCCATCCTAATTTCCTTCCTCCCATTGCAATCCACACTGTAGTCCATATAATGCTTACAAGTAGTTACTCTGCTCTGACTTTAATACACGCATTCCTTTGAGAAAAGACCTAGGGAAGAGAGAGCAGACGGGTACTGAGTACCCACCTCTCCCAAAGTCACTAGACACCTGCAGCTGATACATGACCCACAGTGATGCAAAGAGAATGCACATTCTTCCGTGCTCCCTCCCACCTTTCCTTTTCTTTCATCTTACACATATTTTCAAAGTGTCTGTCATGCTATTATGTGCTATTATGTCTGATAATAATATGAAAAGAAACGAAACTTTAAAAGGCATAAAGTGAATGACCACAGGGAAGTGTCTGCTGCTATTATATTCTTTAAGACCATAAAAAGAAAAATGAAGCCTAGCATGAACAAAAATTCCTTAATACTGTATGCTTCTTTAAAAATATCATGAAAATTATGTTTCTTTTCATAATAACAATTTTCAAGACAGGAAGGATTCCAGGCTCTGTTAACACACCTTGCTCTGTCCTTTTCACACAGAATCCCTTTTTAGAAGTCAAAGTGGCAGATACACCCAAAAGGTCCCGAAGAGACTTCGGTCTTGACTGTGACGAGCACTCCACAGAGTCCCGGTGCTGCCGTTACCCCCTCACGGTGGATTTTGAAGCGTTTGGATGGGATTGGATCATTGCACCCAAAAGATATAAGGCCAATTACTGCTCTGGAGAGTGTGAATTTGTGTTTTTACAAAAATATCCTCATACTCACCTTGTGCACCAAGCAAACCCCAGAGGCTCAGCAGGCCCTTGCTGCACTCCTACAAAAATGTCTCCCATTAATATGCTATATTTTAATGGCAAAGAACAAATAATATATGGAAAAATTCCAGCCATGGTAGTAGACCGCTGTGGGTGCTCATGAGCTTTGCATTAGGTTCAAAACTTCCTAAGTCATGGAAGTTCTTCCCCTCAATTTTGAAACTGTGAATTTATGTACCACAGGCTGTAGGCCTTGAGTATGCTATAGTAACTTAAGCACAAGCTACAGTGTATGAACTAAAAGAGAGAATGTATGCAATGGTTGGCATTTAACCATCAAAATAAACCATATAATAGGACATTTTATGATTTCCAGAGTTCTGAACTAGGAGAAGATCAAATTACATTTATGTTCATAAATATATATACATATATATGCATATATATGTATATATATATATACCACAACTACAATCTAGGCAAGGAATGAGAGCACTCTCCTTCTGGTCTTCTGAACTAAAGGAGTATGGTTAAAAGGTAAAGTCTTGTTCCTTAACAGGTTCACTTAATATTTACAGAAAAATCTATATATAGCCTTTGTAAAGTGCAGGATTGTTATCATTTGAAAACATTCATGTACACTTTGTATTGTATACTTGGTAAGATAAAATTCCACAAAATAGGAATGGTGCCTCATACATATGTTTCCATTCCTATTATAATTGGACAATCCATGCCAACGGTGCTAATGCAATGGGCTGAATGCCTACTACAGGGTTCTCAAACAGACCATGCTCTGTCAGATAAGATTCTTCCCATTTGAGGTGCATTTCCCCACAGCACTAAGTGTGGAATGCATTTTCTTTAAGGAAAGAAGAATTTTTTTTTTTTAGAGGCTAACTTTCAATTCTCTCGCACAGTGGGAGAAAGTGCTCTATCTTAAAAGGCAGCCAAATAGCATTCATTTCTATAAACATTTCAAAGTCTCAGCTTGCCTTTGCCACATTGCAGTTTTGTGGTAAAATAACAGAAATGACTGATTCTATCAATATTGTATAAAATACTCTGAAACAATTGCATTTATATAATATGTATACAATATTGTTTTGTAAATAAGTGTCTCCTTTTATATTTACTTTGGTATATTTTTACATTAATGCAGTTTCAAATCATTAAGGTACAAAGACATGTCATGTATCACAGAAAAGTGACTGCTTCTATTTCAAAGTGAATTAGCAGATTCCATAGTGGTCTTAAAACTCCATATGTTAAGGTTAGATGGTTACATTACAATCATTTTATATATTTTTTTACAATATCAACATTCACTTATGGATTGATGATGGCTGTATCTGTGAATATGAAGTTTCAGTGGCTTCATGTCATTGTATTCAAATAGCAATACTCCACTATTTCAAATACTATAAACATTACTAAACATACCAAAATGATTAACTCTAGGATATAAAGAAAAACAAATATGGTGTCTCAATATGAATAGACACTTTTATTTTATAATTTGACAATGAATATATTTCTGCATTTATTTACTTCAATTTTGTAAATTGGAATTTTGTTAATCAAATGCATTGTACTTATAGCTAAATGAAATTGTTTCTTACATAAAATGTGTAGAAAGTATAAATTATATTAAAGTGTTTTCACATTTTTGAAAGGCATCGCCATTTTATGTTGTAATGATTAATTGTGATTTTTTTTGAATTTTTACTTTATTATAAAAGTTTAATGGCTTAGTACACAAGTTTGATTTAGGAACTTAAGATGTGTTTACTCTAGTTCTCAGTGGAATTCCCAATGAATTTGCTTTATATATACAAAAGCAAAGACTAGTTAGTGTCTTTGCATCAATTTCTCTCTATCTTGACCTAAAATCTATTTATTTCATAGGTTTGATTTCATTGGATTGCAGCTGGCAGTGGTGTAGAGTCCTGGGGTTACAGGTTCCACCAAAGTGTCAGGGACACAGGAAACCACAGTACTTCCCTAGCACTTAATGGGACTAACATTTTCCTAAGCATTGAAGCATCAATTTTCAAATTAAATAGCAAATTAATTTTTAAGTTACCTACAAATCTTTATGTACTACTGTACAAGAGTGTATCTGAAGCAATCCCTGTCCCCTACCTTCATTTGTTTAGGGATTTGGCCATTCTGTGACTTAAATTTAATGGGGAGGTGACTAAAAGTTTATTATGCTACTATTTCTGAGTAAAAAATATTCATAATTAACACAAATGCAATTTAAAATTTTCTATTTGTATATTAATGTGTAAGGAATAAAAATCTAAGTCCCAATACATTCTACCTGCCTTATCATTCATCCTGAGAGCAGTTGTTAAAATTGTGACACAACAAAACTCCATTAAAATAATAAAAATATGTTTTTAAAAAATAAGACATGATTACTACCAATTTGATAACTAGGAAATTGAACTTTGAGTGGTTATAGACAAGTTTGGGTTTGCCTAGAATGTGACATAAGTTGAAATCTCATTTATATGGCTATTGAGGGCTAGGATACATACTGCGAAACAAAAAAGGAAATGCTACCCACTTTGTTCATCCTTGAATGGCGGGAGGGGTCAAGCAATGAAAATAGAGCAGAATTTAGTTTAGTTTTGTCTATATGGAATTTGGCAAAGTCTTTGGGAAAGGCATATTAGAATGGATAGTTTGTAGCAAATTTATCTTTGTTGTCACTTAAAACTAACTAGGTAGAAAACTGAAATATAATATACTACATTATGTATCAAAAATACTTCAGTGAGTATGATATCCTCTGAAAAATGGAGAATACTCATGACGGTTGTACCTAGGAGGTTGTCCATCCTATCTGACAGACAAAATGAACAATGCTGGGCAAAGTTTTAACAGCTCACACCAGCCTTGACGTAAGTCTAACTTATTCTGCCTAACTAAGCATTCTTGGTACAGAAATGCATGGCTTGCAGTGGAACACATACACACTCTTTGCCTCATCGTTCCAAGCTTTACATGGCTTTAATAGCAGAACCTCACTTGTAATAGGGTGAGTTTTTAGTTGAGCTCACATCATGTCTGCACTTTCCTTTAAAACTGACCTCCATTCATTTTCCTTGTATTACTTCTATGTCTGCAAGATAAGTGTAATAGTACTTGCTAGAAATAACTTAGTCAGACTTGTATCTTAAAGAAATTTGTTGAAGTTTTACCGTGAAAAGCAATTACCTTGATTAATTTAAAACCTTTGAACCAAAGTTTTAGAAAGTTAACTTAGGAATTTACCTTTTGTTTTTCTTAACCACTCAAGATTATTCTGTTAAAACTTTCTGTACTTGCCTTATGTTGTGTTTTTCCTGATGTCTTGTGAAAGGCCTTCTTCACAACACAATTTAATTATGTGGTTTTGGACACAGATCCTCTACAGCATTTTCCAGAACTGCTCCCACGCACATTAACTCAAGCTAAGTAGCTAAATGTCTCTTGGCTCTGTTCCCAGGGAACTCTGGATTTGGGCATTATCTTCAACCAGCCAAAACAACATATCAACACAGGAAAATGTGGTTACATGATGTCACCAGACCTTGACAATACTGTCACTGAATTAGGAAGGCAGGACTCAAACGGAAACCACTAGTTTTCTGAGTAGGCTATAGAGGCTTTGGGAGAAAAATCTTCACTGTTATTGGAAACACTTAGAGGGTTACTGAGGCAACTGTCTGGCTTCATGCCCCAAGAATATCTTCTTGAAAAACTGCATACTTCTGCAGTACTTCAAATAATGGATTAAGTTACGTGGCTACCTCCACCATAGGCAAAAGATGATACTGGGAAATCCAAGGCTATCTGGGGCTTGAACCTGGCCAGGTGTCACAGTCTATGTAACAAAGAAGGGCAGAACCTAACCCCCTGCTTGTGGCTATGTGTTGTCAACCAGTGAAATTGTTCCCCACTCTAGAATGTACCAGAAGCTGTGACTTAGACTGAAGTGCCTTAGAGCTCCGGAGTCATAATTCAAGATAAGTTGCACAGGGGCAGCTTGCTACATTTCCACCTACTCATAGGCTATGGCATATCTCTACCACCAAAGCAAACTACACCTAGTGGGAGACTAATGGGAGGAATAGTTATGCTCCTGAAGGGCCAGCAAAGCTGCCTCCTTTACAGAGATGTGTACACTGAGTAGTCAGCTCTTTACAGCTTGAGCAGATGTTTTACCAAATTCTAGTCCTGGCCCAAACAAAACAAAACAAAACAGGGTCACTTCGGGAAAGGATCTGTGACAGAGACTAGAATTTGACCATATGCACACGGCTTGTTAGTGTGCTTGGGAGTCATGTATCTTGTTCCACTTGGCAGAAGTAAACAGTCAATAGGGTCTGTAGATGGGCAAGACATAGGAAGGTGAGCTTACAGGATAAGTAAATGTTATCTCCATTTTCAAAACTAGGATCTTGAAACTCAAAAAGATCCATGACTAAAGGCTAACAGGGACCAACTCAGAAGGTGTGTACATGGTGGGAGAAATACAAATATAGCAGAAGTGGTATAATTTTACAAACATCAACTCTCTTCTCAAATGCCCTAATCTAAAGAAAAGGTATTGTGTATCTAAGGATATAATGTGTCTACATTTCCTTACATCCAGCTCAGCCTATGAGTTGAGCATAAAAAAAAGATTCTACCAATGTTTAAAGCATCTTTCTTCCTAAAAAATTCCCAGCCACTGTCATGAGATCTTTACATAAGAAGATGTCAATGAACTACTTTCTGACTCAATCTGTTTATTGCTTCTCTGTACTTGGTAACTAAGCCTAAGCTTAAAGTTAAAAGTTAAACACTTGATACATTTAGACAAGGACTCTCTGGAAAAATAATCTAACAGTTGACCTTGTTAATTCTCACTAATAATAAAAATGCAAATGATATTCTTTTGTCAACAGATGCATTAAAATGTAATGATAATATCTAGTGCAATTTCTAAGGATGATTAGAAATGAACTCTCTCTATAGAAAGGCCCTGGCCAAATAGATACTTCCAATTTGTAATGTTAAATTAAGCAAGATTTTGCCTGACATTGATTTTGTTGTCTCTATGTAATTTAACTGAACTTCATCTTAGGGTGCTAAGAAACAAAAAGCCTAATTGAAGGTATATCTTGTAGCCAGCGAGCTAACTGATCAGACTGTGCACAAATACTGGAACTGGGACCAACCAAGCCCCCTTGTGTCACTTCCTGTTCCTGTTTGTAAATACCCCTGCCCATATTCATTGACCCTATTCTGGTTCTGAGATCTGCAACCATAGTTACACATTATTTTAATTTTTTAAATTTCTATTTTGTGTGTATGAGTGTTTTGCCTGCATGTATACCTATGGAGCAGGTTCACGCCTGGGCACCAAGAGTCAGAAGAGGAAGTTGGAGGCCCTGGGACTGGAGTTGACAGATGATTGTGAGTTGCCATGTGGGTGCTGAGAATAAGCTCTGGGTCATCTACAGGAGCAGCCGGTGCTCTTAACTGCTGAGTCATTTCTCTAGCTATTATATGTTATTTTTTAAATCAGAACTAACATATTTCAAATATAGAGAAGTAAAAAGATTGTGATAATATTCAAATTTAAATTTATAAACATAATATGTGTATAGACCTCCACATTACAATATATATATACATATACATATAAGTATGTTATGCATACATTTATTTAATTAGAAGAGGTTTAGTTACCAATAACTCCCAATTCAAGCTCATCTTCAACAATGCTGAAATGCTCTCTCTTGCAAGTCCAGATATAAGACAGCTCTGGGCAATAATCAGTAGCTCAGTAATTTAATAAGGACCTAGATTCTTTCCATCTCTTCTTTCTGACATTCTCATTGTGCTTTGCTAGGCCCTTGGGCTGTTATGGTTACAAAGTGGCTATTGCAATTTACATGATGTCCACTTATCAATTAATACTTCCAGTAGTAATAATGTAAGAGACCACCCACTTCTCCACACTATCTTCTTCCTCTTCCCTGCCCACTTCCTCACACTGTCCTCTTCCTCTTCCTCTTCCCTTTCCACTTCCCCACACTGCCTTCTTCCTCCTCCCAAATACTTTCTCTTCTACTTCTATGCTTTTAAAAAGAAATCTGGGTTTTTCTTATGAGAGAAAATATACAGTATTTGTATTTCTGAGTCTGACTTTTTTTTTTTTTACTTAACATACTTTTTCCATCCATTTTCCTGCAACTGACATAATTTCATTTTTCTATATGGCCAAATAAAACTCCATTTTGTATATATTTACATTTTTCATCTATTCATCTGTTGATAGACATCCAGGCTAATTCCCATAAGTTGGCTATTATTTGTATAGTGCTGTAATAAACATGGACATGCAGGTGTCTCTGTAGCATGCTGACTTAAGTTTCTTAAGATATATATAGTAGCCTAGCCTGATCACATGGTTGTTTAGTAGGTTTTCAAGGCTGAAGTAATTTGCACTCTCTCTAGCAATGTATAAGGGTTCTCTTTTCTCCATATTCTCTTTAATGTTTGTCCATTGACTTTGTGTCTTTGTTAGGGGCCAAACACAGTCTTATGTATGCCAATCAAATGTGTTAACACTAAATTATATATCTCCACTTTTTTAAATTACAAATTTCTAAAAAATATTGTATAATGTCACACAGATTGGCATGTATGTCTTCCTTTTTTTGCCATAATTAAAAGGCCCTTTCAACTATGTTTATACCTTAATTGCATTATATGTTTTAATTTATATGGTTTTGTTACTTGTTATTAAAATCTTCAGTTCATCTCAACTCTATTTTTGTGTGAGTAGGAATCAATTTAGTTTTCTTTAGATGACCTTCCAGTGGTCATCATTCCTATCTGTTCTCTGCTGACTTCCAATGGGGAATTGTGTCAATGGACACTTCCTCAACAATCTCATGGATTCATAGATTCAGAAAGTTAGTTTTACAGGCTTTAGGAATTGTCTTGAGATGTAAGAACAAAGTGTAGATGAGCATGTAAACAGTAGGATATTTGATGTTACCAGGTTTCTAGCTGGTCAGAATTAGATGTGTCCCTATCCATATGAATCTATTCCACCAAGATCTTCAAGGGGTACCCTGTTGTATTTTAATCCTCTCTGGAGATATTGGACTACAACAGTGTTGGGGCCAATAACATTGCTTCTGACAGGCTGATTTCAAGGTTGAGATCTGGTTACCGCCCCTTCTGAGGCATTCTCTTGATTGGTTGATAAAAGTTGCTGATAGCCAAATAGCTGGGCAAAAAGAGTATAGGAAGGCGGAACTTCCTGAGATTAGAACAGGAACCCTAGCAGAGGATTAGCTCTTTCCATCAGGAGACACAGAAGCAGATAGATGTGTTTGAGAATGCTGGAAGGTAATCACAGGCATATGGCAGTTTGGGACTAGGTGATCCAGGTTAACTTAGAGTAGCTAATTGAGAGTCTGCCCAGCTAAGGGTTAAGCATTGAAACATTAAAAGGTCTTAGTGTATTCAATTAATGGGGAAAGGATCACAGTAGTTTATTGGCCATCAATCCAAGCAATCCAGGGCTGTCGGACTCTGGGACTCCTGGACTCCTGTCGAACTCAGGCGAATCTCCCACCAAGCCACCGGTAATTCTAACAGACTAATATAACAACTTATATTACTTAACAGAGTTTAGGTTACAGATGTTGTAACTAATAAAAATACTTTTAAAGGGAAAAAAGACCGACTGGACTAAAGCTTATAGCCTTTAGGGGGAAAAAAGTAAAATACTGCCTAGAATATTGAGTTAGGGGGATTATATTTGCTACATTTTAGAAAGACAATGAAGAAGTAAAAGGTAACATTCAAGTGTTCTTGATGACTTTTTAATGTTTTTTTGATGGTATGGGGATCAAATTTAGCTTGATGGAGGTAAGTAAAAATTTTAAACTGAGAGCATCCAAGAATACTGGAACTCATGCTCCGACCCTGTGCCACACAGACTCAGAGGCTTTAAGAAAATTCTTTCACACAGTTCTACATCTCAAATGATGCCAGAGTGACTGGGTATCAATGAAAGAAGTAGATTCCTAGGCCAAGGGCATCACCCTGGATCCTGAACTCTCAATGGTTTCAAAGAAAACCTAAAAGTAGGTACTCTCAAGGGTAGATTGTTGAGTGTGTTGCTTTATTGTCTGCTAGGCTTAGCTGTGGATGGTGTGCATGGTGTGCAAGGATATCATAGATGCAGTTAGCAGTTTGGGCATCAAGAGTAAGTGCTGAATGGATAGAACTGAAATCTTTATATTAAATGAGCCAGACTCAGAAAGGTTTTTGTTTTTTTGCTAATATGTGAGACCATTATTTAGATTCATGTGTGGAGTGATGTGTAATTGTAAATGAGGTCATGAAAAGGAGAAAAAGATCTTAAGGGAGCAAGAAAGAGGCATGTTTGCAGCTGACATGGAAGCAAAAGACCTTCTCACTCAGAGATGAGCCATAGGGGCAGAGAGCATGGCCAGAGGAATGCCTTGCTGGGTTCCTTCTTACAGTTCTTAGTCTCATTAATAGAAGAATTTTAAAATGGAGTCAACAGGAATCCTGAGACCACTATGCCTAGATTTTCAAAGCAAAATCTACCAAGTTGGCAAGCTGTAAATCTCAGGGGTGGCCTAGAAGAGGGAGATGAAGAGAAGTCCACTCTCCTTCATGGCCAAGAGAGCAAACAAGTGCAGCAGTGGCTCTGGCACACAGCCACGTGGTAAAAGGAAGGAAGGAAGAAGGTCAGAGAAAGCCCAGAGCCAGGCAAAGTCTGCCCAGGCTTCGGATATGCCAATGAATATCCAAAGGAAACTAAAATACGGGGAAATGTTATGCTTTCTGAATAATGTGGAAGACAGGGTAGTCTGCACTTCAGTGGGTTTTCAAGTAACAGTACTGAGTTCAGGGATTCTGGGAAGGAACTGTGTTCTACCTCATTAAGAGGGTAACTATTCTTCCCATCTCCTTCCACAGATATTAAGTCAATCAACCTTTGGGATGGTTGGTTTCTTGAACAAATGATTGACAGACCCAACTGGATTAACTCTTAAAGAAGACAATTGTATGCAATTCTCTAGTCTTTGGAGCAGATAAAAAGGCCATGTCTCCACCCAGGGCCAGAGGCATTTGACCAGGTCTTGAGGAGTGGCAAAGCTGGTACTTACCTTTCTAGTGTTAGCAGAGAAATGAGAGGAGGGGTTCTAGAGGCAGGGCCTCCATTCCCAATGGGTCTAAGGCTCCTGTGACATTCCTACCTCAAGAGTAGAGACCCTAAAATTTCTTAGAAACTGGGCTGGAATTAGAAAATAGATACAACCCATTCCATCATGAGAATCCAGAGATCCAGTTCCAAAGCTGCTCATCAGAAGGGCCTTGTGTCTGGACTGGAGTTTTTGGCACACTTCACATGGCTTCCAGGCAGGGGCAGGCACTCATATGAGAAACCCAACCACCATTCTAGCATTCCTGGCATCTGGCCAAGATAGAACCAAGAACATTCACTGATTCTGGACAAGGTCAAAACAGAACTTATCATTTGGGAGTCTCAGTTCCTAAATATACCTGACCAGTTTCCATTTCTTGTCCTCATTGAAGGATGTGGAATATCAGTGGGAAGGGGATAAATTAAAACAAAGCATAACCACACACACACACACACACACACACACACACACACAATGCCTGAATGAAACCCATTACCTGGTTTCCAAGCAATAAGAAGTCAGGAAGGGCCAGAGAATTGTTTGGAAGGCTACAAGAGTTAGCCAACCCCTCTACTCCAGAGTCATTTTAGAAATGCAGATGAGAGTGGAGGAAGGACTTCTGTGAGATTCTAGTAAAAAACCCTTAAAACCTCTATTTTTAAATTGTAGTAAAATTAAACAACAAAGTTTACCAGTCAATGATTTTAAATATGAGTATCAGCAGGGTTATCTATATTCATAGTGTGGTGTAGCAAACCTGTAGAACTCTTCCACCTATAGGTTTAATTGTCAGAACAAGTTTTTTTTTTTTTTTCAGCAAGCTCATAAGAGAAAGAATTTTAAAAGTAAAATGTAATCTTCTTAAAGAAAATACCAAAATCGATATTTTGTCAGCGAGTTTGGGATTCTAGCTCATCCTGGCAGAAGTAGGGTAGTTCTACAGAAGAGTCGCCAGCTCTGGCTCTAGGCAAAGTAGACAGGAACTGAGTTGTGTTTCTTGCAAATCATGGTCTTCACAGCATCTTCAACTGTTCTTTGCTTTCACACTACAAGCTAAAAGCATACTATTTTTTTTTAAAAAAATTTACCTTTAATTTATGTGTATTGTTGTCTGGCCTGCATCCATGCCTATGTGAGAGTGTCAGATCTTGGAGTTATAGACAGTTATGAGCTGCCACGTGGGTGCTGGGATGTGAATCCGAGTCCTCTGAAAGAGCAGTCAGTGCTTTTAACCACTGAGCCATCTCTCCAGCTTCTAGAGGCACTCTTTCTAACCTGGCTGGAATCTGCTCTTGAAATACATTCCAGGTCACTGCATTTTAGGATCTGAGCTGTTTGCACCTTCCTGTCTGAAAGTTCCAATACCTGAAGGTTTAGAGAGAAACTGCAGATGGCCCTCTTTGCACTGTGCACAGCATTTCTCCTGAAAGTTCCTGGCCTTGGCGTCAGGATGGCTTGGCTTTCTAGGATTATGGCCAGCCTGTGATGCAGACGCAGGCTGCTTTTAAACTATCAGACTTCTTATGTAGGTTCTTAATGGCTACTGCATTTGATATAAGTGAATATTTTTCATGGGATTGTGTCCATCTTTCAACCTAGTTAGCTATGGCAAAGATCAGTTCAGGTTTTATAAAGCTAAAAGAAACCAAGTCCCAAGGGAAGACTTCAAGGATGTTGCCCTTGTAGCTTCTCTCCAGGTCATTGCCGTCAAGAAGCCATTTGGTTGTTTTTATGATAAAATGAGACTTCATATTTATTAATTTATAGTTTATTGGATTATTACACAAATTCCAGATATGGTTATGACATATCTTTTATAACTTGCCGAAATTTGCTTACTAGTGAACACAGTAATTTTTATTCATTTCTACCACACAACCCAACCGTACTTGCACCTTGTTTGAACAGGGTTGTGGCCCTGGTCTTCTAATACTTGATCTGCTCAACCCAGTACTCTGAGTCTCTTCTGTTCTGCTTAAGAGGCACACTGAATATCTAGAAAGGATCCCACTGTGGCACTAAAGTCATGGTAGTAGAAAGAGAATTGTTAATTATAGTATACACATCTACATCATATAAAACAACTAAAGAAAGTGCCTTTCATTTTCTAGTATAATTGAAAACATACCATCAAATTATACTCTCAAAATTATAATGAGTAAAAACATATTGTCAAAACTCTGTAATTTTTTTTTACTTAATCATATTATTTCACCAGGTTATTGGATAATATGTCTAGGATGCCACTTTTTAATACTTCTGTTCCAAAATATTTAACAATCATAATACTTTTCTGCTCATTTTCCTTTTTTATTTAAAAATTTTTCCTACAATATATTTTGGTTATATTTCCCTCCTCCTAACTCCTCCCAGATCCTCCTGACCTCCATACCAACCCAACTTTAAGCTCTTCCTCTCAGCTCATTTCGAGTCCCTATATAAAGCTCATGTGTTCTGTGAGACTTTAATTTAATCAGGGAAAACAAGTGAATCTTCTGAGATCTGAAATCTTGTAAGGCACAGGCTAACTTAAGCCTTGACTTTCCTAAATCCAAACATGCTGCAAAGATTGAGTCAGCTGTATTTTGCCGTGGCCCATAGCCACATTATGATTTTGGGAGCACATAGTTGGCAGGGTTACATAACCGTCTGTCCAAGAGAGCTCTAGCCAGGATCTTGCCAGCAAGAAGTAGCAAGATGTCTTGATAGTTACCTCAGTGAGTCTTATTGCTTTGAGTAATAAAAATAACCAAGCACTTTAGAGCAAAGATTTATTAGTAGCACAAAATAAAAAGGTTTGAAGTAAATTTTCATTAGTGCAAAGATTCACATAGAATGTATAGGTTTTTTTTTTACTGAAATAGTATACAATTTTGAGAAAGAGTTTGGACATTTTTTTCTACAAAATAAACACATTCATCATATGACCTAGCAAGTCTGCATCTAGGTATTCACACTCCAGTAAATATATCCACCTAAAATAAAATGTTTTCAAATGTTCAGAGTTGTTTCACTTATAATATTACCATCAGGAAACAGTGTAAATGTCTAGCACATGTTGAATAGATAAATAAATTGTGAGGTACCTGAAAAACATAACACAACTAACATTTTTAAAGGAATGACTTAATAATACATCTAATACCATAGATGACTCTCCAAATTTTTAAATTTATTATTTTATTTCTTCAAGTTACATCTCAATCACAATCATCTCCCTACTCCCCCCTCCAGTCCCACCCTCCCACCCTCTTCCACCTTAACCCACCCATCCCCTTCCCTTTTTTTTTAAGTTTAAGGTATATCTTTTTCTCCCCAACAGCTCCCCTTTTCAGTCCAACAAATGTCTCTTTCTCTTATAACAATAAATACAATACAGAACAACAGAAATAATTAGGCCACAATTATGAGGGTTATATGGCTTAGCGTACATTCCCAATGTCCAGTCCATATGTATTTGGCACCTGACTTTAACATTCTACTATCTAACCATCTCCATGAGTTTTTTTTTCTTTTTTCTTGTGCTTTTTTTTCGTTTGTGGCGTTTCTATTTGAGTTCGAGGCCAGCCTGGTCTACAAAGCGAGTCCAGGACAGCCAGAGATATTCAGAGAAACCCTGTCTCGAAAAACCAAGTGCTGGGATTAAAGGCGTGCGCCACCACCGCCCGGCCATCTCCATGAGTTTAAGGGTCTATATCCAACTCAGCTTTCATCCTAACTTTCATCACAATTTTAAAAACATCTTCTTAGATCCAGAACACCCTCTTGATTCCTAAACAACTCAAAATTTAACTATGAGACTCGAGCTATCTATTCTTCAACCACCTCAGAACCTGAGAGGGATAAATATATCTGATTATATAGGAAGGGCAGGGCCCGCAGCTTCCAAAACTAAGAAATGACATACCAGTGGCTGCCTGGACAGTTCCCATTTTCTCTCCATACATTACAGCATCAATCTTCAGCCGTTTGGCCCCATTTCTCTGACAGACATTGATTGTAGAGCAGGAATTATGAAGGACTTACCTACCCTGTCTTGGCAGAGCTAGGCTGTCAACTTACCTGCTTCCAAGTTTTGTCCTTTTGGGACAGCATTCTGTCTACAGTTGAAGCAAGGGATTTTTCTTGCCAAGAGATAGGCTTGCCACTAATTCAATCATCTCCCACTGGAGATTCTTCGATGCTCATCTTCTACTTGGAGTAGAATTCGGGGTGCTGTCAGGAGCTGACATGTCTTGATATCAAAAAAATCTAAAGTTAAGAAAACATCTTTGAATGCCATATTCTACAGATCTCTTAAAGTTTTTGAAGACGCCCTATCTATCTCTTATATTAGGATAAGTAAATGTTGCTTGTCTCTTAGCAACTTGATTTCTGATTAGCTTAGAAAATAACTATAATAGACTGTCGTAGTACCTAACAAAATGACAGGCTTGCATGACTATTAGTTTGCATTTCTTAATTATCCTAAACAGTTTATGACAATTGGTAGCCAAAGGCCGAAACTTCACATTTCATTTTTTTTTTTTACCCCCTAACCCTTCCATCCCACTCCTCTGGAGTGGAGTGTCCCTACATAACAGTCCCTCACCCCAGTTCAGAGGTCATATGAGGGCCAAGAGCCTCCTCATACACTGGGGGCCTACAAGGCAGTACCTGTAGTGTCTCACTGCCAGGGAGAGAGAACTAAACAACAACAACAACAACAACAAAAACAAATAAAAAATAAATAAATAAAAAGTCAATGTCCATGTTCCCTTTGGTGTGTTGGTTGTAGTATGGATATCCGTACTACATAGCTAAAAATCCTACTATAAGTGAATAGATGCCATGTGCATCCTTCTGAGTCTGGGTTAGCTCACTCAGGATGAGCTTGAAAAGTAGATGGAAAAAAGGATATCTGCTGTTTGAACTCACTTATTAAATGACATTCCAGAAACATCTGAACTCTAGGAAGAGAAGCAAATTAGTTGGTGGTCAGAGAAACTTCCTGCTTGCTGGCTTCCCTCCATGGTGTCAGCAGGTGCTGTACAGGCTGCCACAGAAGAGAGATAAATGGCTTTTCTCAGCACTGGGCCTTGTATGCCATACCTGCAGGCAATATGTATATAGTGCTGCAATGGTGGCATGACTCTTTGGAGATAACCAACTGCCTTCTTCTCATATTTGAGAACAGAAAGGATTTTGTGCCTGTTATGGTAAAACTGGTCAGAGACCCATGGCTGAGAAGGTCATTATTATTTTGCTGAGTGATCATGTTATCAAAATGCCTCCTCAATATTTATGTTTGCTCTCATGACTTAGGACTTCTCTCAGACTTGGTCAGAGAAACTTTTGTTTTGTAGTGGGAAACACTTAATATAGAGACTCAAAATTGGTCAAAGTGCTGAATAAGTGAGTGGGAATGCCCCACCCCAGATATATAACCTCCTACCCCAAGGCTCAGGGTACATCATGGAAGAGGGGGTGGAAAGAATATAAGAGTTCAAGGATAAAAGGAGTTCTTTGAAATGCTGTCTTCTGGAAATGACGCATTGTTCTTATATATAAGAACTCATAGGAGCTGTGGTTACTTGCACAGACACTACATAGGAGTAAGCCAGTTAAAATTCCAGCATGGATGGATGACATAGATCACAAGGATATGGGTCTATAGACAACTGATAGCTGCTCAAATAGAGTCATTTCTCTTTGGGGAGGTAGCAACAGGAAGGTTGCCTATGCTCTAGGGAATGGCCCTACACTCATGACCATATGGGCAACATCAAATGGACTCAGTCAGCAATTAGAAGAAGAGGAGGAGGAGGAGGAGGAAGAGGAGGAGGAGGAGGAGGAGGAGGAGGAGGAGGAGGAGGAGAAAGAGGAGGAGGAATCACCTCTGGCTGGGGAGGTCATAGACTCAAGTAAGAAATGTACTTCTATTTTTTTGCTAAATGTGTCCCATCAAATTACTTTATTCATATTTATGTCTGTGCCCATAGACAAGTACTGTTGTCAGCTTTGTTTGGAGAAACTTCCTTTTGCAGAAGGCAGCAGTAACTGCAGAATCCCATAGCTGATCAAAGTGATGAGAATGAATGACTATTGAGTGTTTCACCGTAAATGGGACATCTACATCCCCCACCCAAAGTTCAGAGAATATGTCAGAAGAGGGGTTGGACAGAGTGACAAAGCCAGTGGAGGAAGTATGGAAAACAGTTTTCTGGACACTGCATGCCATTATACTCTTAAGTTCACAGTAGCTGTGATTATGTGTTCAAGAACTGCACAAAATTTGGCCCCTCATCCTCCTGACATAAAAAAGGGAGAGGCTCATAAGTCAATTAATGGTTGCTGGGAGAGGGAGAAATATTTTCTTCAGTGGTATAACCAATGGCAAGGCACCTATAGTCCCATAAATAAACCCTCACTCATGCTTTTGCAAGCAATCCCAATGAAACTCACAAGGAAGACTGACTAGAGGAACTAGTATTCATATATGTGAAAATGTCTGCTATCATGTATAAGTATTATATTCCAATAAGACAAAAACTATGCTCATGACAAAATAAAAATCAAGTTCATTAGAAGCAAAATATATTTAAAAGAGTCTGTAGATATTTGTCTAGGAATTTTTGGAACTTATTTAAGCACACAATATTTATTTAAATACAATAAAAATCAAAAGAAGGAAGCTATAATGATTTATTCAGTTATTCACTCATTGAACATCTCCAAATCTCTATAACATGTTGAAAGCACCAAAACTCCCCCACTAAGTAGCCAATGACTAAAGACCCACAGTGTTGGGAAGTGTTTAGTAACACAAATAATATGGTCTAGAATAGAGACTGGACATGGGAGTGAAGAAACTGTAAGAATCTGCAGCCACTCCAGGGCTAGACAATAGTATTCAAAGTTGATGCAGCCGATAGAAAGGTGTGAATAAAGGATAGGGGGATGGAGAGAAGGGAAGGATGTCCACATAAGGACAGACCTAAAGGTAGAGTACAGACATGTAGATAATGTCTAGAATGGCTGTACAAAAGCAAAGAAGTAAGCCTCATTCATTTCTAATCCACAGCTCAGGGTTATGCAGTCTGAAGTCTCAGTTTATAACTGCATCTTGCTAATGAACTCTCAAATGATTCCTGCGAACAGATAAACCAGAGCTGTCCATGGCTCCAGTTAGGCCTGTAACTCTCAGCTACTATTGGCTAATGTGGTTTGTTAGCTACAAGACAAAACTGCTCATCTACTGCTTTTACTCAATTTAAACTTCAGGCTGTTGTTATTTTTGCATATTTTACAGATACTCTTGAACTTCTTTCCCTCCTCTTCCTAGCCTTCTGGAAGGAGTTTGAGAAATGGAGAGTGATTACTAGTTTGCAAAAGACTGCATACTTACTAATCAATGAATGGTACTACCCAGCCTTGTGAGCAGCATGATCACGTTGCGCCTGGGCACACGCAGTTCACAAAGCTGCTACACTACTGTTTAAGGAACACTTTCCCCTACCTGAAAGGAAAGAATTGCTAACATGGATGGGATAAATTCGTGTTTACGACTCTGAATGCTGTCATGATCCAAAAGTGATTTTTAAAAATGTTTTCCTAACTTCACAACAGTAAGGACCGATTCTTTTCTTTCCTTTTGTTACCCACTACCAGCAAGTGAAGAAGCTTTCAACTTCATTTCTGACTCTCTACTATATAAAGCAACAGGGTTTTTTTTTTCCAGTAAGAAATATCAACAAAGTTGAAAAGTAATTCTTTCAGCATTTTTGCATTATAAATGATGCCCTTACATATTTAAGAACACAGTGATACTTATAAATTAAATTCCAAGGAAAGTATATTTTAGGGGATTGGAACCCTGTGCTAAGAAACCACTACGTAATGCTTTTCATTGTTTGATAATTCACTAGACAGACAAAACAGTACTGCAGGGGAAACTCGGGTGTTTTAGAGCAGAAGCCCTCTAAAACAGGGATTTAAGAGAGATGAGCAGATTTCAAAGTACCTAGTTGAATGGGTGGGTGCACACAGAGTTTCCTACTGCGCAGCACACTTGAACCTATCTTAAAAGGCACATTAGAAGGGGTGAAAAGAGTTCAGGCCAGTTAGTCCTTGGCACCTCAATAAAGACTGCCAGCATAGTTATCAATTGATCCAGCAGTGCCCACACGTGTCAAACAGGAATGGTCCTGAGGCCATTGGGTTTACACACGATCCTGAACACCTGTTAGGCGCTGATGCCTTCAGTCACTTCTGACCCGGGATAAATTTTAACAGGTGACAGGCTTTGGGTTAAATTACCAATTCCCTGAGGCATCTCGCCCTCCCAATCCTAAGTATTTTTGGCATGATTTATATGTTCTTTAGTTTCTTTTCTAATATAATTTAGAGTTAGGTCAATAACGGTACAATTCTTAAAATTGCTGTAACTGTTCAATTCCTGTAAGTGAGAAAATACGTACCATTCCATTTTCAATATTTCCTTAACAGAAAACTATGAATAATAAAATATAAAGGAAAACTGACAGCTGATTTTTCAGAAGAGTGAGAGAATATTTGGGAAATTTAGATTATTATATTCAACTTATATATAATTGCTAGAGCATTGATGCATATTTTAAAACACACATGGATGAAACATTTTAAATCCCCTCCACAATACACACCAAAGGCTAATTTTTAGAAATGAGCACCATAAATCATAAATTGTATAATTCAAAAACCAATGTACAAATTGTAAAGTCTTTCCCAGTACATGGGAAAACACATTAGAAAATACAAACTTAAACATGCTGAGCCTGCATTTGTCCTATTTACTAAACATAAATCATTATCTCTCCAGGACACTGGAAGTGAGGCCATTCGCCAAGTCCTTTCCAGCATGTTATCGTATGGTAAGGCTCAGCCATGCACCCACTGCTGTTCTTCATGGCTCAAGCTTTCCACTTGACTGGTGATTTGTGGCTGTTTGTCTCAGGTGTTGAAGCTGAGTAGATAGCTCCTGAGCTCCTCTATTCAATGGAAGTTTAGCATTTACTAATTTTCAGTGATTCTTCAATAACTAAAAGCCAAAGTTCTGACAACTAAAGAATTTCTACACTGAGTCTAGAATTCATTTTATATGAAATTTAAGTGCAAAATAAAGTATTTTGAGAGACCTCTGATATTTTAAGTAAGATAATGGGTTGCTTTGTTCCTTTCATATTTCATGAAATAAAAGCAGGCAATTCTATGTTGACGCATTAAAGTGCTACAAGTTTTCACCAGCTCTATGAGTGCGCATGTCCGAGAACAGCTGAATTACAAAAGTAAGTTAGACAAACTAGGCAGGCACTGAGGCTCCATTGCACTAGGGCCTTGCCTGGCCTATTCATTCCTATTCCCCTTTCCTACTCCTGCTCTGTATGAACGTATTCACTGTTTCCAGAAAATGGTGACTGTTTCCACACCTCTGAGCTTTCTTCAGTTTTCCTTCTTCACTAAATACCCATCATCCTTTTTGCTTAGTAAAGTCTTCAACTTCTGTGCATTCCCTTCTGTTCCTCAACAGTTGATGCTAGTCCTCCACCTAAGAGGAAAATGTAGTCACTTTCCTCTTTTGCATAAGACAGAAGACTGTTTTCTTTGATGAGCACTGCTCACCATTTCTCCAAGTCTCATCCATTACTAAATGTTGCTCATCTGTCTGTGTGTTTGTTTGGTTGGTTGGTTTGATTTTTTGAGACAAGATTTCTTAGTGTATGTTGGCTGTCCTGGACTCCGTAGACTAGGCTGGCCTTGAACTCACAGAGATCCACCTGCCTCTTCCTCCCAAGTGCTGGGATTAAAGGCATGAGCCACCATGCCCAGCAATTATGGACAGCTGTGAATTGCTATGTGGGTGCTGGGATTTGAACCTGGATCCTTTGGAAGAGCAGCTAGTGCTCTTAACTGCTGACTCATCTCTCTAGCCCCTGTTTTGTTTTTGAAACCCCAGAATGCAAGTACTCCATTTTATTTCTGCTATAAGTTACTCAGACAGGGAACTACCATGTCTTGCCTTCGTGAGGAAGATACAATTGCTTCTCTGCTTTTATATTTCTCTCTCTTCAAATACATATCCAGAGGGGACCAAGAAGCCTTTTCTGAGCAGAACTGGACAGCTAAATTCACAAAGCTATGTATTGTGCTACATCCTACACATTTGGTGCATATATAGGATCAATTAGTTAGAAATAGAAAACCGACCTAAGGAATTGGAAGTGGCTGTGGATAACTCATGATTTTAAGTGGGTGTGAAGTTAAGTAAATTTTCCAAATGAAATTGTATATTTGTTGTCCATTAAGTGAGTGTCCAGGTGACACTAGAGGTGCCATAAACACCTTAATGTGTTAAGGGAGATAACAGTAAAAAAAAGAGCAGGAATGAAGACTTGATGGACAACTGTAGTGGACAAATAAGAAAGAACAGAGAAAATGGGAAGGTTGAGGAAGAAATGTATATACACATTTATTTGGATGACTTTTGATAGATTTAGAAAATACAAGGAATAGAATTATATACATGTTTGTAAGTACATATAGCATATATATATATAAATTTGGCAATTGTGTACATTATAGATTGGAGGAGAGCAATAAAATCCTGGTGCAAACTGATTATTAGAGAAATAAATATGTAGTTGGGAGTGGTGCTGCATACCTACAATCTTAACACTTTGGAGTTTGAGGCAGGAAAGTGGTTATGAGTTTGAAGCCAGCCTTGACTTCATGGTAAATAACAAGATAGCTAGAGAGACACAGAATTCTGTCTCGAAAACAAAACACAGAAATGAGAAGAAGAAATTTATGTGCACCATGTGGGGATGCAGTAATTCTGAAAACTAAACTATATTGAGATATTTCTCAACCTGATTAACAGATATTTAACAGGAGATACCTTACTGCACTCAGGCATGCAGTTCTCTGGAACTGTGTTTATGAAGAGTAGGTGACTCGATGAGATAGTAATTTGTATGAACATTTTTAGTGTCTACAACAATCAGGTGCTACAGAAAAATCCAAGGGAGTAAGCAAAATGAGCTTGTCTCCTACTTGGAGCCATTGACCAGAATCCACCTGTGAACATTCTTCTGAAAAGATTTCTTTATTCTTCATCTAGACACAGCCAAACAACTATACCCATAGTTTTCTGTGTGTAATAAGGGACAGAAAAACATGACTTCCTGTTTCCATGAGAAAGTTCTGAAAACACAGCCCTGGTGTTTGGCTGAACTGACCTGGCACACCACTGTGAAGAGCTCAGGAGATGTATAGATGATACACATAACCTGACTGTGCACGCAGAATCCAACCTGTGACAGACAGCATCATTCTGAACACATTATAACTCGCTTCTCCTTGCAGCAGCATCTCATTTATAATTTTACAAATTAACAAATATATATCTAGAGTGTTTAAATGGATGCATGGGATTCCATTAAATAAGGAGCCATAGTTTAGTTGATAAATTTCCCACTGATGGATATTTAAAGTTCCAGTTCCTCTATGGTGTAATCAATATACATCTTACCATACCTAGCTATCTCCTGGAATTGTTGGATCAATATTCTGTATCTTTTACATTTGATGTATACATCTTTCTGAGCCACTTTCTGAATGAATCAAAATAATCATTGCTTCTATAAGTAAAGAACATTTCATGTAGCTTGCCAATTTTTCTGTGATGCATTTCTCAAACTGATCTGTAAGTATAACTTCCTTGTTAAATAATGCAACAAATATCTCCTGACAACAAAAGCTTAGAGACATTGGCAGAGAGAGAAGGGCCATGGCTCCTGCTTTCATGTCGTCCATCCATAGGGAAAAAAGAAGTTATTTCATCTGACACACAAAAGAACTTCCTAAAATCCAGCAAATTGTGTCATAACATTTTTTAGGATGATCATTATGAACAAGTTAAACCAATTCATTTGAAAATAAATCTAGTCATAGGAAAACTAGATTTCTCATTAATGCCTATTCATTAAGGATGTGACTAACAGGGTTCATTAAGTTCTTAAAACATTAATACTATTTTATTTCATGAGTTGGGGTGTAGTAAAAGACCCTTTGTTTAGCATGTGTGTACATATGTATGCACACACACATTCACATTCCTTTGTGATAAAAGTGGTTGTTTCACTGTTTTGATGTTTATAGCCCCTCAAGGAATGAGAAACATACAAGCAACATGATGTGTACTGAGCAGGTTGTCTTTATATGTTTAGGAGGTGTGTGTGCAATCACAATTATTAAAAGGGACTGTAGGACATGAATTTGAGAGACTGTGGGTAAGGGGCTACATTGATACAGGGGAGGGGTTGGAGGGAAGAAAGGGGGAAACTGTGTATTTATATTTTAATTTCAAAACATAAAACTTAAAAAGGAACACATAAATAAGAGCCTCAGAGCCTGGAACTCATCTGCACAGATGACAACTTCCTGAACAGAACACCAACAGCTTAGGCTCTAAGACCAACAATGAGTAAATGGGACCTCATGGAACTTAAAAGCTTCTGTTAGGCAAAAGACACTGTCATTCAAACAAAACAGCAACCTACAGACTGAGAAAAGATCTTTACCAACCACACATCTGACAGAAGACTAATATACATAATTTACAAAGAACTCAAGAAATTAAATGCCAAGAAACCAAATAATCCAATTAAAAAAGGGAAACAGAGCTAAACAGAGAATTCACAAAGGAGGAATGGCTGAGAGACACTTGAAGAAATGCTTAGCATCTTTAATCATTAGAGAAATGCAACTCAAGATGACTCTGAGATTCCATCTCACACCTGTCAGAATGGCTAAGATCGAAAACTCAAATGACAGCACATGCTGGCGAGGGTGTGGAGAAAGGGGAACCCTCCTCCATGGCTGGTGGGAGTGCAGGCTTGTGCAACCACTATGGAGGTCAGTATGGCGATATCTTAGAAAACTTGGAATATCTCTGCCTCAAGACCCAACCATACCACTTCTAGGTATACATCCAAATGATTCCTCACCAAACAACAAGGATGTTTCCTCATCTATGTTCATAGCAGCTTTATTTCTAGCTTAGTAATAGCTAGAAACTGGAAACAACCCAGATGTCCCTCAACTGAGGAGTGGATTAAAAAACTGTGGTACATCTACTTAATGGAATACTACTCATCCATCAGAAACAACGAAATCATGCAATTTGCAGCCAAATGGATGGAACTAGAGAAGCTCATACTAGTGAGCTAACCCAGTCTCAGAAGGATGCATATGGCATCTATTCACTTATAATTGGATTTTAGCCATATTGTACAGGATAACTATACTACAACCAATGCACCAAAGGAAACAGGAACATAAACTTTGTTACCTGTCAATGAGACACTTTGCCCTCATGGTGCTGCCTTGTAGGCCCTCATGTGTGAGGAGGCTCTTGGCCCTCATGTGACTGCTGAACTGGGGCAGAGGACTGATATGTAGGGACACTCCACCTCCAAGGAGTGGGATAGAAGGGAGAGGGGGTAGATGGTGGGAGGGCAGGACTGGGAGAGGAGGAAAGAGGGCACTGTGGTGGAGATGTAACCTGAAGTAATAAATAAATATAAAAAAGAATGTTCCACATAAATCCCTTTATGTTTAGTTTTATTTCTCTGTTAAGTATCTCATAGCTACAGCACATGGCTTGGCCTCAGTACAACAAAAGCTAAGTACCACAGAAAACAAGAGAAGCCAGAAAATAAGGGAAATCTATGCAGAGAACTGACCATTAAAAACACCACCTTTCTTCTGGGAGTTTCTTTTAGGGTCATAAACGTTATGGCATACACCTGTAGTTCCAGAACTGAGAGGGTGAGCTGTGGTGGTGACGAGCTGTAGGTTTACTTAGACTGCAGGATACCTTGACTCAAAAACAAACAAAACCAGCAGATTAGAATTGAGTTTCATATATGAAATTATATTTTGAAAATCTACAATGCCAGGCCTGCTCTTATAAGATAAAAATTTTAAATACTTTTATACTTGTAATTTCTGAAAAATTACTTTTATACATGATATAATGTGCAAGCATTTTAAGCACAGTTCCACCCCTTGACAGAAACCCCAAATGTAGTAGGTCACCATACAATTATGTTCTTTCAAAATGTACCAGGGAAATTGAAAATCAAACACCACTGATGACAGACATTTATATCAAATTCACATAACTGTCCCTAATTATAAATATAGATAAACATTCCAGCATTATCCACAAGTATGTCCTCCTACTAATACTTAACTGCAATTACATATGCACATTGAAAGGCGATATGCCCTTCACCTTTCCTGCACTGCTCAGAAATATTAGAATATCACCAGCTGCCATGAAGGTCACACTGAATTCTGGGTGTTAATTGTGGCTGACTTATGCATGTCACTTTATTTAAAAATAAGGATGTCACTTAAAATTGTTCTAAAAAATCCTACTGTTTAAATAGAAACTGGAAGTTTATTAAGAGACTATGTTAGTACACACTCTTCCATGTAAAAAAGATGGTAGGAACATACAGCACGTGAAACATGGGAGAAAAATCAGTCAGTTGAACCCTCCCGTCGAGTTTGATTGCTAGGACAAAGCCAGAATGGGGTTGTCACTGACTCCCCTAAGAGTGCATGCAGCATTGTGTGTGCATAACTCAGACTTGGATGTGGAACATAATATAGTGTGTGGGGTGAAGGGCAAGAGTTAGGGGGCAGGAATATTAATTACCTTTCAACAAATGGCATTGAGTATGAAGTTAATGCTAAGGTGCATTATCTTCCCAAGGATCAAGTTAAGTATTCATATTTTAGTACAAGCAAGGAAATTGCTCTAAATTCTCATCATGGAATTTTGGACTCAGACTGAAACATATAATTGAGATATCTGTTATATATAAAAAAAGAAGGGGGTTGTTATGTAAGTTAATGTGATTATGAAATAACAAATTCACCCTATTCTTAAAATTCTTATAGTTTAACACTAATAAAAAACCAACTAGCCTATACTAACTCCCCAAAAGGTCACTTGCTTTCCCATGTCGGTGGTTTGGCTCCCGCATTTTTTTTTTTTCCAGAGCTCAGGACCCAACTCTGTGCCTTGCTCTTGCTACGCAAGTGTTCTACCACTGAGCTAAATCCCCAACCCCTCCTGCAAATTTTTAATCATGTAAATTTGCTTCTAATTTTCTCCAAATTTCAAAGCCCTTTCAGAACATCTCAAGTATACACCCTCTTACCTCAAAGCCCTCACTTGCCCTCCACGTTGCATCTGTTCTACCATCTCTACTCTTTTAATGTTCAAGGTCATGCGGCCATGTAGGGTTAAAGAAAGTCACTTTCTCCCTTAAATATAAGAGGTTGATCCATAATGACATACATAAGAATGTGAACAAATCTTAATCCATGATTTTCTAGCAAGGACTCAGAAGACTGCATGTACCATATGGTCCTATTAACATTACACACTATCAAAGGAAACCTTTTAAAGACCAAAAAACACAGCAAGATTAATGAGGTGTTACATATAGGAATAAGAGTTGTCTACAAGAACAGAGCATGAATATTTGTGTGTGTGGTGTTTATATATGTATAGTGTGTGTGTGTGTGTGTGTGTGTGTGTGTGTGTGTGGTGTGTGTGTATAGTATGTGAGAGTATGTGTATGTTTGTGTATGTGTATATAGGATGTGTGTGTATGTACATATGAGTATGTTTGTGTGTGTATAGTGTGTATGGATGTGTATGTTTGTGTGTATAGTGTTTGTGTGTGTATAGTATGCATGTTTGTGTGTGTGTGTAGTGTTTGTATGTATATCTGTGTAGAGTGTGTGTAGAGTGTATATACAGTGTGTATGTGTGTATTTTATAGTGTTTATGTGTGTATATTTGTGTGTGTATAGTGTATGTGCATGCGTATGTTTTTGTGTATGTGAAAGTAAGTGTGTATAATGTGTGATATGTGTATAGTGTATGTGTGTCTGTATGTTTGTGTGTGGTATGTATGTATGATGTGTAGTGTGTGTATAGTGTATGTTTGTCTGTGTCTGTGTGTGTTTGTGTGTATATGTGTGCATGTATGTGTACATCTGTGTATGTAGTGTGTGTGCATGTGTGTATATAGTGTGTATACGTGTGTGTGGTACTGTGTAGTGTGTGCATGTGTTTTTGTGTATGTGTGTGCAAGTATGTGTGTATAGTATGTGACAGGTGTGTATTGTGTGTATGTTTGTGCATGTATGTGTATGTGTGTATTTGTGTGTGTAGGCTGAAGAACAACATGTAGTAGAAGCCTGAGAAAAACCGTCCATCTCTTCTGAAACAAGTTTTCTTGTTGGCCTGGAGTTAGACAGGCTGGCAAATCCTCAGGATCTTCCCATCTCCACTGGTGCGGCACTGGGATCACAAGTGCATACCGTCACAATCATGGGTTTCACATGAGTGCTGGGAACTCAGGGCCTAGTGCTCACAAGGTCAGCACTTCACCAACTGAGACCTCCTCCCAGTCCCACACAAATAGTTCTTTAGACTGATAAGAGACTTTAAAAATTTTGATTATTGTTACAGTTAAATAACCATTATACATTTGTCAAAATGTATAGAAGTCTGCAACAAAAGTGAATATAATATATACAAGTTATCTGAAAATATATAAAATAATACTTTTGTGGAAATGTGGTGTAGCCAGATTGAGATGAAGAGTGGAAAGAAGAAATAAGGATCTAAAATCAACTATAGACAGATGCTGAAGTTCCTAGTCTGCTGACAAAGATTTTGAAATCTTCTGTACTAAATAGTGTATGGCTCAAAGAATTAAGATTTTCAAACATTGATATGAATTTTAGGAAGATTCATTCTAGCATTAACATAGAGGAGTAACATGGTAAGAAGTATTACTTTAAGTATAAGATTGCCTCCCTACAAGTATATTTGGAAGAGAAAAATGTTGAATGTGTGTAGACAGACAGAAAGAGAACTAGAGGTTGAGAGACAGATAGAGGTTTATATGTTTCTTTATAATGAGACAGGAGACATGTAGATCTCACATGTAGTCATCCCAGATATAGTGGTGCACACTTTTAATCCAAGTAATCAGGAGGCAAAGGCAGAATGATCTCTGTGAGTTCAAGGCCAATCTACTCTAACGGTGAATTCCAGTCCAGTCAGGGCTACATAGTCAGAACTTGTCCCTGCCCCACCCCACAAAAAAAACTTTATGAGTCACAGTTAATAAAGGAATGAATTATAAAGTTTTTCCTGGACTAGAATCTTTAGCAAGGTGTCTTATTTATTTTTGTACTATACTTAATTTATTTTACTCTACTTAATACCTCTACCTCCCTTCCAATCCCCAACACTATGCAGGAGAGAAAGAAAGTTAGAGGGAGAAGGGACATAGGTCTCTTTGAGCTACTTCCTGCTGATTAGGGTTGTAGGGTTCTTTGAGGGCAATACCAATCTCAATCCAGATGTCCAGCAAACCAGCAGACAGTGGCAGGAAGAACCAGCATCAGTTTGGGGGAGCATCAGAAGCCAGGAGAGCAGCAACCTCTTTCTTCCTTGTAGCTTTTTCTCTTCTTCTTTGTAGAGCCCCCTTCTCCTTGGGGCTCTGGCTTTTTATCCCTTTCGCAAGTGCTCTGAGTTAAACTTGCTCAGCTGGCTAAGCCACGCCCCTGCTAGCTCATGAGACAGTTAATACTTTACACCTGTGTCTTAATCAGCCTCACACCTGGGATTAAACAAAAACATTCTTATAATTGGTTATTTTAATAAACTTATACCACAAGAACCTGATATTTTAGAATAGGATATAGGACTCCTTGGCTACCCTGAAGGAAATTCTTGACCATACACCAGCCTGGATAAGCTCAACACTTTTAGGTCTAAGCTGGATCCCGGCTTTGTACAAATGGCATGTGTTCACTAGTCTCCAGGAGCATAACTTAATTTGCACCATATGCCCCCCATATCGTACAGCCTAGCGTTCCCAATGCAGGTTGGTACCACAGAATCTGTGCTCATTACAGAGTTGCTCAGGCTATATATAAGTCTAACTTTGTTTCTTTGTATATAGGAGAGTGAACTGTGCACCTTGGAAAATGAACATATTCTCTGCAAATCTTATCTTGTTGGACTCCCTTTAAAAAAAACAAAAACTAAAACAAAAGACTCTCAGAGAATCCTAGGTAAACTGATTGGTCTATGTTCAAATGTCAAGGATGCCCTACATTTGCACAAACCCACAGTGATAGATTCTAGTGTTATTACCAATGCACTTGGAATGCTGCCTTTCATATTATTCTGCACACCTGCATTTTCACCTGCACGTCACATCTGCTCCCCATTGTACTTAGTGCCTCCTGGAGTACATGGTGAACTTAATGGCAGCAATAGGTAAAGATTTATAGGTTTAGGGGAATTGGTATGAGGGAAACTACTTTCCTCTATTTTGATAAGAGTTTTGTCAGTCTGTCAGAAAGCATATAAAAGATATAGTTATAATTCAATTAGAAAATGTAGGAAGATAACTATCTTTCCATCATACTATTTAAAAATAGATTGGGAAGTAAAATACATTTCCTTTAGGGTGTAAATACATCACAGAAACTTCTGTTGGTGACCCAAAAGATCTCTAGGCAGCTTTCCTTTTCCTTAATTTTCTAGTAAGATGTTCCACCTAAAACAAAATGATTGTTCTATTACAAAAATATATTAAAAATTTGACCTTGTAACAAAAGAGAAGTTGGAATAAAAACAAAGTTTTTCTTCAGAACAATAAACCCATAGTATTGTAAAGATCATTACATATGCATACACTCTGTCAAAGCCTCACACTCTTACAGCATGTGGACTTGACTCCTATACTCTACAATCTCATTCTATTTGTTTTAGTAAGGGTTATTTCATGATCCTACACTATTCTTGGTAAATTACAGTCAACAAGAGTCTGCACACTCTCCCTGAGTGTGTTGTGCTATCTGGCCAGAGCTAATCTTTATCTTGGGATAAACTAGTTAAGAAGCACAGAAGCAGCGTGTAGAAGGACATTGCGATTTTTCACAATAGTAGACATAATCATTAAGATGAGCATCAATGTAAATTATACATAAATATAAGTGACTTAATCAGCTGCTCAAATATCAGTATAAATGACACTGTGTTTGAGCCATTGGTCCTTTTTGAACTGTCAGCAAAGGTGAAGCACAGCACTTCTGTAGCATTCTCAGGCTGGACATAAACTCTTCCTTCATGAAGACTTCTCCTCTGAAGGGTCCCTCAATCAGACACAACAATCAGACTTGCTCTTTCTTCACATTAGTAAAAGAGCAAAATGAAGAAACAGCTCCAACCCAGACACAAGAAGGCAGGTCTGTGGTAGACCTCAAGGAACTCCACTTAAGGCACAGACAGTAATAACTGAGGATTTCAGGCTTGGTGTTTACTGGTCAATGTCCTGGCATTTCTGCATGCGAACAAACCTGAGGGATAAGTATTCTGTACCCCCAAGTAAATCACAAGAGGGGTTAATAACCTGCTCAAGGTTGCCTAGCAGTGAAGGGCAGGACCCATAGTTTACTTTTTAAATATACAATAACTGATTCACCTCTCATTTACCAAAAGGCTAAAGTACATTATTCAATATAAGAAGCAGTTATTTCCATTATTCAGAGGTTGAGAAGGTAAGTTAATCAGCTAAGATATTAATTAGTGGGTGAAGGTACTCATTGTCCATTACTGGCCTGTCCTCCATCCCTTGGACTCACAGGACAGAAGAAAACTGAGTCCTGAAAGTTACCTTCCAACCTTATGTGCTGTGGTATGTGCTCTCACACACATACACACACTAAACAAATAAGAAGCATACAAATAAATTCATACATATTCATATAAATATATCAGTAGAAATAGAATACATAGAAACTTTCAGGATATGAATAAGTCCATTGGTTCATGTACTCCCAGACCTTCTATGTAGGCAGCATCATTTTTATAATAATCAAGGAGAATTTTTCCTTTATATTTCAATAGACTTGTGTCTATTAAAATGTGTTTTATTGATTATCCGCATGGACCTTTTGCATGTCGTGCATAATCTTGAAAAGTAGGTAGGTCTTCACTTAGCGAATGCAAAGGCTTATTGAGGGATAACACCAAAAAAGGATAAAAAGAGGAGGCAAAGTTAGGTAGATTTGACATACAGACCTGACAGCTTCACTTATTCAATATGGCTCATGGGGGAGTTAAACAAAAATGACCAGGTTAAAGAGAATAATTCAGGGGCTGGAGAGATGGCTCAGCGGTTAAGAGCACTGGCTGCTCTTCCAGAGGTCATGAGTTCAATTCCCAGCAACCACATGGTGGCTCACAACCATCCATAATGAAATCTGGTCCCCTCTTCTGGCCTGCAGATATATACCTGCAGACAGAACACTGTATACATAATAAATAAATCTTCAAAAAAAAAAAAAGAGAATAATTCAGAAATTAAGCTGAGTTTATGTTGTAACAACATGGTGTGTCACATCACAGCGGTTTATTTGAAATATAGGTATTCAGTCAAATAGCGTATCAGGTGGCAAATAAATATGGCTGTCTCTTTGATATCACATCACAGAGAAACTTAGACCACAGATTAATTAATTATTTAAATGTTAAGAAGAAGAAGAAGTGCTTTCAATGCTACAGTTCGGATTTGAAATTTCCCCAGGAGACCGTGTTAGAGGGTTGAATCCCAGGACAGCCTATTGAGAGCTGGCAGCATCGTTTAGTGGTAGGATCCAGTGGGAAGAAATTGGGTGAGTGGAGATATGTCTTCAAAGGTGTATCAGGAACCTGGATCCTGGGTCTCCTTCCCATCCTCACTCCTGTCTCAGCTGCTGAGCTGACCAATTTCCATGGCTTCACGTTCTCACCATGGACACACTCAGAAGTATCAGAGCCACCTGAACTCATGAGCCAAAATAAATCTCTCTTCCTTAAAGCTGCTTATCCCCAGTCTTTCACAGCTATGGAGAGCTGACTAACACAATAACTCTTCACAGAAATGGTTTATGCTTAAAATAAAGCTAAATATCCAGTGTGATGGTGCATGACTTTAATCCCAGAACTCAGGAGGCAGAGGCAGGTGGATTTCTGAGTTCATGATCTACAGAGTGAATTACATAACAGTCAGGGCTACCTGCAGAACCCCTATCTGGAAAAACCCACCAAATAAACAAAAGATAAAACTAAAATGCTAGCATTAATGGAATAACATATAGACAATTTAGCAATTGGAGAAGTACTAGTTCCATTGTAAGCGAATAAATGAACTGATGTCTATGCTAGGAAGAATTTGTTAAAAGCTGCTAGAACAACAATTTAAATGGGCAAATGGATATGAATAAAAAAGTAGTTAAAGAGGAAATCCAAATAGCCAACTGTATCCAAAGTTCTCAAAGCCACAAAACCTTTGATCTACAATTGATCCTGCCAGCAACAGTAAAGGTGGCACAGAACTTGTGGGAGTGACCCACCAATAACTGGCCCAATTTGACACCCACACCACAAGAGGGAGCCCACACCTGACACTGCCCGGAAGGAAGGCCAGGAACCAGACACAGGATAGCCCAGAGACCTAGGATAGAACAGAACACAGCTGGGAAGAAAAAGGGCAACGAAAAGATCCCTAATGATATTCTGCTATACTCATAGGCCAGAGCCTTGCATAATCATCATTAGAGAAGCTTCGTCTAAACAACTGAAGGGAGCAGATGCAGAGACCCACAGCCAAACATTAGACAGAGCTTGGAAATCCTGGGGAAGAGGGGAAGGAAGGGTTGTAGGAACCATAGGAGTTGAGGATGCCAGAAGAACATATCCCATAGAATCAACTAGCCAGGGCTCATAGGGGCTCACAGAGACTGAATTGACAATCAGGGAGTCTATTGGGTTTGACCTAGTTCCTCTGCATATATATTATTGTTGTGTAGCTTGGTGTTCTTGTGGAACTCCTAACAGTGGGAACACGGACTGTCTCTGGCTGTTTTGCTTGCTTTTGAGACCCTTTCCCTCCTACTGGGTTGCTTTATCCAGCCTTAATATGAGGGGATGTGCCTAGTCCTATTGTGACATGTTATGCTATGTTTGGTTGATATCCCTGGAGGTCTGTTCTTTTCTGAAAGGAAATAGAGAAGAAGTAGAACTGGGAGGAGAGGAGGGGGAGAGACTGGGAGGAAAGGAGGGAGGGAGAACTATGGTTTGGATGTAATATATAAGAGAAGAAAAAAATAAAATTTAAAAATTCCATATGTAAGAGAAACATACAAAATCCTAAAGCATTCTTGTGTATTAACAAAAAAGATTCTTTTAATAAAAAACTGTCAAATACCTAGGAATCAAACTACCTATGAAGCATGGAATCCCTTCAAGGAAAAAGAAAAAACTAGAAAACTTCCATTAGCAACATAAATGACATCATTGAAGATGTTAATGGCAATTAAGCTGTAGTGATACAGTCAAGATATATATGAGTTCCTAAAGATAGAACAACTAAATTGAAACAGTCAAACTCCACCAGTGTTTATGAGAAATTTCAGTGAATGTAAAGACAGCAGGAGAAAGTAAGCCATCCAACTCATCAAAATGAATAACAAATAGGCAAATGGAAGGCAGCCAGGCCATTCTGAGTCCAATTCCAGGTGAGCAGAAGGGGCCCTGACAAGTCCTGCAGAAACTGGAATTGTTGAGAATACACGAATTTAAAACTGAGCCTCCAAGGCTCCCTCCAGGAGAGGTCTCCATGCTGAGGAGAACCAAGAGTGAAGCAAAAGATAGAACAATACAAGAAGGACAAAAAGTAAAAGAAATGGTCTTGGCAGCACATGCTGGCAAGGGTGTGGAGAAAGTGGAACCCTCCTCCATTGCTGGTGGGAGTGCAGTCTTGTACAACCACTATGGAGGTCAGTTTGGTGATATCTTAGAGAACTTGAAATAGCTCTGCCTCGGGACCCAGCCATACCACTTCTGGGTATACATCCAAATGATTCCTCACCAAATCACAAGGAAGTTTCCTCATCTATGTTCATAGCAGCTTTATTTGTAATAGCTAGATATTGGAAACAACCCAGATGTCCCTCAACTGAAGAATGGATTAAAAAACTATGGTACATCTACACAGTGGAATACTACTCAGCTATCAGAAACAAGGAAATTATGCAATTTGTTGCCAAATGGATTGAACTAGAGAAGCTCATCCTGAGTGAACTAACCCAGACTCAGAAGGATGCACATGACATCTATTCACTTATAGTCGCATTTTAGTCATATAGTACAGGATAACTATACTACAACCAGTTCACCAAAGGGAACATGAACATAGACTTTTTTCCTGTCAATGAGACACTTTTCCCTAGTGGTGCTGCCTTGTAGGCCCCCAGTGTATGAAGAGGCTCTTGGCCCTCATATGACTGCTAAACTGGGGTGGGGAACTGTTATGTAGGGACACTCCACTCCAGAGGAATGGGATGGAAGGGATGGGGGTAGAGGGTGGAAGGGTGGGGCTGGGAGGGATGGAAATAGGACACTGTGATGAGATGTAACCTGAAGTAATAAATAAAAATTTAAAAAGAAAAGAAATGGTCTTGGACAGGCCAGGGGCAGCATCTATGGCCAAGGCTGAGAGACAAACAAAGCAAGTGTTCTCCCCAAAGAGTGTCTAGAAATGTGAGAAAATTCACAAAAAACCAGTTCAGCACCCACAAAACATTCAAAGGCATATGGCATTTGGAAAAGTACATATGCTTTTGACCACGGGATGAAGTTCAGAGCAAGAGCAGTGGGCATGCATGGCTGCATGCCATATGCTCTATTCCTGTTGTTTGCCAGGGTTCTTCCAGGCGGGCAGAGTGTGTGTTGACCAAAATCTCCTCAGCTATATTCTAAAGATGTCCACTCGCTTCCTAGTGATGAGTGATACTTGTGTTAGAGGCCCTGGTGGTGAAAGTAACTTTCCAATGGCTAGCTGGATGAAGGAGTCCCATGGCTACTGAACTTACCTGCGGCTGCTACCCTGAGACGGGCAGCCCTGCTCTTGTAGAATGGAGAAGCAGGAGGTGCAAGTTCCTCACTCCTGGGAATACGCTTATCTGTGCACGTGGGAGACACGAGGGCTCTGTGGGAAGCGATTGGCTAGATGTTAAAACTGAGGAAATGTGTTTCCTGCTCCCCCACAGATCCATCTGTAGAATACACAAGTCTCACTGGCTCAGAGTGTTTGAACATAGTTTCTGTCTTTTACTGGCACATTGCTAAGTGACACATATGGGGGACAATTCATAGAAAGTCAAGTCTAAGCTTTAATAAGAGAGACACTAATGCTGATACCCGACAAGGGAGAGAGAGAACACCGAATAAACCAAGGTAGTTACTAAACAACAGAAACCTCTAACAACATCCTGTGGTGGGAAGGAGATACCAGACTCCAAAGTTTTACAGTATCTAAAATGTCTAGTTTCCCACTGAAAATTATAATTTCATGCACAATGAAATCACCTACAAAGGGGAAAAAAAAATCCCTGCAATTAATGGTAACTGATTCTGGGTATCCTCAGATGTATTAAGCAAAATATCTTAGTTCCTTCCCTGGTACTGTGGTAAAATACTAGCAAAAGCCACTTAATGGAGAAAGGGTTTATTCTGGCTCACAAGATAAGGTTTAGTCCACCATGGCAGGACAATCAAGGCTGCAAGAGCTTGAGATCACATTGCACCTAGAGCCAAGAGGTAGAGAGCAGATGAAGCACACACACACACAGACACACACACACACACACACACACACACACAGACACACACACACACAGACACACACAGACACACACACACAGACACACACACAGACACACACACAGACACCACACACACACACACACAAAGACACACACACAGACACACACACACACACAGACACACACATACAGACACACACACACACTGCTCAAGTCCAGGATCACATCTAGGGAATGGTTCCACCCACAGTAGTGGGTCTTCCCATCTCAATTAAGACCATTAAGATAGCCCCTTTAGGCATGCCTAGAAGCCCAGGATTCTAGATTCTATTAACCATCACAAATCTATCCCTTGTCAAGTTGACACACAAACACCTTCATTTTAAATTACAACCTTCCATCCCTTAACCTCATAGATAGGTTCATGCCCATGTTACTATAAAAACACATTTCCCCCTTGGTTTCCTGACTATAGTTGTGATGCGACCACCTATTTCTAGCTCTTGATACTTTGACTTCCAGCCATTGCGGAATGCACCTGAACTGTGAGCTAAAATAACCCCTTCTCCATTGAGTTGCTTTGTTGTTTTGCCATAGCAACAGGAGAAGAAACTAAGACAAAAATATTTTAACATAGATGCTTATAAATATGGTCAAAGAACTAAAGAACTGAAGAAAGCCATGTAAAAGAGTTGAAGGATAATAAAGAATTAACCAAAAGAGACTCTCAAGAAGAGCAGGGACTTCTCTCTCTCTCTCTCTCTCTCTCTCTCTCTCTCTCTCTCTCTCTCTTTCTTTCTTTCTACAAACAACCAAATAGAAATTCTTTAATTTCAGAGTACAACAACTAAAATTTACTATGAGGGCTCACTGGTGTATTCAAAACAGAGAAGAAAGGAGGAAATAAAAGAAAACACAGAGAACTTACTGACAGACCAAAAGAAATTACATGATCTGAAATCAGAAAAAAAAAACCCAAGAGACTAGAAAGCAGATATCATTGATAAATTACACACAATGGAAGTCCCCCCAGATGAGGGAGCCAAAGGGCAGAAAACATATGAGAATACAACACTGAAATCCTCTTCAAAAGAAAACATAAATATAAACCAAAAAATTCAACAATTTCCAACTAACATGAATTCAAAAATTTCCATCTGCATTACCAAAAGTAGATTCCCACTACACATATATCCCACAGGAAGCAAAAGGAAAGAACATCCAGTATACTTTATTTTCTTATAAACTAATGAGGTAGAAGTTGTTTATAGAGTTTATACTCAACAGAGGAGTTAGTCACTTGGGAATACTTTGTTATGACAATGAGAAATGTAATCATTTTCTGGTACCACCTAGGGAGAAGAAAATAGATTTTTTGATATAACTAGAAGTCTGATTATCCAGTTCTCTATGCAGACTTTCATCACTCACAAAGAAAGGACTTAGCCTTCTCTATGAACCTATAATTTAAGATTTCATAAACCTAAACCCAGAAATCTACATTATACAATATTCACACTATTCAGTTCTATAAGAGACTCAACACAGCTTCCTGAACAATATGCTAATAACTATAGCTTGACCGTTAATTGACAATGATGAAAACCATTTTCAAAAATGAAGAATGTGAGATACAGAATAGTCATATGTCCACATATGCTGAAAGTCATTATGGGTAAGATTACCAAGCGTACATTGATGTGGTACTAGATAGGCTATCTTGGTTGCACCCTGGTCTAGTATCTTAGATAAATTTCCTTTTTATTAATAAAATTCTTTTTTTAATTTGTTCCTTATTCGTACTCTTATGTGGCCATATCTATTTTTTTCAGAAAACAATATTTTTTATTTTTGTTTCTGTTTTACTTCCATATCTAATTTTTAATAGAACTTGGGGCATGTAAATTGGAAACAAGGAAGTGGTATATTTTAATAGCTTCTTACAAGTTTGCTTGTACTACAATTCCCAAAATACCTAGGTAGTTGTATGCTGTATTTACTTCCTATTAGCAATGACAAGAAGCTTTTTGGCTTCCACTTTCTATGCTTGTCTTTTTCTCACCATCTTGGCTTCTTTCTTCTTACTCATTGTAATGGTGACTACTTTGAGGATATCTAGAACAACAGCTTTAGTTAGGAAGAAAACATGTTTAATTTGATCTTTTTTTCAAAGAATAGACTTCCTTAGGCTTTCCGGAAAGGTTTTAAGACATAGTCTTATCATACATTACTAAAAGCAACATCAAGTATGTGTTGGCTGCGCTTGCTGCTTTTAGCAAGGTATTATAAGAAAAAGATGAGCTAAGGCAAAAATATGCCAATTTGCAAGCAGAGAAGGAGGGGATAGAGAATCCAGAAATTTGAGCTTCACAGCTTGGAAAAGCCAACTGCTTCTGCATCTCAAACAACACAAGATCCACTGCCTCATCACTAAGTCCTAAATTCTGCTAAGCCAATTGCTCTATATTTTAGTGTCTGTGGTTGTGGTACTCCAGTTTCAGGGACTGATTTAGTTAAGGTTAGGGCTAATATTTTAACGAAGGGAGCTAAAAATACAAAGGGTTAAATAACACGAATTTCTAGCTCTTGCAACACTCCTGAACTATGCAATCAGCCACATGGCTGTCATCCACTTAGTCATTCAGGGACACATTCTTCGCCCACCATCATATCTTATGAGTTACATTTGTAGGGTCAAATGTGATGATGTCACCCACCTTCTTAACATCAGAAAAGAAAAGTCCAGGAAAGGCATTGCTCAAAACATAGATGAGAACTTGACAAATGGCCACATCTAGTCACATGGGACCTAAAAACTGTAGTCTCTGAATAGCATTTATTCAAGGAAAGGAACTAATATTCAGAGACAAGTCACTGATCTCTAAATATATAAAGAATCGTATAAAATAGTAAACACAGTTATTTTCTACTCAACTTAAATATTTTACTATAGAATTTTACTTTTACTTTCTACTGTTTATTTCATTAGCATATACTAATTATACAAAATGGTGAGTTTTATTATGACATTTTCATGGATATATATATATATATATATAAAACCATGTACACACCCATTATCCTCTTGATTCTGCCTGTTCCCACTGATCCCCTTTTTCTTCCCAAGCAGTCTCCCCCTACATGTGTGTCTTTTTTAAAAATCTGTATTCTGTTTATAAGAAAATGTGTGGCGTTTCTCTGAGTTTCACTTGTTTCACTTAACATAATGTTATGTTCTATTCACTTCCCTGCAATGGACATAATTTTGTTTTCCTTTATGGCTGACTAAAACTCCACTGTGTATATGTACTACCTTTTCTGTATTCATTCATTTGTTGGTTGGCATGTAGGCTAATTTGGCTATTGGGAATAGTGCTGTAATCCTGTGTTATATGCTGATGTATATCTCCCCATGTATATAGCAAGGAGTTGTATGCCTGGCTTATGCCTTAAGCTCTGTTTTTGAGGAACTTTCACACTGATTTCTGTAACAGCTACACCAATTTACATTCATTCCCACAGTGTATAAAGGTTCTGTTTCTCTGTAACCTTATGTTTAATTGTTCACAGTCATTCTGTGGCAGGTAATATAGAAAAACAACGTCACTATTTTACCTTATTGAAAATATTACAAGTTAAATAACTGTCAGTTTATGTTTTTATGCAAATATTTAGCAGTATCTGCATGTATGTCACTGTACTTTTGTATTGTAATATATATATATATTTATCAAATTTCTACAAGTTAAGCAGCTTGAACCAACTTTCATTCATTATCTCTGAGTTCTTGAGGCTTGTAGTTGGTGACAGCAGGCCGAGGTTCCCATCTCAGACTCAAAAATAATGTTGTCACCCACATAAGTTCTTCTCAGGAGGTTGGGAGAAGACTGTGCTTCCTAGATAACCTCTTGCTGCTGTAATGCTGGTCCTCAAAATTGGGAGACAGAAGCACCTCTTTTCTTGCTGCCTACCATTCGGAGATCACTATCAGCTCTTAGAGGTCACTCTCCGGTTCCGTGCAGTTGCCTCCATTGATAGTTATTCACATTAGTAGTTATGGATATTCATAGCATTATTATCTAAAATAATGATTTTAGGGTAACTTGAATGTCTATTATCAAAAGAATCCATCACTAAGTTGAAATAACATGAAACGCCATGAATTAACTATTACTTAGAAATTAAAATAAAATAGTTAAACATTTAAATATACATACGGCTCATATAAAACTTGGAGAAAAAAGACAAGTTGCAGAAGAATAAGTAAAGTTATATTCCATAAACAATAAGTTTGAAAACATGCAAAATATTGCCACATTGCCAAGAGATACAAAATTACAAAAATGTTCAGGAAGAAATAAAATCTCTTTACATAAGTATGCTAAGTTCTAAAGGACTAGAAGACACATGGGGAATATAATACAGAGAAATCACACTGTTTTGCCAAAATCCCTTCCTGTCAGTCAGTCAATAAATGAGGAAAGAGATGGAATCATCAAGGAAGATTTCAAAGGAAGAAATACAAATGGCAATTGAATTGGTGCACACCATCTTTGCACCAGAGGAGTATAAATTAATACTGAATTGATATTCCAGCTTACCCAAGTCAGAATGGCCATCATCAAGAAAACAAATGACAACAAATGCTGATGAGGACATAGGGAGATAAAAATTCTTGTACACATTTGGTGGGAATGTAAACTAGTAAAGTTACTATAGAAATAGTATTGGGTTTTCTTGAAAAAAAAAAAAAACCAAAGAAAACAAACAACCAAAACAACCTACCATACGGTCCATTCATATCACTCCTGGGTAATGCCTGAAGAAGTGTAAGTCAGTATCTATGTGTATTATGGACTATTCACAACAGATAAGTTCTGTAATCAGCCTGAAAGTCCATCAACAGATGAATGGATAAAGGAAATGTGACATATATGCATCATTGAGTTCTACTCAGTAATGACAAATAAAATGGTGCCATTTATGGGGGAATGGGTGGAACTGGAGAGCGAGCGTCATGGTAAGTGGAAAACACTCAGCTCAGACGGCCTAATGGTGCATGTTTTCACTCCTCTGGGGAGTCTGGAGTTAAATGTTTGTGTGTGAAGCAGAGAGAAGAGTGGGTTATGTGTAGGAAGGGAGAAGGGGAGAAGGGGAGAAGAAAGGGCAATGCAGCTGTGAGATGCAGACATTGTAAGTAAAGGGAAAGACAACTAATTCTGTTCAGGCTGCTATCGCAAAATGCCATAGACTGGACAGCTTATGAAAACCAGAAAATCCCTCACAGCTCTGGAGACTGGGAAGTCAAAGACCAAGGTGCTAGCATACGTGCATCAGTGAGGGACTGCTTTTTTGATAGCGGTAGTCATCTGCCATCACATGGCAGAAGGGCAAGGCAGCTCTCTGGGACCTCTTTTATTAGGACACTAATCCTAATCATGAGGCTCCACTCTCAACACCTAGCATTTCCCAAAGCCTGACCTTTTAAGACTACCTCATTGGGAGTTAAGTTTCAATGCACGAATTTGGAGGACACACAAACACTGAGCTCATAGTAGAGTGTGAGCAAGACAGTGAAAATGTAAATCATGTTGCTTTTATGATCCAATTGAATGTCCATTTGTGTATAATGTATGTACAGTTGGTTTTAGAAGCTTTAAATATATTCATACTCTTTGAACCTAAGGGTAACTGTGTACCAAGAAAAAGGTATAATAATACATAACTTATATAAAAAACTTTCTTAAAACATTTAAATTAGAAAAATTCAACTGACCATTTAACATTAACAATCATTTGACCATTTAACACTGATCACTAACCATTTAACATTTAAATTAGAAAAATTAACTGATTCAGTTAACTGAATTTTTTAAAATTTGGACAGAAAACCCCCAAATCTGATACTACTTTCCTCTAAAAGGCTTTATCCTGAGGGCTTGAGAAGGGTTTAGATATGCATGCGTTAGCCTTTGTAATTTGTTGCTCTGGACTTCTTGTCTGAGGTATGTATGCAATACACACCTCTAGACTACTTAATTTTTGTTGAAATATTCAGCCTATTTAGATTATAAATCACAAATTTTATCATCTTGCTTTCATATCCCATTTATCCTGCCTACCCTATGTTTTTTCTTATCTATTTTGAAATTTACTAGGTATTTTCTAATCATTTTATTTCTCTCCTTCAACTACCATACATCGCTATGGTAGTTGACTTGGCAATAATTGCCTGTTCTGTCTCTCTCTGTGTCTTGCTGGAAGATGCTCAACAACAGTCATGATGGTGTATCAGGCAGACTCCCTATGCCCATCACGTAGGAGGGGATGCCATCTGCATTGTGATTCAGGGAATCTCTCTGATGAGTCTCTTTTCCTTTTGGGATACCCCATATCATGACACTTTCCCTATGTCTCTGTTCCTATGCTCTTGGGATCCTCCAAGCAAAATTCCTGTTTATGGCCCCCTTTTAAAATCTCTCCAGTTCCCCTTTGCTCAGCTCCTGGGCATCTTCCTTCTGTGTGCTCTCTCTTTCTCACTAGCTCTCTGGAGCATGAGCTAACATGGGCTCTTCTTAGACTTGTCAACTCCTCCTGCCTGCTCTCTCTAGTCTATTTCCATTCTTAGACTCAGATTCCAGTAAGCCATCATGTCTTACTGCAAATGGCTTGGCCTCAGTATGAACCAGATAATCAGTTTCAATGGCCAGAAAATGACACATTAGATTTCCAAATCCAATCTCTGCTACTGCTCAATCAAATAATTGGGAAAATCCTTTTATCTCTAAGCTTTCTCTACTCTCTGCTCTTGAAAATCTCTTGTCTCTATACCTGCTTTACTCTCTGCTGGCTCTAGTCCCTCCCTCTGATCACTAGGTTCAGTATTACAGAGATTCAGACATCTTTAAATATGGATAATATTAAAATATTGTCACATGCTGTTTTATACTCTGGAGCTGGAATTTAGCCTGCCCACTCTAGACCCAAGCATATTTATTTTTTTTAATAATTTATTTTTTATTTCTTCAAGTTACATTTCAATCACAATCCCCTCCCTACCCCCCCTCCAGTCCAACCCTTCCACCCTCCTCCCCCTCAGCCCCACCATCCTCTTCCCTTCTTTTTTTTTTTTTTTTAGTTTAAGGTATTTATTTTTCCCCCCAACAGCTCTCCCTTTCAGTCCAAATAATGGTTCTTTTTCTTATAACTATAAATACAATACAAAACAACAGAAATAAATAGGCCACGATTATAAGAGTTATATGGCTTAGCATACATTCCCAATGTCCAGTCCATATGTATTTGGCACCTGACTTTAACATTCTACTATCTAACCATCTCCATGAGTTTAAAGTTCTATATCTAACTCAGCTTTCATACTAACTTGCCTCATAATTTTAAAAATATCTTCTTAGATCCAGAACACCCTCTTGATTCCTAAACAACTCAAAATTTAACTATGACACTCTAGGTATCTATTCTTCAACCACCTCAGAGACCTGAGAGGGATAAATATATCTGATTACATAGGAAGTGCAGGGCCTGCAGCTTCCAAAACTAAAAAATGACATACCAGTGGCTGCCTGGACAGTTCCCATTTTCTCTCCATACATTACAGCATCAATCTTCAGCCATTTGGCCCCATTTCTCTGACAGACATTGGTTGTAGAGCAGGAATTATGAAGGACTTACCTACCCTGTCTTGGCAGAGCTAGGCTGTCGACTTACCTGCTTCCAAGTTTTGTCCTTTTTGGACAGAAGTCTGTCTACAGTTGAAGCAAGTGGTTTTTCTTGCCAAGAGAATGACTTACCACCAATTTAATCATCTCCCACTGGAGATTCTTCGATGCTCATCTTCTACTTGGAGTAATATAGGGGGTGCTGTCAGGAGCTGACATGTCTCGATATCAAAAAATCTTAAGTTAAGAAAACATCTTTGAATGCCATATTCTGCAGATCTCTTGAGGTTTTTGAAGATGCCCTATCTATCTCTTATATTTAGATAAGCAAATATTGCTTGTCTCTTAGCAACTTGATTTCTGAGTAGCTTAGAAAATACCTGTGATAGACTGTCATAGTAACTAACAAAATGACACGTTTTCATGACTATTAGTTTCCGTTTCTTAATTATCCTAAACAGTTTATGTCGGTTGGTAGCGAGAGGTCAAAACTTGACATTTCATTTTTAAGTATTACTACAAACAATACCTTTAAGAAGCGTTACCCTTAATTTTGTATCAATATACAAAGATCAATACCAATGTGGCCAAATATAATCTTAATTTTGTATCAATATACAAAGATCAGTACCGATGTAGCCCAATACAATCTTAATTTTACATTAATATACTAGGGTCAATACCATTGTGGCCAAATATAATCTTAATTTTGTATCAATATACAAAGATCAATACCGATGTAGCCCTATACAATCTTAAATTTGCATTAATATACAATGATCAATACCAATTTAGCCAAATATAATATTAATTTTGTATAAGTATACAAAGGTATAAAGCTATATTCAATAATCTGTCCTTTTTTCTTGTTCTTTCCTATACTATGTCTATGTCCCATTTTTCTCAAGTCTGTTCACTCCTATATAGGAGAGAAAGGAGGATACAGAAAAGCAAAAGAGAGAAGTCCCTGGGTCTAACCTCCAAAACCCATTTAACAAGACCATTTAACAGCTTGTAGTCTTTCCCCCTAAATAACAAAATTTTCTATTATCTATCAAATAACCAAAGGGGAAGAATACCCTCCCCACCTTCTGGGGATGGGACGTTGTTCTCTTAAAATGACTTCCTGCTGATTTGGGACATAGTAAACCTGTTTGGGGCCCAAATAAGAATGGAAAAATGGTTAAAAATGTTAACAGAATCATTTGATGTTCAGTCCTTTTGTGCTCAGCTATTTAGATGTCCTACGAAGTTCATAGACAGAAGCTGATCTTCAGAACTTCACTGAAGATCTGGCTGGAGTAGTCTGTGGAGCTGAACGATCTTAGCGATTTTGAGTTGTTGTGGTTATAGACTTTTGAGGAAACTGCTATTGAAGAATTCTGCAAGGCTGGATCATCTGGGCCACTCGTCTTCTTTGGTGTCTGATCTGTTTTCTGCTGAGGTTTCCGTTGTCCAGTTGTCCCTGGATTCCTTGAATGGATGCTTTAAATCTCCTGGAAAGATAAGAACAGAGCCCTGCCCTAATCCTAACTCTGGGACAATTACCTTTTTTTGGGGGGGTCAGGTAATATTTTTCCTGGAGCAAATTTGGTTTTTTGATAATATATAAAGTATTACCTTTGAATCCGGATTAAAGAAGAAATTATTTTGATATTTTGGAGCTAAACAAACCTTTAGTGTATATATTTTGAGATCTCAAAGGACAATTTGTTTGAATTGCAGCCTGCCTTTTGTAAGTAGCTTTTAAACTTAAATCTTTCCAAATCCTATGTGCCTGTCTCTGCATTCTAAGTTTTGGGATCAAAGACATGTGGTTCCCCCCAACTGATGGGATTAAAGATGTGCTCCTCCACCCCTGGATCGAAGTTTTTCTCTGTTTAGAGTTTGTTTTGTATCAGGTGGCCTTGAGCTCTGAGATCTGCCTGTTTCTGTCTCTAGTGTGTTGGGATTAAGGGTGTATTCTTCCCCAATGATGTGACTAAGGGTGTGCACCATCACCACCCTGTTTCTTGTAACTCTAGAATTTATAAGACAACTAACTCTATAGTGATCCTCCTGTCTCTGCTGGAGGTAAAGGCATGGGCTAACACCATGCATTATTTTACCTTAGCTCTAAGTTTTTTCAACTCTTGGAGGTTTGTAAAACCAGGTTGAACAGCTGTCACCTTTAATTTATTTACAGTGTTTTAAACCTGTTACCTGCTTTTTAATGCCAAACCATGGAAATAGCCTATACCTCTACAAAAAAAAAACCAAAAAACAAAAAAAAAAACTTTTAAGCTGCTATCAAGTTTGTGTAATCTCTGTAGCCACCTGCAGTCTAACATTCTAATCTGAAATTAAGGCCATTTTCTTTTCATGCCAGTAAGGTAAATTATAGCTTGAAAATTTTATATTGTATTTTTATTATATTTTTAAGCTTATTAATTCTTTTCTTAAAATAGTATTATTTATTTCTAGAACATAGTTTCCTCCCTCCTCCCCTCTTGGCCCCTCTCTTCATCTCTCCTTCCCTCCCTCTCTCCTTCCCTCCCTCCCTCCCTTCCTCCCTCCCTCCCTCCTTGTTCCTTTACTTGGTACTCTCCTTCTCCTCAGATGAGGTGGGTCCTCACATATCATACTCCCTCAGATCTTGCGTCATGTGAGGCCCAAGAGCTTCCACTCATACTGGAGCTTGATAAGGCACACCATCTAGGGTGTGGGGTAACACTAACCTGCAGCAGATTCCATGACTCACTGGTGGGTAGAATTTT
>CAJQZJ010032315.1:2536955-2553969 GCA_907164525.1 Lophiomys imhausi | reverse complement strand
CAGGTAGAGCTGTGGTTGGGTCTGTGTTCTCCTCTCACTGACCTAGTTGTTCTGGCTCCCCAGCTGGGCTGACTATGCAGGCAGGGAGCTCCACCCACAACAGATCCGGCCTCAGTGGGCCTGTTGCTGACTGCCTCAGATGCTTGGGTGCTAGGGTGAGTGACCCACCCGCCCCAGTATTTGTGGAGAACACACTGTCGCGGGCTCTGTTTGCAGGCAGTCTTGGCTCCTAATTGCTTTGCTGTGACTGGGTTAGGTCTCTGCCTCTCCGCTACAGTGCACACTGTGCCACCATTTTGGAAACTCCGGAAAAAAATAATCTCACTTACCTTTGCTCTTGTGGTGGGACTCGAGTGCAGGCTGGATCCCAAGCATATTTATTTAAATGCGTCCTTCCTCCAAAGCTTCTGTCCTAGATCAGGCTAGCCCTCTGGCTGTGTGACAGGGAGAAAGATAACAAAACAGAACATCCCAGGAAAAAGGTACTATGTGTTTCAGAACAAGTAAGAGGTAAACTATTTCCAGTAGAGATTATTAATGGCTAAATGTTATCATAGATATTTGGCTCTCTGACCCCATCTCTTAATTTTGTTTATTGCTTTTGAGATTTTTGCTGACATGTAAACTTTCACCATTTCAGGATTTATGAGACCACTAGGGTATGGCTTTAAAAATATATGCAAAGTTCCAAGAAAACTTTAAAGTTACAAACAACAATAGCACAAAAACCCTTGTAACAAAAGGATTGACAGTTTAAAAACTAGTATAGATAATCTTAGTTTGCTACAGCATAGCACACATGCAACTTGGATTCAACTTTTGATCAGAAAAATGGTTTCCATTAGACTAATAGCAACAGATGATCTCCATGATGGTTTGTTTTGTTTTATTTCCCCTAGACTAAAAATATAACACCAGGATTATAAGCTATGTTGGATAAGGAACAACATATGTTTGATTATTAAGGTTAAGAAATTCCTAAGGTCTAGTGAGGCTAATAGAAATTGACTTAAAGATGTATGTCTAACCACTTATGATTTGATAAAGTTGTTAACACTTAGTTATAAAAAAATGGAGTCATATTAAAAAACTATGGTATAAAAGAATCAGAATGAGGTTCCCAATCTCTCTAGGTACTATATTCATAGTTTAAAGTGTATTCTGATACTAAAGGATTTTTAATTCAAACGTATAAGTTTTAAGGCTCAAACTTAACAGGGATAAAATTATGAAATTGTAATCTTATAAAAGTTACTTACTTTTCTAAGCTGTTAAAGACAATTAAGACATGCCAGTTAGTGATCGGTAACCTTATAAATGGTCAGATTATTTAATGTGTTTAGAGCTATGTCTCTAGTCATGGTAGGCATAAATACAATTCATTTACAGGGACAAGCTTTGGAGGGAGAGACCAATTAATAGCTCTCATTATGTAACATTCTGTATATATTGTCAAAGTTAATTAACACTAAAGCAAGTAACTAAAAACAAATTCAAAATAAACTTAAAATTGTTTAAAGTAAAATAATATTCAAAATTAGGTATGTTAAAAAATTATAAGACAAGATGATAGCCCTCAGACTCCTCAGAGAAATCTGCTAAATATGGCATTTAAGGTGTTTAGGAGAAGAACAGGACAGAATGGAAAGGACTTCCTTCCCCTGATACACAGAAGTAATGGAATCTGGCAACAGCCCTGAAGCCCCTCCAGAAGTAGTGCACCAACAGACTCCACTTCGAGCTTGCTGTAAGTGCGACAACACTGGTCATTGGGCAAAGAACTGAACTTCACCTTGCCTGCCACCAGGACCCTGCCCAAACTATGGACAGGTAGGACACTGGAGTGCCCACTGCCCCTCTCTGTTTTGCCATGGTAGGTCATTTCCCTAAGTTCTTCCTCCACAGAAAAATCTTTCAAATCTCCTGGGCCTGGCAGTCAAAGACTGACACCTTGGCCTAGGACTTCTGCCCTTCACAACACAATTGAGATTGCCACAGAGGAGCCTAGGGTGTCTCACCAGGTAGCAGGTAAGTCTCTGTCATTTAGATTTGTGAGCTACTTGGTACATACTTCTCGCTTACTCTAGAACTCATTCTTCTCAGATTTCTGTGATGAGTGTTGACAGCTAATACTAATGCTTCACCTTCTCTTCTTAGATACTCCTTCGTTGACTCAGAAGTATGGGATAACTTCTCTCCTTCTCAGGCCTCCCGTCATCCTGCCACTAATGTCACTCCTACCCCTGCTGCTCTCAATACCGTATCTCTTTAAAACATACACAATACTTGAATGGCATTATACAGCGCCTTCTTAATAAAGGTATTCTTAAGCCCACCCACTTGCCCTATAATGCCTCTGTCTTGCCCATACTATAGCCTGATGGGTCCCACCACCTGATGCAGAACCTCAGGATTATTAATGTGGCAGTCCTTTCTATTTACCTAGTGGCACCTAACTCTTACACTATACTTTCTCAGATTCCCTCTTTTTTATTGCATTTTTCTGTTCTAGAACATAAGGACACTTCTTCACCATTCCTTTATACCCACATTCATAGGACCTGTTTGTCTTGAACGGGGAGGACCCTGACACTGGAACAGCATCTCAGCTCACATGGTCAGTCCTCCTCCAGGTATTGTGAGATAGCCCCCATTTTTTCAGTCAGACTTTAACCTCCTTTCCCTTGGCCTGTCTCTTAGCTGCGAAGTACAGTATGTAGATGATCTTCTACTATGTAGGCCCTTGCTCTCATTGTCACAGCAACATACTGATCAACTTCTTGTAGGAAAGTAAGGACATAGAATCTCCTCTTCAAAAGTTCAACTTTCTGTCTTTCAGGTCAAATGTCTAAGCTTTCTGTTATTCCCCAATAGCCATGAGCTCACTGCCATTCACAGATAGTACCTGTGGCCCATTATGCCTCCAATCACCTACCTGGCAGAAAACCCTAGTACCTGGGTTCCTAGCTTTGATCTTCTTGTTCATGCCCTCTATGAAGCAGTTAGGTGCCCCCAACTGAGCCCACAGTGTCCTAAGACTGTTATGCCTGCTTTCTCTTGCCTCCGAGACACACTCCTACAGGATCCTGCTCTGGCTCTTCGAGACATTCATCAATCCTTATCCTGTATACTACTGACAAATGAGGTATGGATCTGGGGACAAATGAGAGGACCTATCTTTGCCCTCATTGCCTACCTTTCCAAAAGCTAGATATAACAGGGGTTTCATTTTGCCTATGGGTACTAGCATTAGCCTTTCTATTGACAATGAGGCTTCTAAATTCACCTTTGGTCACCCTTTCTTTGTCCTTTCCCCACAAAAGCTCAAGGATCTCCTGTCCTAGTCACTCTTCTATTGCTGCGACAAGACACAATGACCAAAGCAAACTCTTGGAAAACATTTAACTGGGGACTACATTCTAATCTGTAGAAGAGAGAGAGAGAGAGAGAGAGAGAGAGAGAGAGAGAGAGAGCTTGGTGTGGCTTTTTGAAACCTCAAAGCCCACCCCTAATGACACACTTCCTCCAAAAAAAGCCACACTTCCTAATATGTCTAACCCTTTCAAACAGTTCTACTCTCTGGTAACTGAGCATTTAAATATGTGAGCCTATGGAGCCCATTCTTACTCAAACTACTACATCTATCATACAAAAGCATCTCTATTTTGTCCCCTTCTAAGTTTCAACTTTTTTGCATCATCTTGCTAGTAAATCCCAGTATCTCACTTGATTCCTGACATCCTCTCAACCCTTACCCTCCTCCATTCCTGCCTATAATCATTTTAAACCCTTACTTACAAGAATCCACAACTTTCTATGTTCCCTCTGTCATATCCTGACTCTAGTTGGTTCATAGATGGAAACTGCTCTTTCAACTTCACTTGTTTCTGGCAAGCAGGCTCTGCCACAGTTTCTTCTGAGTGGGGTATAGGGTCTGCCCCTTTACCAACAGGCCCCTACTAACAATACAACTTTGGGAAATGCTTGTGATGACAGGACTGGTAAAGCGGCCAGGCAACACACCCACCCTCCTTCCTCTATTCTCCTCTTGGCTCCTCCAAGCTTAACTCCTACCGACTCTGAGTCCCATCTACAGGCCCTATCTTTATCAGACAGTTTGGGAGCCCTGCCACCTGCAGCTACAACAGCAAAATCAGTGAGCTCCTCTCCAGAGGCTGAAGTGCCAAGTCAGATCATTCTTAGCTAGAAAGTCTGCTTTCACCTTAAAAACATCCTGGCTTTACAATAACTTTGGGTGCAAGGGATGGACATGTTGCTTGCTGATTGGAGAGCATTAAAAATTGGAGAGCATTAAAAGGAAGTTTAAATTACTCAAACTCCTTAAGTAACAAAAGCTTGAGAATGGAGACTCAGTTACCTGATCGCCTAAGTTGGTTTCAAGTGTAAAATCAGGCCTTGCTTTCTTCTAGAGCTAACAGGCTTCCTACAGAGATAGGTAGGCTCACAAATAGTTTTCACTGAAAAAACAAACTCAAAATTGCCATGCTACTATTACTGACTTAAAAATTGCCTTTTACTCCTTCCTTATGTTCCAATGATTTAAAAGGATTTGATTTTTCAATGACTCCTCTCAATACACAAGTTGTAATGAAGATCAAAGTGATTGGATGTTTTCAAACAGAAAGGAAAGGTAAATTTTAAGATTAAGATGGCTGGATTTCTCCAGAATGAAAAAAAAAATGGTTTATGAAAGGTGTGAGGAGGTGATTTGAGGTATGTGAGAAATGAAGATGATGATGGCTGGATGTGCTTACTGGTTCCATGTCAACGTAGCACAAGCTAAAGTCATCTGAGAAGGGAACCTCCAGAACATTGGGCTGTGGAGCATTTCCTTAATTAGCAATAAATGGGGAAGAGCTTGTCTCATTGTGGGTGGTGCCATGCCTGGGCTGGTGGTCCTGGGTTCTATAAGAAAGGAGGATGAACCCAGCCATACCACTTCTGGTTATACATCCAAATGATTCCCACCAAACCACAGGGATGTTTCCTCATCTATGTTCATAGCAGCCTTATTTGTAATAGCTAGAAACTGGAAACAACCCACATGTCCCTCAATTGACGAATGGATAAAAAAAAAAAAACTGTGGTACATCTACACAATGGAATATTACTCAGCTATCAGAAACAAGGAAATTATGCAATTTGCAACCAAATGGATGGAACTAGAGAAGCTCATCCTGAGTGAACTAACCCAGACTTGGAAGGATGCATATGGCATCTATTCACTTATAATCAAATTTTAGCCATATAGTACGGGATAGCTATACTATGACCAATGCACCAAAGGGAGCATGAACATAGACATTTTTTCCTGTCAATGACACTTTTCCCTCGTGGTGCTGCCTTGTAGGCCCCCAGTGTATGAGGAGGCTCTTGGCCCTCATATGACTGCTGAACTGGGGTGGGGAAATGATCTGTAGGGACACTCCACTCCAGATGAGTGGGATGGAAGGGTTAGGGGTAGAGGGTGGGAGGGTGGGACTGGGAGGGGTGGAAAGAGGACACTGAGACGGAGATGTAACCTGAAGTAATAAATAAACATAAAAAAAAAGAAAGCAGGATGAACAAACCATGAAGAACAAGCCAGTAAGCAGCACCCCTCCATGGCCTTTGCACCAGCATTTGCCTTCAGCTTCTTCCCTGTTTGAGTTGTGTCCTGTCTTCCTTCAGTGATAAACTACAATGTGGAACTGTAAGGCAAACAAACCCCTTCCTTCCCAAGTTGCTTTTGGTCATGGTGTTTAATCACAACAATAGTAACCTTAACTAAGACACTGGATTGTTTTCCAGAGTGGAAAGGAAAAATAGGCTTATGCAAATTGTGAGAGTCTGAGGAAGTGATTTAAGGTTTGTGAAAATGAGACTTAAAGATGATAGATATGATGTTAAAACTTCAAAGTTCAAAGTTTAACATAGTAATCAATGGAGTTCTGATAAGTTACTGATCTAATCTTGGTAACAGCTATAAGCACTGGTTACTAAAACTTTTTAAAGAAATAATTAAAGTTATAATAGTCACAGTTTCAAAAAATGTAAATTTCCTTTGGTTGTTTTCTAAATACAGACTTTAAAAGTGCTTCTTGTTGTGCAGAAACCATCTCTGTCACCTGTATCTATCTAATCTCCTTAAGGAGAGGACAATAGGACAAAGGAAAGTGCTCACGTTTCTGTGCCAGAACTATCTTGTGGCCATGAACCCTTCTTCTCCTTTTGTTCTCTTTCCTGCCAGAAAATGTCTATCTTCTTACAGATGAATGTTCATGTTTCTATCGTCTCCATAACTTTTCAGGATTTATTTTTGCTAAGATTCAAAGGTGTGAGTCTACTCATGCCATTTGCAGACATTTTTTAAAATTATTTTTTAAATTTAAGGTGTATCTTTTTACCCCCCCCAACATCTCCCTTTTAGTCCAATAAAAGGTTCTTTTTCTCATAACAATAAATACAGTACAAAACAATGAGAATGTAAGGCTGTAAAAATTAATGAATACATGGCCTTCTCCTCTCTGGTGAGACCCTGACCTCACTCCTTCTGGAAACCTTCTACAGAACTCAGTCCTTGAAAACATCAAAGCTTACATAGCTGACCGGTCTGTTCAGACTCCCCTCTGGTTCCCTCCTCTACACTCCCCACTTGCGGCACCACCTAACTTAACATACTCTTTGTTCCTTTATCACCACTTGTGGCTGTTGCCTTGCCTGCTAAAAAAACAAAAAACAAAAACAAAAACAAAAACAAAAAAAAACTACTCCTTGGTGCCTCCACCTTTTTTGCAGCTGCTTGTGTATTTAAAGGGCCAGAGAACCATTTTACGGGGTTCATTCCTCTACAGGGGAATCGAACCCTGGCGCGTCAGTTAATACACCTCATGTTTATTACAGCGAATCCGGGGGGCATTGGTGGTCTGTGGCATCAGGATTCGGTGAGCCCCTCTCGGGTTCAACAAGAACAATTAGGCCACAATTATGAAAATTATAAGGTATAACATACATTCCCAACGTCTAGTCCATTTGTATTTGGCAACTATAAGAATATTCTATTATCTGTCTTGATGAGTTTAAAGTTCTATACCTAACTCAGATTCCATCCTAACTTGCTTTACCAACCTAAAAACATCTTCTTAGTCCTAGAACATCCTTTTAATTCCTAAACAACTTAAAACTTAACTGTGAGACTAGAACTATCAACCACATCAGAGACCTGAGAAGGATAAATATATTTGAATAAACAGGAAGAGCAGAGTCAACAGCTTCCAAAACTAAGAAATGACAGACAACTGGCTGCCTGGACAGTCCCCAATTTCTCCTCTATAATGTTGGAGCATCTGACTTCAGCCTTTTGGCACAGTATCTCTGAAAGACATTAATAGTAAAGCAGGAATTATGAAGGACTGTCTTGGCACCCTATCTTGGCAGGACTAGGCTGTGCATACATTTGTTAACAGCTTTCTCTACAGCATGGATTTCAGAGCAGGCTACAGACAGAGGTCCTGCTAATATATCTAAAATCTTCATCTCTTTTTGTCAACTTTAAAAAATTCATGTAAGCTTTTAGGAGTTCTGACTTGGCTCCATCTATCACAAGTGAAACAGACTCTCAGTCTCTTCCCTGGTAAGTACTCCTGCCATCAACAGCTTAAGCTCTCACACCTGTTAATTATCCTTGAGAATGAGCCCCTTCTTCACTTCTTGATGGGGGCTCTCTTTGTTCTCCTGACCTCCCAAGCAGTGTGATGGGCCTAGAAATTTCAAGATAAAGGTCCCTCTCAGCCCCTTAACTTCATCTTTTATCCCTGAGCTACATCTGTCCAAGCAGATTTCCACTCAGCTGGCAGAGACCATCCGCGAACCAACATTAGCCCTTCAATTAGTTCAAAATCAGTGAGCCCTGGACATGCAAAACCATTGGAAAGGGCACTTGCCTTTTCCTCAATGAAGAATGCTGTGACTGTGTGAACCAGTCTGCCAAGTCTAAGAGAGGATTAAAAACTTCCACAAACGGTTACATACTACCGTCACCAGGAACTGCAATACAAGGTTCTCTCTGGGGCCCAGTTCTTCCCTCCTCAGCCCAATGATCTCTATTGTTCTCATGATAATGACTGCTCATTGTATCTCCAGGCTCCTTCAGGAGAGAGTTAGTGAAATGACCTGACAGTCAGTAAACCAGATACTTCTGGATGGAACTTCCTCAGGTCTACAAGCCTCCTGACTCATGAGCAGCTAGCTCTGACCTTGCCTGAGGCCCCAGGACACCCTGGAAAGCTCCAACCTCCCCCTCCCAGGAGCCCTATATACAGACTGCCTCCTGTTCAGTTCTTTGCTGCTTTTTGAGGGAGCACAGTCAGCCACTCTTCTTCCCATAAATCTCTTGTGTAAGGCTCATTGTGAGATGTGACTTTGTGGTATTCCTTGGCTCTGACTATGAGGATTCTTTTTCCCTCTTAGCTGTAAGACTTACAAGATTTTCTTCTATAGTCATATGCTGGCTTGAGCCCCTGAATTGGACCAGCTTTCCAAATCAGTCACCAATCAAGCAGGAAGTAGCCAGAGACTATCATTGACCCAATCATCAACAAAAGACCAGATGTTAGGTCCAAAGCAGCCCCTGATAGTGGCAGTGCTGGGGACAATGTCCTGAATAGAAAGAAAGACTTTGGCTGGGTAAACAGAAGGATTGTTATCAGGTAAACATAAGCTAAAAACTATTCACCAGAAGAATAGATCTCATGATGTGGATGGTTTCTGTTTACCAGGAACATCCTTTAATTCTCACCAAAGGTCAACTACCTTGGGCAAGGGCATCTAGATCCCAGTTATTCTGAACAGCCTGTATCAGCTCAAAGACTCTACCCTGCTGACGGTCATAAAATCTGTTTCCTTTTCTGCCATTTTGCTTCTTTCTGTCCTGATACCCCAAGATATAGCCTCGGCACTTTGGGTCCCAATAAACCTCTCTTTCTACCCTTGGAGTGGTCCAGTTCAGTGGTTTTACTGCACCCTCATTTAAAAATCTCCATACATGCAGTGGCTTGCACGCACATACACACACACACACACACACACACACACACACACACACACACACGTGATTTAAAATTTAAAATTAGCGAAATAAAGGCAGGCCTACTTAAAATTAGTCTGTGTCCAATAAGCTAGTACTAATGTTGAATTCTGCATCAAACAGATACAATAATGTCGACACAATAGATTTAGTCCCTTTAACAGAGTCTGTGATTGAACTCTCTGCTTTCTCCTAGCTCTCCACACCCACTTCTCAGGGAATAACTATTAAGCTGATTCCATATGGTATGTATATATGGGTATATATATATATATATATATATATATATATATATATATATATATATGTGTGTGTGTGTGTGTGTGTGTTGCAGAATATTTGATCCCATTGTGAAGTCAGAGACTGTGAATTGAAACAGCTGTTTCTACTGTGGGATGGCTCATCCTTTAATCCTAGAGCTTTCTGTTTACTGCAAACACATACTTATGGTTTGGGTCTGCCCTAGCACATACTTTTAAACAAAGAACTTTCTGTTTATTGTAAACAAGTGGTTATGGTGTGGCTCAGCCCATCACACCTTTAATCCAAGAGCTTTCGTACACAGGATTACATAAAGTTAACCCTAGGTCAAGAGGCGGAGCAAGAAACCAGCTGACAGGGATTACACAGAAAGGAGGGTCATTGAACTGAGGAGTATTTAAGACATCGTGAGAAGAAGTTGGGAGTTCTTCTTCCTTTGGGTTTGTTCCTTCACATATGTATGTTGGTATATGCCATAAGTAGAGCCTCCTCCCTTTGTTCCACAAAGATGGAATTGGTAGGAAGCACTGATAGGAAGGAGTAGAAAGAATGTATAGTTCACATACCTTATATGCTAAGTGGTGCTCTGCAATCTACTGAGGCAGTGTCTCAGTATTTCTCAATATTAATCAAAGATACCAGACCCTAGTGTCAACTTCTAAGATCTAATGTAGTTAGGAATGTGAAGCTTGTCCTGATTTCAAATGTAAAATTTGAATTTGAATGGAAACAAATCCAGTTTTTTTTTTTTTTTTTTTTTTTTGGTTAGAGTTGGGTATTAACCAATAGACCCTACATTTGACCTCCAAAGGCATCTGTGTGGTCCTGAGTAGTATATAGCCTCACGAGGGGCAGCCATATATAACAAGGACACAGCCAGAGACAACTGTGATATCTGGCCCTCAACTCTCTGGCTAATCAAGTAGCAAGCCTTCTTCAAGAAGAGTACTGGGTTCATCCTTATCTTCTTTTCAAAAGCAGCGTGTCTTGCTACAGGTTAATGAGGCTCAACTGACGACCAGAAATCTGATCCTTTATATTTCAGCCTTGTCTTAGTTAGGATGTCTATTGCTTCTACAAAACACGGTGACCAAAAAGCAAGTTTGAGAGAAAAGAGTTTATTCAGCTTACCCTTCCACGTTGTTGTTCATCGCCAGGAAGTCAGGACAGGAACTCAAATAGGGCAGGAGCTGCTGCAGAGACCATGGAGGGGTGCTGCTTACTGGCTTCCTCATCATGGCTTGTTCGGCCTGCTTTTGAGAGGAATAAAAATTTTAGAGATCCCCACGGCAGGCAGTGGAGTCAGGCCCGCCACGATCCAGGAACTAGCTAACCACAAAACTGATAGTAAAGTAAGATTAAATTCATTCCTGAGATGTTTGCTGCTGACTAACTAATGGGCTGGTACATTCCACCTGTATTTCCCCTCCCCCCTTGAGTTGTGGTAAACAATGGGCTGGTCTGGTACTTTCCACTTGTATTTCCCCTCACCCCTTTGGGTTGTAGTTTAAATACTCTACTCTCCCCCAAATTGTCGTCGTGGCTCCTACCCCTGCGTGGGATATGAGTGGTGTCCTCAGTGCACTGACCCCCCCCCCCCAATAAACCTCTTGCTATTGCATCAAGAAGGTCTGTTGTGAGTTTTTGGGTGGCCGTGATATCCTGAGTGTCGCGAGTTGGGAGAGGGACTTCCCTCCCCCAGGTCTTTCATTTTCTTATAAAACCCAGGACGTTCAGCCCAGGTACAGCTCCACCTACAATGGCTGAGCCCTCCCCATTGATCACTAATTGAGAGAATGCCTGACAGCTGTTTTTCATGGCAATATTTCCTCAACTGAGGCTCCTTCCTTTCTGATGACTCCAACTTGTGTCAAGTTGACAGAAACCTGTCAGTATAACTCTTTTATTTTTTCTGAAAAAATAGGGATGAATCTTCTGTTCCATTTCACTCTTTTCCTTTCTTTTTGCTTAGGGCCTATTTACTGTGGCTTTCTAATTGGGATTTGCAGGTCAGAATATAAAATGTGTGTGATGGAAGGGGCAAGGGGACCTATTAACATTTTCTGTTAACTCCACTACAGACCCACTGTTCCTTAGTTGCCTTACTTTGGGGAAGACAAGGCTGCTTAAGACACATATTCCATTCCAGTTTACCTGTTAACTCTGTGTTTAAAAATTAAGACACACAATAATATAATAATAAAATGGATTTGGGCCTATTCCTACCCAAGGAACATGAAAAGAATTGGTGGTTTGCTCAATGCAAGATTTGAGTACCCATGTCTCTTATGCTAACACTTGAGACCATGAATTCAGCAAATTGTATACTATCACAATATTATCAACATATGGTATGTTTCAAAGACAGTATCAAGAAAATGTAAGATCACTTTGGGACTCAGTTCTTTGTAGGCAACTTGAACTCTGAATTAGAAATACTATTAGTTACTAAAAAACTAACTCTTTTTGGTGTGTAAGCAGAATTGGGAGACTGGTATTTTTTCTGCAAAAAGAGTATTTAAAAAAATTACAGTGTTATAATCCTTTATGTTTTATGAAAACCATAATATGATCAGTAATGATATTATATCTATTTCTGGGTACACAGTTTTCATTTTTAGTGACTCTAATATTATCTGCTCCAAAAATATTATAAATGGGTTTTAAGCTAATGAATCACAAAACACTTTGTAAGTTACAAGTAACCCAAATGGTCATATTTATTTTAACACCTGGAAAAAGTCAGGCTGAGCACAGCTGGCTGCTAGCTTGTCACACATTCCTAAGTTTACAATTACTACTGGTGTTCTCAAACCAAGCAAATGACAAACAGTTGCAGGTGGCCAAGACTCTCCCCAGGACAGAGCAGCTTTACCCAGAAGGTCTAAGAGCACATCAGTAATAGCACTCACTTTTACAAACATCAGTGTCTAACAAGGACAATTCCCAAAATTTTTGTTAAAAATCATTTAAACCATACTTAGGACTTCTTATACAAAATGTATAAATGCTGATGTTGTAAGAAAGAAATCAGTAAGTGAAAGAATATTAAAGAATGCTGTCAATAAAAACTTGATCTGTTAAATAAAGTCTTTTTTTTTTTTCTGGAAGCAGCCACATGCATATATAACGAGGCTGCCTATCCAGCTTGCTCTCCAGGATCTAGAGCTACAGGAAATGTAACCAGTATCTCAAAGGCGGAAACTCCCATAGTTTATAAACTCATTTTTAATCCTACAATAAAACAAGTTAAATTACCATGCTAAGTTTAAGTTTTCCTTTACATAATTATGCTTGAAATCTTAAACTAAGTATCATGCAAATAATAATAAAAGGAATATTTATATAACACCACCCAGGTTAGGGAAAAAAATAACCTGACTGTGGAAGTCTTCAATACTTCCTTATTCCTGTACTTTTCATCTGTCCCTCAGAGATGACTACCTGTCTCAAATTAAAAATTTTATTTTCATGGTTTTCTTTGGGGTTATACCATAGAAAGTTACATCCCTAATTAACTTGTTACTTTTGAGCATTCTACAATTTGCATTAAGAATATAGATATTCTCTCACTTTTACTTTATTAAATATGACATTGCTAAGACACACCCAAGTTCTTTCATGCAGCAATAATTTTTGTTTTAAGTTTTGTGGATAGCATTCTAGTGTGTAGGAGCATTACAGTGTATTCATCCATTCTTTTGCTGGGCATTTAGTGAATTTCCAGTTTTCCTGGTACCTCTAGTACTAGTGAACTGTTTAAGTGTCTTGCAAATTTTACTGTGGTGTGTTTTTTTCTTAAGAGGTCTTTAAATGTTGTGGACACTAATTCATTGGTAGTGATTATGTTGTGAATACCCCTTCATAGTCTTCTAACCCTTTTATGTCTTTTGGTGAGTAAGTGTTGTTACTTTCAATGTGCACTAGTTAACTGTTCCTTATTCAAAACTATTTTTCATAACTGTTATCACCAGATATGAGAAAGTCTTGCTATAAGAGCTGAAATCATATACCTTAGATAGAATGGGGGAATGTGGGTCCATCATAGATCAGAACAGATCTTTTTATTTAATGACATCTGAAGAAATTATGACTGAGGTGAACAGCTACTTAATGATTGTTTTCATAGTAGCTAATAACTTAGTTTTCTGAATGATCAGTCAGGAGCTGCAAAGACACATCTGTCTAAAAGCTTTTCTATAACTGACCATTTAGCTGCTAGAACTAGAGGAAATGCTTGTAAAGCACACTTTCATCACAGTGGAACAATAACAGAAGGAGTTAGTGCCTTCTGCTTACTAGTAGAGATGTGCAAGTACACAGACAATGTTTGTTCAATAGAGGGTGTGGGAGAAAAAGAGACTTCTTTGAGACATGGTTTCTCTGTGTAACAGCCCTGGCTGCCCCGAAACTCCCTTTCTAGATCAGGCTGGCCTAAAACTCACAGAGATCTGCCTGCCTCTCCACCCGAGTGCTGGGATTAAAGGCGTGGGCCACCTCTGCCCAGCTAAGCATTTTTTCTTAACTTTCCACAGCCAACCCTTTCTGTAGGCTGTGAAAACTGAAACATGAACATGGATTACCTTTATAATGCAATACATGGGATGCTCTTCAATCTGAATGGAAATTGTGGTGAATATATTAATGTTTTAGTTTACACAGGGACTGAAATCTGTGATTTTGGGGGGTGGAGAGATGGCTTAGCAGTTAAGAGGCACTGGCTGTTCTTCCTGAGAACCCGGGTTCAAATCCAAGTACCCACATGGTAGTTCACAGCTGTCTGTAACTCCAGCTTCAGAGGATCCAACACTCTCATACCGACATACATGCAGGGAAAAAATACAAATTCACATAAAACAAAAAATAAATAAATCATTATAAAAAAGATTAAGTGAAATCTGTGATTCTTTTTCTAGAGTGTAGTGCAGACTTATTTTGTGACATCTGTCACAAAATTCCCCATTCATCTGGAGAACTTTTTTGGAAGATCTTTAGATGGACACTAGATACAATAACTTCCAAAGTGCAGAGGCAGAATGTATTAGAACTGAGATCAACGTAAATATCATATGTGCACATTATGAGGACAGATTATTTTTGATGAAACCAATATAACCAAAACAGCAAATGGCTAATGCTGACATAATGGTCTCTTGGACACTGTCACTTGGTCAGCTCTACATTAAGTTTCTGAGGAATTTTAACTTTAAGAGATGTATAACAAATTACGTTTTTAAAAGGGTCTCCAGTGGGCTTGTTTAGCAAAGGTACGAAATCTATTTTGAAATCTCTCATCTTGCTTTGTCAGAAGATAATGTCTATGCTAAATTTTATATTCTCAAATCATAGTCCACTGAGAATTTCACGCTGAATAGGTTAAAGAGAAATGTCCTCATTGAAACAACAATACTAAATATACAAAAATACAACGGCTAATTCTAACTCTAAGAAAAAATGCACAAGTGTTGGGGTAGTGTTAAGCATTCTAAATGTTAACTAATTGGTCCTGCTTGCTGTCTGTTTCTTACATTGACTCTGATTGGTTAAATAAAATGCCGAGGCCTGAGATTGGGCAAAGACAGAGAAAGGTGGGACTTCCTAACAGGAAGCCTGTGCTTTAGACAGAGGATTCAGACATTCCAGCCAGGAGCAGGAGGAAGAAGAAGACACACTCCATGGGTTAGAAAAAAGAACCTCATTCCACATGGCCAGGAACATCGGCATAGTGTGGAGAATGGCAGTCCAAGGGGACGTATGTATATATGGGGTCATATTTGGGTAATAGACTTAAGAGCTAGCTTAGATGGGCTAGGATTGCACAACTCAGGCCAAGGCTTGTTAAAATCCATGCAGTCTCTGTGTGTACTCATTTTTAATGTCTGCTTAAAGATTAATGGCTGCCAAACCAATTAACAATAATATGAATACTGTTTAAATAGTTTAATTAGCCATATTTTTCTTTTTACACACAAGTCTTTTTTGTGTATGATGTTTGAGTACCAGGAAAGTAGTGATGCTCAAAATTTGCAACATCACAATTCCACTGAGCTATGTCAACGGTTGTTGAGGAGACAATTGTGTGTCCCTTAGGATAAAAGTAAGGTGAAAGGTATTCTTTCTTTCTTTTATTTTCTTTCTTTATTTCTTTCTCTCTTTCTTTCTTTCTTTTAAGATTTATTTATTATGTAGACAGTATTTGGCCCATATGTGTGCCTGCAGGCCAGAAGAAGGCACCAGATCTCAATGTAGATGGTTGTGAGCCACCATGTGGTTGCTGGGAATTGAACTCAGGACCTTTGGAAGAGCAGACAGTGCTCTTAACTTCTGAGTCATCTCTCCAGCCCCCAAAGGGTATTATTTCTAACATATATATGCATACTTTACATTCTAATGAAATGTGATTTAATGTTTATATATTTTTAAGGTTTCTTCTATAATCACATTAACAAATCATAAAACAAACTTGGTTATAACATCTGTTCTGATCTTTTCATTTTTAAATAGCTGCCATAATTTCATATCACTGGTGTGCGTGCATATGATGACATATGAATATGTGTGTGTTTATGTGATGATTTTCTTATGAGAAAACAAGTTTTGATGAAATAAGTGTGTATTTTGTAGCTTATTCCTAAGAAGAGAAGACAAAAAGATTTACAGGAAGCTGTTGTTTAAAGAAACCCCTGATCCCATGAGATCTCTTTTCCTAGCCCCTAATCTTGAATCCATCCTTGACACTACTCTTATCCTTACCTCCTCACCCGACCTCTATGGCTTGACTATCACCATGAATTCTTTTCTACCTTGCTGACAATGTTTGGCAATTTGTGCAGACTCATCATTCTTTCAGCAGTATGCAAACAAGCACTTAATGGTTAAGAGCTAGACTTCAGGCAAGCTGACTTCAGTTTGTATATTGGTTCCATATTCCTTAGACCTTGGGAAAATAAGCTACCTTCTGTCCATCAATTTCCTCACATGTGAAATGAATGTACAACACCATCCACTTTATAGATTGTTTGAGTGAATGAATTAATGAAACAATCAATAAATCAATTAGTAAGTCAATATAAAGTCTTGTAACAACAATGTTCAGTATGTGGTAGGAATCATATAAATGTCAACTGCCTTTAGTACAGTTATTATTAGAAGACCAGGCATTCTAATATATATTTGGATTATATTAGTGAACTATACAGCAAAGCTTTTGAAAAAGCCTTTATGGATGTAACCTGTTCCCACCTTTTCCTATCCAATTATTTAAAGCTGTCCCTGGACAAAATTTTGCGATAAAAGCTGTCACAAATAACAATAGAAACAAAATATGCTGGAGTTTAACCGTGAGAAAGGCGCGTTTCTCTGGGACAGGGATGGACCACAAAGACATTCGAATGGTGCTTCTTGCATCATAACCTTACCTGAACCTTAATCTCCTTTCCCTCTTCCTGTCACTATAGTTTACAGTTTTCATGACCTAAGCTGGCACAACAGGAAGGAAAGCACTTATAGTGAAGGTAGTTATCTAAGGATTGATAAATAGCCAATAATGAAAAAGAAGTACCCTCAGAAGTCATATGCAAATTTTAAAGATTATGACAACAAAAATAAGTGAAAGCTGATACAGCCTGCACTTGAGCCGCACCACAAGAGCAAAGGTAAGTGAGATTA
>CAJQZJ010032315.1:2500521-2525313 GCA_907164525.1 Lophiomys imhausi | reverse complement strand
TGTGTGTGTGTGTGTGTGTGTGTGTGTGTGTGTGTGTGTGTGTGTGTAGGTCAGAAGGCAACCTCTGGTGTCATTCTTCAGGTTTTGTATACTTTTTTTTTTTTGAAACAGGGTCTCACTGGTTTGGCCTGGAGCAGTTAAACAGGTCAGACTGGCCACCCTGCGAGCACACCTCCCTCATGTGAGGACTGTGAGCATGGTTTACATGTCCAGCTTTTCTATGTGGGCTCTGATGGGTTCTAAGGATGGAACTCAGGTCTTTTTTGCTTTCAAGGAAAGCACTTAACTGAACGAACCATTTCCTGAGCCCTCATGCCCAGGAATATTCTCAAATGGATGACAACTTTATATTTATCTTGATTGTGCATTGGTCAGGTATAACTTCAGCAAAAATGCCTAATGCACAAAATACAGATTGTTAGCTACCCTCTGTATGCTGTAAGGACTCTTGGGAAGAACTTAAGTTAATGATTAATGGTTACGGATTTGTAATTTATAGTATATTTTACATGTGAGCCTATCCGATAACTCTCAGCAATTTTTTGAACACATACCTTATCATGATTTAATTTTCAAACAACAAACTAAAGGATACTCATTCTAAATGAGCAGTTTATTAAATTTTCATGGAATATTAGTTACAAATCTCAAAAATGTTATGCTTATGCTGTCAAACTGCCTTCTAAATACTTGTGCTTATAGCTGTAGATTTGGGTGGACTCATTTATGGTCAGAGAAGCTTCTTCTTCCAGTGGGTGGGGCTAATGAAGAGCTCATCAAGTGCTGAGTGTAATTAACTGCAAGAGCTCAGCTGTGGGCGCTCTGTCTGTACCAGTTTCCCCCATGAAAGGCTCAGGAAACACAATGGAAGAGGACCGAGAATGTGAAAGTGGTGAAAACTTAACTTCCTGACAGTACACAGCTGCTGCACATACCAACTCACAGCAGTGGTTGTTGCCTGTCCAAGACCTGCGCAATATCAAGCCAATCTAAACTCCAGAAGACCGGGAAGGGGGCACACTTTTAGCTGAGGATACCTTGGAAGTTGATAACTGAAGAGAGTCACTCTTCTTTGGGAAGTAGCTACTGGTAGATTGTCTACACTCCAGTGGGTGGACCTACACCTGTGGCAGTGCAATATTTTGAAAGTATCTCTTACATACTAAGAGACTAAGATTTTTTTGCTGGATCTCACAGCCAAAGTACTTAATAAGTCATTTAAGATTTACAACCTCCTCCCATGTACTCACACTATTTAACCTGATTTAAGAGAATAATGTAACACAAAACCTTACTTGCCTTGGATTTCCCATATAATCTACTTTTACAACCTAATCTAATGCATAGCTGCAATTTGAAGTAATATGCTTTTCCATGCACCAGAATCAGAGTAATGCATATAAATCATTTGCTGAAAGCAGCAAATACAGAACTGAAAGTAACTTCCTAAACGCTACCATCAGGTTTGAAAGTAATCATTTTTAGTTATTGGTTGAGAAGCAATATTTGTTATCTGGATCAGTCACAACCAGCTCCTTAATCCCTTGTAAAACTCTGTTAGAGGCTTCTGTAAAGTATTTCATTACATCCCCATGTGATGCTTTTTATGCTGTAAAATAAATACAGAGTTAAGTCCTTTCTTAGGGAAAGACGGTCAGACCACTCACAGATGGACATCATACACTGCTCATACAACATACAGACACACATAGGGATAGACACACAAAGACACAGGGAGCAACAGATTCACAAGATACCCTTCAAGTAGGCATAGATTCAGACCCAGACACTGGGAGCACAGAATAGAGAATTCAAATCTGGGCTCACTCTTGGTTAAATGTCTTGAAGGGGAAGTGTTTTCATTTCTTTCTTTAATGTGAGACTGATTCATTAGTGGTGACTCAGAGTTAATCACTAATGTGTGTTATACTCTGTGTATAACACAAACCCATGTACATATAGACTCAAAGGGTTATCAATGACTATAAAAATATTATATTGAGGGCAAGAGGCATAATGGGCTAACTATAATCTGTTTCTGTTGCCAGGAGCTCAAGGACAGCCTGGTTGGGTGACACTGAGCATTGGCCTTCTAAGAAATTGCAAGTGACTGCCCCTAGAGGCATTGTAGATGTGGCTGCTGTGTCACAGGTGCATCAGTAGGTGGCAGAGAGGAGAGAGGCTATGTCTACTTCAGTGTTCTGACCTATGAACAACCCAACAAATAGTAGTCTAAGCAACCCAGAGACCAACAGCACTTCAGCGCCATGGGGCCTGGACAGGGAGCTAGCCTGTGACTACCACCACCAGTCCAGCACCAGGCAAGCACAAGATGGTTTCTCTGGACAGGAAGCAATCCAGAGACTAGAAGAACCCTGCCTGGCCCTGGATGTGGGGGTTGTGGGCAAGCCAGCCCCAAAGATGTGAATGTGGGAGAGCCAGCCCTGGCTTTTGTCTGCTTTTCAGTGGTGTTGGTGAGGAAGAGATCCCCTCTACTCTCTGATGTCCTCACCACAGGTCTAGGAGGGAGAGTTGGCCCTGATGGGCTCATGAGAGCAGGAGAGCTGGCCCAGCCCTTTACCTGCTGTAACACTTGGGAGAGTAGGCTCTGTATCTTACCTGAGTAGCACAGTAGAACTGGCTTTCGATGTAGGGGTTGCAGGCCCAGAACCAGGGCTTTAACTTGGCCCACCCCAACATATACCCCATGGATGAACTGCTGGAATGCATGAAGAGGTCTGTTCCATTGATACAAACTACAGGATCTCCATGACACAGAACAATAACAGGATATCTGAGAGGAGTCCCAGTGAGATTCCAATATTGACAAAGCAGCAGACAGAAGCCAGCAGTCTCGTACCAGGCATTGTAATGAACATTTGCAAGCAAAAAGCATGAAAAAAAGAGAATATTGTGGGACACACTGAGCACACTACAGTTTGCACAATGAGATCTCTTTTTTATGTTGGGAGAGGTTGCAAGGGTGGAGGGTGGGTCTGAGGGGAGGTGGGAGATGAGAGGGAATAGGGTGCATGATGTGAATTTTTTTTTTAAAAAAGGAAAAAGAAATAAGTTACAAGTAACCTCACCTGGAGTCAGAGTCACCTGAAGGCTTCCCTGAGGCTGAGGATTGGCTGTGAGAGAGCTCACTCTCTGGGCTATTATTGCCAAAAACCACCTGCTCTGTGATGGCTCATGACAAAAGCCCTTTAGTTTCTGGCCATATATATCTTGTCATAAAGGTCCCTGAGGGCGCTCACAACATGTCAGCTGGCTTTCTCAAATTCAATACATTAAAAAGCAAGTGGAAAAAAATCAAACAAATCCATAAACCTGTGTATAACCATTATTTCAAACACATACAGAATATTTCTACCACCCAAACAGTTGCTTTCCACTGAATCACTACACCACCAAATAATTTTAAATTATTTCTTTTATTTTTTTTTGAGATTATAATTATATTATCTCCCACTTCCATTTTCTCTCTCTAAACCCTCCAGTAAACGTCTTTGAAACCAAAACTTTGTTAATAAATATACTTATTAATAACTATAAACTGTTATGTTAGGCCTGTGGAGTGATTGACAAGGCCTGGTGGGAGGCCTGTAGGCCTGACAGGCCTGGCTCACCTTACCTGGGGGTCTGACACCTGGGGTGGCCCTTTTCCAATAATTAAATACACCAAGACTTTCAATGTTTCAATGCTTAGGCCTTAGCTGGAGAGACTCTCAACTAGCTCATCTAAGTTAACCCAACCAACTATTCTCAATCAGTCATGGCTTGCTATACCTTCAGGGCTCACACTAAGATGTCCTTCTGCTTCAGAGTCTCCTGGTAGAAAAGAGGGAGAGGTTCCTCTGTATTTTCCCAAGATTCCTTAGTTAGTCCCAGGACATTCCACCTTCCTAATCTCTCTCTGCCCAGATTAACAGCCATGAGTGACTTTTATTATACAATTAGAGAGTGCCTCAGAAAGGGTGGTACAAGACCTTTCTCCAACACTCCTTCTTTCTCCCTTTCAAATTCATGTCCTTTTTTCACTAATTGCTATTGCATAGTGTAGAAATAACTAATTAAATTGTTTACCAATATTTATATTATCATTAATTGGTTGGGCAGTTGTTAATCCTTAATCAGCCATTATAAATGAGTACACACAGACACCACATGGATTGTAACAAATCTTGGCCTGAATTGAGCAATCCTGGCCCACCTAAACTAGCTCTTAATTCTGTTACACAAATATGACCCCATATGTACATACGTCCCCTTGGACTGCTATTCTCCACACTATGCCAATGTTCTTGGCCTTGTGGAGTGAGGTTCTTTTTTCTAGCCCATGGTATGTATCCTCCTTCTTCCTGCTCCAGGCTGGAATGAACTAATCCTCTGTGTAAAATGCAAGGTTCCTGTTCTAATCTCAGGAAGTCCCGCCTTTCTCTGTCTTTGCCCAATCTCAGGCCTCAGCATTTTATTTAACCAATCAGAGTCAATGAAAGTAGCAGACAGCAAGCAAGACCAATTAATTAACATTTAGAATGCTTAACACCACCCCATCAATTCCCTCCTTTTGTCTAATTAAAAAGGCTAATTTTTTTAACTCACATAGTAAAAGCAGTAAGAACAAATATGAAACAATCAAGAAAACCATACAAAAATTACACACATAATGTTTAGCCTATTTGTATCAGGCAATCTTGAAGAAGAAAAAAATCATCTATCTATCTTGGTGTGTCTAAAGTTCTGAGCCTACATAATTTCTATCATATGCTATATTTATAAACCTAAAGATTTTATTTAGACTTGAAAATATCCTTTCAAATCCTAAACAACTCAAGTTCAATAGAAATTTTACAACTATTATGCCTTCAGCCCCATCAAAGACATAAGAAAGGATAACATTATTTCAATGAGTAGGAAGCATAGGAGTGCAGCTTCCAAAAAGAAATATGACAGTGTGTTCCCTAGACAGTCCCAAATATCTCTCAATACCTTTGGAGCATCATCTTCAGCCTTCTGGCCAAACATTTTTCACAGACTAAATTGTGCAGAAGGAAATAAGAAGGATTTTCCCATTCTGTCTCTGCAGAATCAGGACATCAATGGCATTTAAGCTCTGGTCCATCTTTGGACTGTATATAGTCTGTTGAGAGAGCAGAGGCATTTTTGCCAAATAGGAATTATCTCCTGATGGGAGATTTCTTTTTTTTTTTTTTAAAGATTTTATTTATTTATTATGTATACAGTGTTCTGTCTGCATATATACCTGCAGGCCAGAAGAGGGCACCAGATCTCATTATGGATGGTTGTGAGCCACCATGTGGTTGCTGGGAATTGAACTCAGGACCTCTGGAAGAGCAGTCAGTGCTCTTAACCTCTGAGCCATATCTCCAGCCCGGGGAGATTTCTTTTGATGCTCATTGTTTTCTTCCAAGTCAAATGGGAGCTCTCAGGAGTTGACTGTTTAAGTCAAACAAGTCTTAAAATAATAAAAACATTGGTAAATGCCATTTCCTGTATGCCTCTGAGGGTTTTGAAGACATCTATCAATTTATTTATAAATCTATCTACTATCTATCTTCTATCTATGAATGAACTGTATATTTTTAACCATTTACTCTATCTGTTTTACCTATTAAGTCTATTTTGTGATAAATTAAGACTAGTATTTGACATGACCAGAAGCTCAACTGGCCAGTCAACTTGTATTATCCAGACTCCTAAATAGATTGCAATAGCAACCCATAAAAGGATCAGAAGTAAATCTGTTCTTTTAAATCATTTCTATAGGCACAATACCATATATAAGTTGAAATATACATAATGTGTGTCTAAATATAAAATTCTATGCCAATGAATCAAAATTTAACCTTATTTTTGTATCAATATACAAAATTCTATACCAATGTATTGAAAGATAACCTTATTTGAGAATAACAATAGTTTTGAGTTTCAGAGCAGATTCAATAATCTACTCTTATGTCTTATTATTTCTATATTATATACATATATTCCCCTTCTTTTTCTTTTCTCTATCCTTCTTTCTCTCTTATATAAGGGGAAAAGACTTGAAAAGAAAAAGAGATCTCCAAGTCTAACTTTCTATACCTTGCTTAACAAGATCATATAACGATTTGTAACCATTTCCCCTAAACAACATCTATCATCCACCCCACGTTTTGGGAGTGGGACGTCGCTCTCTTAAAACTTCCTGCTTTTGAGAGAGCTTCCTTCTTCCTGCTAATTGGGACGCAGAAAAACTGCTTGAGGTCCCAAATAAAATGGAAAAATGGTTAATCAATTTGATAGTAACATTTGTTGTCCAGTCTCTATGTGCTCAGGAATTTGAATGTCCTGAGCAGTGTGTAGCCCGAAGCTGGACTTTGGTTAGGAAAATTCAGGGCTTTATTGAAGTTCTGGCTGGAACAGTCTGTGAGGCTGGGCCATCTCAGCAAGCTGTTTGAAGTTATTCCGGATGCATATTTTGGAGGAAATGGCTATTGAGGCAGTGGGTTAGGCTGGATCATTTGGGCTACTTGTCCTCTTTGGTATCTGGTCACTTTGTTCTGAAAATATATAATTTCTCATAAGTAGCATATATTTCTGTAATTACCAAAATGCCTTGGATGTACAGGATGCACAAATCAATTAAGAAATATTTTCTATTATTTGAACAGAAGAAAGATATTTGTAAGTCTCCATTCATGCCATAAAAAGATGGCATGTAATAGTATTACATATGTATGCTATATATAATCTATTTTAAATTGAAAATACAGCACAAAACTGTATGGAATTTAAATATTCTCCTCTACAGTTGACATAAATTTATTAATTAATTAAAACAGGTTTATTCTGTGTTGTTCTGGTTTTTGGTAGATTAGGCTGGCCTCAAACTCAAAAGAAACCTATCTGTCTCTATCTTTGTCACCCATGTTTTGGGATCAAAGGTATGCATTTTTATATATTTTTTGTTCCTTTTCTCCTTTCTTTGGAGATTTAATTTCTATGTGTATATGTCTATCCTTATTGAGACAGGGTTTCTCTTTGTAGCTTGGGCTGTCTTGATTTGCTCTATACAGCTCTGTAGATTTAGATTAGCCTTGAACACACAAGGAACCTGTTTTGTCTTTCTCTCCCAAGTTTTGAGATGAAGGTATGAATTTAAATAATTGAATTACCCTTATTAAACAATAACATTAAGTAAATCATTTTGTACTAGCCTGAGTTCCAATTCTCCCATGGAAACCCATTCTTAAGGAGATTGGTGTAGAACAGCATAATATGCTATTTTATGTTAGCTTTTCTTAACTGTTGGCTGTGGGTGGCATGCAGTTTGCATGTTCTTCCCCAGCCTAACTGGGTCCTTACATTGGCTAACAGAATCTCTCTCTCTCTCTCTCTCTCTTTTTCCAAGACAGAATTTCTCTGTGTATCCTTGTCCTGGACTCACTTTGTAGGCCAGGCTAGCCTTAAACTCACAGAAATCAGCCTCCCTCTGCCTCCCAAGTGCTGGGATTAAAAGTGTGCACCATCACACCCAGCGATTAACATATCTCTTTTAGGGGCAAAATGTCTCTTGAAACCAGTTCTCCAGTGAGAGCCCCACACCTAAATAGACTGTATTGTTAGCCCTTTCTCTTCACATAAATTTAAGATTATATGTATTTATCCATTAGATCAGTAAAGACATTATTAAACTTAACATCAAGGGAAAAAATGTGTCATTTTTGAATTCTAGACTGTCTTTAGTAAGCAGCCTTATCTTATCAGCAGGTTTCCTGTCCTGCCTTCATTGTTTAAACCAGGCTTGTCTAGAATCCAGTGATCTGCCTGTTTCTTCCTCTAGTGTGATGGGATTAAGGGTGTGTGCCAGAACCACCCTAGGATTTCACTTAAATCCTAGATATTAGTAACTGTAACCCAGAGAACAACTTTGAACTGTAGTGACAATTTGAAATCTGCCCAAAATCTTAAAAAAATCTCTTATGTTTTAGTAATGCCAAACCAGAAAAATATCTTTCTACCTCCCAAAGTAGGAAAATCAAAGACATCTAAACAAAAATCAAGCAAAGAAACAACATTCCAAAAGCCTTGGCATGTCTAACCATGCCATCCCATGCTGCAATTATAGCTCTGTTTGTTATTCCTTGAAATCTTGTTGTGACTGTGTTTCATTGGTGGACCCTTCCCAGAAAGCCCTGATAAGCACCTCATAGCCAGGGAGCTCTTAGCTCCAGCTGCCATCAATTTTGTATTATCCATCAGGAAGGGCCTCCCTCCTTCCTCCATTATCATTGTTGGCAATTTAGCATTCCATTTGTAAATTCTTTCCTTTAAGACTATCCTAGTCTGAACTTTCTCAAAAAAAAAAAAAAAAAAGATACCAGAACCCCAATTGTCAGGGTAAAAGTCATTTGTATGCTAAGAGGAATAAATTCAATTGGAATCCAAAAGTATTGAGGCATTATGAATTCCTCCATTTTTAATGTAGGTGATTAATTCTGCTCTCAGATCAGTTTTTTAGGACATAAGGAGAACCTTTGCTGCAAGGCAGTAGCTTTTGTTAAGGGAACTGCTCCTTTTAAATGTGTTCAAGTTCGGCTCCTGCTCTTTGGCTAGGAAATTACCTTTTACCCGGGCCTTCTCAGGCTGTAAGCATGGATTCTAATTGCCCCACTTTGGGAGCCATATGTAGAAAAAAAATGGTTAATTAAATTATTACTTAGTATTTAGATTATATTTAATTGGTTGGGCAGTTGTTAATCCTTAACCAGTCAATTATAAATGAGTACACACAGACACCACATGGATTTTAACAAACCTTGGCCTGAATTGAGCAATCTTGGCCCACTTAAGCTAGCTCTTAATTCTATTACACAAATATGACCCCATATATACATATGCCCCCTTAGACTGCTATTCTCTATGCTATGCTGATGTTCCTGGCCATGTGGAGTGAGGTTCTTTTTTCTAACCCATGGTATGTGTCCTCCTTCTTCCTGCTTCTTGCTGGAATGAACTAATCCTCTGTCTAAAGCGCAGGTTTCCTGTTCTAATCTCAGGAAGTCTCACCTTTCTCTGTCTTTGCACAATATCAGGCCTCAGCATTTTATTTAGCCAATCAGAGACAATGTAAGAAACAGACAGCAAGCAGGACCAATTAGTTAACATTTAGAATTCTTAGCAGCACCCCATCAGCATGCATATGTATATACATAGACATTCCTAAATACATAAATACAGCCTGATCAGTCCATATAACATTACTTATATATATGCTTATTTATTGAATTCTATCACTAAAATATTTGTGGACATTGGTTTTGTTTTTTGTTTTTGTATTCTCTTGTTACCCAGTGCCTACATAATAACATGAATGTTGTTTTTTTGGCATTAAAAGCCTAAAATATTACTATCTGATCATTAACAGAAAATGTTTAATAACCCTTGAGTAGCAGAATATTTATGACCTTGGACATATCAAGATCTACACTATAATTAATTACTGACTAAGAATCCATAATTTTTTAAACGTTTATTTATTTCAAGTTACATCTCAATCATAGTCCACTCCCTCCTCCCCCTCCTGGGCCCACCCTCCTAACCTTGTCCCCCTCACCCTCTTATCTGCTTTTTTTTTAATTTAAGGTGTATTTTCCCTCCTTCAACAGCTCCCCCTTTTAGTTCAATAAAAGTTTCTTTTTCTTATAACAATAAATATAATACAAAACAATAAGAACAATTGGGCCACAATTATGAAAATTATAAGGTATAACATGTATTCCCAATGTCCAGTCCATACATATTTGGCAACTGATATTGATATTCTATTATCTATCTCGATGAGTTTAAGGTTCTATATCTGACTCAGTTTCCATCCTAACTTGCATTAACAAGTTAAAAACATCTTGGACATAGAACATCCTTTTATTTCCTAAATAACTTAAAATTTGATTGTCAGACAATAACTATATAGTCTTCAACCACATCAGAGACCTTAGAAGGATAAATATATTGGATATACAGGAAGGGCAGAGACAGCAGCTTCCAAAACTAAGAAATGATGGACAACTGGATGGCTAGACAGTCCCCAAGTTCTCTCAATAAATTTGAGCATCTATCTTCAGCCTTTTGGCCCAGTATCTCTGACAGACATTAATTGTAAAGCAGGAATTATGAAGGACATGCTTACCCTGTCTTAGCAGAGCTGGACTGTCAACTTACCTGCTTCCAAGTTTTGTCCTTTTTGGACAGCAGAGAATCCAGATTTTAATAAAATTACAGCTAAATTATAGCATATCAAATTATGAAAAGCAAACATTGGCTCACATGACTAACAAGAATACAAAACATACTGTATATTCAAAAATGTGTGCCCATGTATAGTCACAAGCCTAATACAGTCCTATAGGTTTTTTTGACTTTAAGAAAATTATTATTGGCATCTAAAAGAGACATGAAAATGTAGTGATAGATACATGTTAAAAATCTAGTTTTTATTTCAAAATTATTTTTTGTATAAAATTGTCACAAACTATTGGAATATAAAATGATTTTCAAGCTCCTTGTCAAAACACTTTTTGAAAAGAGCAAATGTCCAAAATAAATGATCAACAGAACAAATACTTGTTCTGCCTTCTCATGGGGATGGGCCAATGGTTACTTGAAATTAGCAAATGGTCATGTTAGTGCATGTGATTGAAAAGACCAAAAGTCTTGGTGATAGTTCACTAGATGCTGCAAAACCCATGCAGGAAACTATGTAGTTCTGGCTTTTAGGGTATCCACAGAATCAGTTAACAGCTAAGACTTACTACATAAAGAACTGGAACATGAAGACTTTCTCTTCTTTTGCAGAAAAAATTTTAAGACATTTTCACAGTCAGTGGAGATGAGTTTGCTATAAATTTCAAACCTTTACTATGAGCAGTCACAGTAGCATTTTATTGCTAAACTTGGCTGTTTAATTTGTAGTCATCTCATCTAACTGCTTGAGCCATTTTATGCTTCTAAGACACTGAATTAAATTATATTATATAATTCTTATTCTAGATTAAGTTTCATAATTTTACCAATTTAATGTCAATTAAGTTGCTACTTAAGGTTAAGTAAAAATTTTATTTTTCTCTTTTTTATTTTTAATTAAAAAATTATTTCATGTGTATTGCATGTATATCTGTGTGAGGGTATCAGTTCCTCTGGAACTGGAGTTACAGACAGTGCCATGTGGGTGCTAGAAATTGAACCCGAGTCCTTTGGAAGAGCACTCAGTGCTCTTAACCATAGAGCCATCTCTCCAGGCCAAATAAAAATCTGAAAACAAGGATAATATTTAAATCTCTTGTCTTCATACCTTAAGATAGGATTTTCTGATTTTAAATAACCTATTTCTTAGAATTTCTTGATTCATTTTGTATCTGTTTTTACACATACTATTTCTAAGTTATCTATTTCAACTCTAAGTGACTTCTCTTCAAATTAATATTCTATAATGAATTATTAAAATTTCCTTATAGCAAGCAATAAAACATAGATACTTGCTCTGTATTTCAGTATTTTAACAAAAAGATCCAATTCAAGAAAAAAATTTAAAAATCATTGCTCCATTAGTAAGCATTGTATTCTCCACATAAAAAATTAAGAAATAATCACAATTATTATCATTGGAGTTGTTCACAGATTAGAATTCTTCAGGCCTATTTCCTTCAGCTGTAAATGTACATGCAACATGCATGGGGCTAAAGTATTTGACCCCTTAAAACCCATTAGAGACTCACCTACATTTGTCCTACTTTGGAATGTGATAGTTATTTTAGTGATTTTGTTAGAAAATCTTACCAGTCAGGATTGGGATATATTCATGGTAGAATACCAGCCTAGAAAATCTTACCATACAAAAATAAGTAATGTGAAAATATATTTTTTGTTAGTTTTTGAGGTCCCACTAAGATTTATGATTCTGCTTAAAAAAAGACATGGATTGTGACACTATATTCTATAAGAAATTATTGGTTATAGAAAAAATAAAACGAGGAAGAAAAACTGTATTTAAAATAAATGTCCTTCTCAGGAAATACACAGGGAAAAAAATCTAAAATGTTAAAAATCAACAGAAATACTAAAAAGGCACTTAAACTTCTAGGTCTGAATAAAGGGGAACCTACACAGCATGGTGTGATGACTTCTTACAAGTCAATCAACAGAGTGCTCTAGTCAGGAGGAAAGCTTTTCAGATGTATAAGGCAAATGTGGCGAAAAACAACAATTATTATTAATGATGCATGAGCCAGAAAATTAGAGTAAAAGCCAATTACAATCATGGAATCTCCATCTGTTCATTACAACTCAGTCAGCTTTCCAGAATCTGAGCCTAGGAAGTTTTTGCAAATGACGTAAATGGAAATGTGTTTAGAAACGGCTAAACAATGTGTGCAACATGCAAAAAAATGTGATGTTACAGCTAAAAAGGAATTCACTCTTCTTCATACTGCTATTTATATAGATTCCTCCTTGTTCTATTTCTATGGACATCCTCCTTACTCTGTATAGCTTTGTCATTAAGTGACTGACTCAACATTCTCTGAATGTTTGAAATTTCAACAACTTTTTCTAGTAGATTATGAAATATCTCCTACCAGGATATAGAGAGTGGATCTCCAAGAATTTAGAGATTTTAGAGAAACTATATTAAATACACTTGATATATGTGTGACAAGTGTTTAGATGAGTAATCTTCTTGGGGTCATTTCTAATTCATGAGCTCAGCTTTCTGAGAAATCAATGAACATCCTACAGTATGTGACATTTAGCTGAGTAGAAGCTGTCTACTTTCATGGGAAAGGAAATTCACTTTGAGTGTTGAATAGATTTAAAAACTGAAGAATAATAACAAAGGAATCAGCCTCATGAAAATTAGCAACTTCCAGAGATCAGAAAAGCATATATCCCCCTTGCTCCATGGCCCCTTAGGAACTAATAAAAAGGAGGCTTATCATTAAAGGTTCCAAACTGCTGGGTATTCTCCCATCTTCACTGTGAAAAGGTTCAGTGTACATATAACATACTGAATATTCTATAACCAAGGCTTATATTGAAATGGATGAATTGAAATTAAATGAAAATGAAGAATCCAACTTCATTTCTGTACATGAGATTCCCTCTTCATTTTGAAAATTTCAACCCATCCATTTTTCCACAGCAGACAACTTGGAAGTGTCTTGATAACTATAAATATTCAGGCAGTACTGTCAAAAGTAAACAGAGCCCACATGTGAAAAAAGGACCAAGTAAATAATACACTAAAAGGATTTGGAAATAAAATAGAGAGGTGAGCTTTGCCTTGATCATTATTCATTCATTCAACAAATATCTACTGAGCCCTAATCATGCCACATGTAATGACAGACACCTGGAATAGTTTGCATTTTTCAGACGTCCACATCCTTAACTTTGTACTGACATTACTGGACATTTTTGTCAATAACAGCAATAAAAACACAAACAATGGTTAGATGATAGTATTTCTTCAAAAATGAAAAGTGAAGAAGTAGGGAAAGTCTATCCACAACAACGTGAAGACAGTGGAAATGTCCTGAGAGCCTGGAGACAGAGCTCAGTGGTAGAGAACGTAATCTGGCCTGCCCAAAGCGCTGGAGGTTGATCCCTGGTGTCTGAGGAGAGATCTTCTCAGTGATTGGGATCAGACAGAAGATAATCTAGACATATACAGTGGCAAATGATTTTTTGCTTTTTTAATTTACAAATAATTATTCAAATATTTTAAATACATTTAAGATAGCTTATAAAGAATAATAAACACTGACTCATGCAACTTTTAATTTAAAACAAAGTCATGTAGCCACAATTGGCCTTGGACTCTATGTACCTGAGGAAGACCTTGAGCCCCTAATCCTCTTGCCTCTACCTTCCATGTGATGGGATTAGGGGACTGAACATATTACTGATATACCCATCTTTAAATGATATATCAAATGCAAAGCAATATTGTTTTATTTATTGCAGGCAACACATTCAGTCTGGCTATAAATCACAAAATTAGTAGGTTCTCATTGGTCAATTCTGGGGTAATATAACAACAAAAGAACTAATGAGTAATGGAATTTAACTACAGAATGAAAGAATCCACAAATCTCTACCAATGTGGGTAAATAAAGGAGAAGGGAATAGGATTTCAATAAAATGTTAGGACTAGAGATGGAGGAAAATCCACATTTGACATTAAATAAATACGAAGACTGAATAACTATCCTAAATTGAAGAGGACTATAAGAAAAGCCGAACAACTAAATAATTCTGACCAACATGAGCCTGGGTAGACACATGGCAAGGTGCTGAACATGTTTTTCTTTGCTACAGCAGATAGTAGTTAAAAATACAAAGAATGTATTAAATTAGTTAACAATGGTATGTCCGTATCGAGCTACTATTTTCTAAGCAGTTCAATTAAAAATACAATAGGTCAAATTCAGAGAACAATTGATCATGGGCTGCCCAACCCCAGCTGGTACATCTACAACACAAACTCTGCACCTAAGCTCAGGGAACATCAAAGAAGAAATGGCAGAAAAACTGTAAAAGTCAGAGGAGCAGGGCTGGGCATCAGCCGCAAGATGGTGTCTTCTAAGTATGACAGGGAAGCTGTTCCCAAGAAATCTAAACAATCTAAATCTAAATTAAACTTTTAAAAATCCAAAAATAAAAGGGAAAATACTATTTCTCAAATCCATATAATTTCTTCAAATAAGATTATCAGTAGATGCTAACGCCTATGGATGAAAGTATCAGAGACAATATATTTAACAGAGCACAACTCCTCAAAAGATACTGTCTTCAAATGAGGAAAACTGTTTCTCTACCTTCTCTTTGGAGAAATCAGACAGTAAGAGTAACTGGGAAAAATATCTCACTGGCTTTCATATGTGATGCCTGCCCAGCAGAGGATGAAGGAGCGATTGCACAGAATTAAGATAAACTCCATCCAGATGACGGGCAATTCATGAAATAACTGGCCTTTGCCTCTAAAACTAACCAGGTTTTAAAAAACTTATTAATTCTGAAAATAATAATGGATTAAAGGATACTCTAGAGACAGCACAACTAGATGTCATGTAACCATGCGATGAGTCTTTTTTTGATATAAAGGACGTTTGTGGGGGACTGGTATAATTTGAATGTCTAGATCATGTCTTTTGTGCCAGGCACATTTTGTAAGTGTGCTCTAGAATAGAAGAGTCACTGGACCACAGGATGCTTGAAACATAGCTAATGTGTGTGCAGGACAGAATCTCCTATTCATTTCATTAGTTTAAACAGCTCATGAGACTACAGCCATGGTGATGGTTTACAGGGTAAGAAGGCAAGGGTACTATGTTGATGTTAAATCCTGACATTGATGATTGTGCTAGACTGCATCAAATACTGTTCTTTGGGAAATGCATGTCTACAGTTTTAGAGACTAAGGGGCATTATGTAACTTAAACACATTAGACATACCAATCAAAGGAAAGGCAACAAAGATGCAAATGTAACAAGACATTGACTTTTAGAGAATGTGAATGATATGTATACAGACTTTTAGGTATTGTTTTCTAGTCTGCTATTTCAAATTAAAGTTGTAAGAGAAAAAATACCAGCACACCAATGCTATTCTCACCAAAATTTCTTTACAAATTTAAAGATAGCAATGAAGTATATATTCATTACTATATTTTTTCCACTTTTTTATCACAAGGTGAATGCTCAACTACTAATATGATTTAAAAAAATTTTAAGTTTATTTATTCATTTTACATTCCAAACATAGCCCCTTCCCCCTCCTCCTCTAGGGTCCTGCCTTCTGACCCCCTTTCCCCTCTCTCCTTCTCCTCAGAAAAGAGGAGCATATGGATGGCCTGCATGTTTTTCTGTGAGCCATTTATTAGCCTGAAAGAAGGCACTGAATCCCTTGGAACTGGCATTATAGATAGTCATAAGCCACAATGTGTGTGCCAGGAATCAAACCTAGCTCCTCTGGAAGAGCAATATTTAACCACTGAGCCATCTCTCCAGCCCTGAACTTTATTTGTAGGGAAAATATAATGGCTAATTAAACTAACCAGTATTTATATTATCTTTAATTGGTTGGTGGTGTTAATCCTTAACCTGCCATTATAAATGAATACACACAGACACCGGGTGGATCTTAACAAGCCTAGGCCTGGGTTGTGAAATCCTAGCCCATCTAAGCTAGCTCATAATTCTATTACCCAAATATGACCCCATATATACATATGTCCCTGTGGACTATTATTCTCCATGCTAAGCCGATGTTCCAGGCCACGTGGAAGGGTTTTCTTTAATCTACCCCCAGGGTGTGTCTTCCTTGCTTACTCCTCGCTTCTCTCCAGCCTTCTTCTTCCCAAGATGCTCTGTCTCTCTCTGTAAAAGTCCTAGTCCCACCTATCTCTTTGCCCAATCTCCAGGCCTCAGCATTTATTTAACCAATCAGAGACAAAGCAAGTAACATACAGCAAACAAGACCAATCAACATTTAGAATGCTTAACACCCACCCATCATTTATTTTTATAAGGGAAACCTCTATCATTCTATAAACAAAATAATCAATGTGTATCCAAAGTGTGTAATACACTACAGACACCCAAAGCTTTTGTAGTTGGCAGTGAAAAAAAAAGAGTTTGGAGTTTGACCTAAGTACTGAATATTTAAAAGCAGACAAGCTGCTTAGAAGGTGGAGCCATTGAGAAAAGCATTAAAAACAATTGCTTTTTCTCCTTCTCCCTAAGGATCAGAGAAATTATAATATCATTAGAGTCAATTGGCAAGCTCCACAGAAAATGAGCTTTAGTGACCTCATTCCTAGAAAAATAATCAAGAAAAAAACCCCAAGTGTTCTGCATATATATAAGTGCTAATGATGGAGAACATTGTTTAACCTTTCTGGGTGGTGCATGCTAAAATGGGAGAATTTTGAGTTTAAGGATAACCTGAACTACATCATCAGGCTCTGCATAAAAAATAATACCACCAACAATATTTAATACAAAGTTTGGGAAAGAATAACCTGTTTTAATTTCAAATCAGAATTTTCTCAGTTAAAAACTACTTAATTCAGTACAATTGAGTTTCCACTGAAAACTGTTTCCTGAAACTATGCTCAGAATGAAGTAAAAAAAAAAATGTGGTTTTCATCAAATACAATGAACTTTTTTCATCTTAACCTCTTAAGAATGTTTGAAAACAGAGACGGTGCCTTCCTTCTTGAAATAAAGGCTTCGACGATGCATATTTTCCTGGCTTTCCAGTCTATATCCTGTTTACAAGATCTCTGGAATGTTCCTCATCCTCCATTCATTCCTTAGCTTTTAACATTTATTTTCAAGTCTCTTGTTACTGACAATAGTTATGTTTTATAAGACATATGGATGTGGAATTACCACACAGTCTTCCTGGTTAGATTCTGAGAGGAAATACAGGAGTATATCCCTGTTTGCTGCTGGTCAGCAACATATATTTTTTTATTTTTTTGGTCTATGTGTATATGTGTCTGTGTGTATGCTGTGTGAGTGCTGGTGCACGTATGGGTAAGAAGGTATGGTGGATCCCTGAAGCTGCTGTTACATATTATTGTGAGCCGACAATAACGCATGGATGCTGGGACTCCAACTCCAGTCCTCTGCAAGAGCAGCAAGCACTCTTATCTGTTGATCCATCTTTGTAGCTCCTGATACACACTTTTTTAAAGTGCATGATTCTGTTGGGCTTATAACTCAGAGGTACAGCACCTGTGCATGCACACAAGTCCCTAAATTCAACTACCAATTACATCACAAGAAAAAAAGTGTTTGTTTTTAATAAACTTTAAGCAAAACAAAACATAGCACATAAAATCTGGGGGAAAAGGGAGTATGCATATAAAAGCTGAAATAAAAAAGCGGGATGTGACTTGCTTAATCTTCACTGGGAACATGCTCATTGGACAAATCAGTTTGGGTTGCTCTGTGCATAGCCACAAATTTAAAGAGCACTTTAGAAGAGCAGTTAAGTATTGATTTGTGTGTTATAAAAAACATAGAAGTGAGCAGGAAATTTTTGAAATACTGTTTTCAATCAGAATCAACTCACTCAGCTATAAACCCTGAAACCTACAACAGCAACTGGCCTGCAAAATATACTGGTGCAATAGTGGCATTGATGTTATGGGAATTACCAACCAGTTTTTAAAAATTGAATTTAAGGCCCATCCCATGAGATGGAACCCATTGTTAAAGTATCCCAAGTACCCAAGACTAGGTAGATCATGTGCCCTAAGGGAAACTCTACTACTGTTATTCTACTAAATGAACTTAGCAATAAAATACAACTCTTAATAACACATACCCATAGATAAATGCATTGCTCAGCCCTTATCATGGCAGCTTCTTCTTGCACTAGATGGCAGTTAACATAGAGACTCACAATGTGCAGAGAAAGACTTTGGAATAGACAGAGCTCAATGATAAGTCTTTATCAAGCCCTCCCCTTTCAAAACTCAAAGATCTATGTGAAAGATGAGGTGGAAAGATTGAAAGAGCCAGAGGTAGTGTATGCCTCCAAAGAAAAGCATCTTTCAGACACAAAGACTGTGGCAGCATGCATAATAAGATCTGTATAATCTCAACCCAGACAATATCCCAGTACAGAGAAGGGGAAGTAGACACGAAAACTGACCCTGCAACTGGTACCTGCTGGGAAAGTGAAAAATCAGTTTTTTCCAATGGAGTGGCACTGGGATATCAACCATACTCTTGGGCATGTCCCATGCACAGGAGTAGTTGGTGAACAAAAAATAGACACCATGTTTTTGTGTGTATTTTTTTTATTGGTTTTGGTAGTTTTTTATTTGTTTTGACTTTTATTTTTATTTTCATTTATTTAATTTAATGCAAATTAATTTTTTTATTTTTAGAGAAAAATAAAGAACATGAAACAGGAGGGTAGAAAGGTGGAGAGGATCTGGAAGGAGTTGGGGTGAGGAAAGAATACAATCAAAATATATTGTGCAAAAACATTTTTTTTCTAAATTAAAAAGTAAAAAGATATTTTTAAATATCTTTAAATATCTAAGAAGATATTTTTAAAATTATGAGGCAAGTTAGTATGAAAGCTGAGTTAGATATAGAACTTTAAACTCATGGAGATGGTTAGATAGTAGAATGTTAAAGTCAGGTGCCAAATACATATGGACTGGACATTGGGAATGTATGCTAAACCATATAACTCTTATAATCGTGAAAAAAAAAAAGTAAAAATGCAAACAAAAATACCAAGAAAAGATTTGAACACCTTAACTAAAGTTTTAATGATATGACCCTTGTTTGCCTCTCCAATGTATTTTGTTTTTATATCATATATTTAGCTTTATTTGACAATCTTTTAAGTATATTTTCCATTCTTTTTTCCTTTAATTTATTCCATTTACATCCCAATCCCAGCCCCCTCCCTCCTCTCCTTCCTGTCCTAACCTCCCACCTTCTGCCCTCATTTCTCCTTCCCCTTTTTCTCAGAGAAGGGACTCCCCTCACCAACCAGCCCCAGTACTTCATGTCACATCAGAACTAAATGCATCCTCTTCTACTGAAGCCAGACAATGCAGCCCAGCTAGGGGAGAGTTATCCAATAGTAGGCAAGAGAGTTTGTGTCAGGGACAGCCACCCCCTCCCCGGCTCCAATTGCTGGGAGGCCCATATAAAGACCAAGCTGCCCTCAGCTCCATGAGTGTAGGGGACTGGGTTCAGTCCATGCATGCTGTGTCTTTTGTAGGGGCTAATGACTGAGGAGATGCTGGATCTGCACCATGGATGCAGGCAATCCATGGTATCTGCTCCAAATGAGTGAGGAGATGCTGTATCTGCACCACGGATGCAGGCAATCCATGGCATCTGCTCTAAGTGAGGAGATGCTGTATCTGCACCACAGATGCAGGCAATCTGTGGTATCTGCTCTAAATGAGTGAGGAGATGCTGTGTATCTGCACTAAGGATGCAGGCAATCCATGGTATCTGCTGTAATTGCAGCAATCTTGTACTCCTTCCTCAAAGCAATTCTAGGTCCTGTCTGCTTTCTGCTGTGCTGCTCTAAGTGTTTGCCTTCATTGAAACAACCCCACAGGCATATCACACACTGTCTAGTATTACTCTTCTTGCCATAGGAGTGCTGGAAGCACAGATGTGTGTTACTATGTGTGCTTTCTGGGGGCTCCATGAACTCAGACTGAAGTCCTCACATTTGCACAGCAAGCACTTTATTCACTAAGCCATTCCCTGGGTGCCCCCTCACCCAACTATGCTTTATGATGAATCATCATACAGCTGTGATCAATTCTGCTAACCAATGATGTTTAGCCATTCTTTACATCGTTGTCTTTTTAGATTTTTTTCTGGAACAAGATCTCAAGGTCTTTCTTTGAGACAAGTTCCAGACTGCCTTAGAATTAGTTATGTGCTGAGGATGAGTTGGGATATCTGATCTCTGGCTGGCACTTCCTTAGTTCTAAGAATATGTGTTTGTGTCACCATGTCAAATTTATGCAGTGCTGTGGATTGAACCCAGGGCTTTGTGCATCCTAGAGAAGCACTCTATTAAATGAACTACATCTCTAGCCCTTAAGTCTTCTTAACAAACTACTCGTTTTGGTTTATTAGTATGTAAATGAGAATTTTTGAATATATTCATACTGTCTGAGGTGTTTTATTAGACATTTTGATGTCTGTGGTAAGAAAGTAATTATGGCTTTAGTTGGCATTTCTTCCTTTTCTGTCTTATGTTTGAGGAAGATTGAAGGGAATTATTTAAATGTATGGTACAATTTATTGGCAAAGCTGCTATTCTGTGTATTAGATTTCTGACATGATAATGAACTATCTAAGGTTTATATTGGCTTCTAGTTTTGAAATTTTCAGTGGAAGAGTTGGGCAGACACATTGAGTTGGCCTACAGTGGAGATGTGAATGAAACAGGAAGGGAATATGGGTAAGAGCAAACCCAGAAGCAAAGAGGAAAAGCCAGCCCTTCCCCCCCCATGATCTCTACTCCCCCAAGACACCTGACACATATAACCCCATAAAGGTTTTACCTGCTCTTAATAATGGCTTCCTGGGTATCAAACCTCTAAAAGTTGAAGCTTTGGCGGCAGGGGAGGGGATGTCATTCAACATCATATCAATAGCAGCTGTGTATTTCTTTTAAACAGGATTTTAGATCATCAATTACATTTCTTTAATTTTTATAGATATTTCCAGATTAGCATTTCTTCATAATTTTGATTGTGTTTCTATGAATTTGTCTATTTCCTGTATGGTATCTATATTTTCAACTTATACATTTGACAATGGGTTACTATGTATAGGATATATTTTTTTAAGTCAAATAATTCAAAAGGAAGACCCTAAATAACATGATTTAAAAATAAGCAGAAAAAATTGAATAGAGGAAAGAGAGCATAAGAACAGCCATCAGTGCATGAAAATATCCAACATCCCTAATCAGAGAATGCAGACCAAACCACAATAAAATTAGTACTTTGTTCTAGCTTATCAAAAGACAGAGGAAAACAAGCACTGAAAAGGTGGTAGAGGAAGGTAACCCTTACAGACTGTTGGTGGGAATGAGATCAGGATGCCCACATGGAAGAATAGTACAGTATCTATCAATGTTACTGCTGGGTAGATTTCCAAAGTAAATGTGAGCAGTATGATAAAAATATCTGTACTGTACTGTATAATCGAACACTATCACAAACAACTAAGATTAAAATCAAACTTAGTGTCCATACTGAGGTGAACGAATAAGAACAGTGTAGTGCACATGTATGACATGATCACCAGCCAGCTGTACATAAAGGATCCCATGATTTGCAACAACATGCATGAACTTAGAAGTCACTATGCTAAATGAAATAAGCAGGCATGGAGACAAACACTACAATAAAACAATCTTTAAAAAAGTAGTCTCATGTAAGTCAAAAGAACAGAGGTTACCAGAGAACATGGATCTATGGAGGAGAAATGGATGAGAAAGATAAAAGGTAAAAAATTACAAATAACAAGAAGTTCTGGCATTGGGCTGCACATAACTGCTACAGTTAACAATAAGACATGATACATCACAAAACAGATGGAAGAAATATCTTTGAATATTCCCAGCATAAGATGGAGATGCTAGTTACATTGATTCAGCCATGACACAATACATGTTCATATAAAAACATCGAATTGTACCTCACAAGTGCAATATAATTAAGTGCCACTTAAAAATAATAAATAAGAACATCCTAAGGAACACGGCAGCTGCTGCTCATGGGGTCTTCTTCCACAGCTAGGGGCACTGGGTGACCCTCAGTACTGTTGTAGCATGTAAGGAGGGAGAGCGCGGAGGCTGAGCTGCGCCCCACTGTCAGACCACGCAATGATGTGTCCCACAAGCATCTCTCAGCATTTGGAGAGTATGTGGCTGAAATCCTACCCAAGTGTGTCCAATCCATCCTAATGGAATCATACCAGTGCTTACTTTCCTCAAGAATCACACCAATGCACAATTCAAGTCCTTGACTGACTTGACGGCAGTGGTTATCCCAACTCGGCAGAACTGTTTTGAGATTGTCTACAACCCGCTGTCCCTGCACTTCAACTCTAGGATCTGAGTGAAAACCTGCAGATGAGTGGACACCCGTTGCATCTGTAGTGTTTGTGCGCAAGGCGGCCAACTGGTATGAGAGGGAGGTCGGGGCATGTTTGGAGTTTTCTTTTTTAATCACCCTGATTTAAGAATGATCCTGACAGATTATGGCTTTGAGGGACATCCTTTCCAGAAAGACTTTCTCCTCTCTGGCTATGTTGAGCTACATTATGACCATGATGGGAAGCAGATAGTTAGTGAACCACTGGAGTTGGCACAAAAGTTCCTCAAGTTTGACCTGAATAGCCCCTGGGAGGCTTTCCTTGCCTATTGTCAGTCCCCCTGAGGGCCTCAAGCTTGAAGCTGGAGACTAGAAGCCTGAAGCCAAGCAGCTTCAAAAACATGTGGTTCCTAGGGGTAAAATGCCTTATCTATATTTGTGCATGTAAATAAACTCCTGGGGACATTCACCCCCTTCAAACAAATAAATAAATAAAAGCAAGGTGGGGTGTCACATGCCTGCAGTCCCAGCTGCTCCAGTGACAGAGGCAGAAGGATTGATTACTCAGTCTCATGGGTTAGACACCAGCATAGGAAGTATAAGAATATCACATCTCAAGCAAACAAAAATGAAACAAAATCATGATTCAATTGTATGCTCTCAATAGAAAACTCAACCTAAAATATAAAGATATGGGCACATTGAAAACAAAGGATATAAAAAAGCATCATACCAACACAAATAAAAAGAGAGCAGGCAAAGTTATATTAAAATGAGAAACTTCAAAGCAATGATACATAAAATACATTAAATTATAATTTAAAAAGTCAAAACACAAAATTCACACAGAAATCTGAAAGGCCTGTGTATCAACAGATCTTCAGTATATTTAAGAAAAAAAAACTCTTATAGCTGAAAGAAAAAGAAAAATTGCAAATTATAATCAAAGACTTAAAAACTCTCAACCATTGAAAACTAGATAAAAACTCCACAGCTATGTAGTATTTGAACAACATAATGAACAGAATCTACTCAACACACAGTCATGCTAACGATGGGGATTTGTTTTGAGAAATGCTTTGCTCTGCAGTTTTGTAGCTTTCTGAATGAACATCATAGATTAAGTGATGAGATTAAGTGATGTTAAGATGTCATTAGTGATGCAACCTCGCAGGAACCAGCACTGAGTGTGTGGTTTGTTGCTGACTAAAAGACCTCATTGGGCACACTCCTCCTGTATAAAATATATACTCTACTCATGTGGTCCCAGAATTTACATCGAAACAGACCCTATCTTGGGCTGTCACAAAATTTAAAAGAATCAAATTAATATACAATGTGTTCTTCAGATATAATCAAACTAGGAAACAGAAAACTAACAAGAAAAGTTTCAAACAAGCAAACAAATAAACAAAATTCACTTAAGTGCATTAAACCAAATAAAAGAGTATAACGCATCTGAGTATGTATGGTATTGCTAGGACAGTGCTGACAGGGTGGTTTCTAGAGTTAACTATGTCCACTTAAGAAGAGGTAAATATACCCTTGAGAACTCCAATGGAGGGAGTCTCACACTAAAATCTTTGCTCCCTTCTGAAAATCCTAGATTTTTTTAAAAGTCTAAAGAAAGAAGATATAATAAAGGCAAAAGTAGAAATTAAATTGAAAAAAAACCTATATAGAATAATGAAAAAGTAAGAGTTGGCTATTTCAAAATAACAATGAATTCAACAAATCTATAGCAAAGCTTATAAGAAAAACTGATAGAGAAATCATAAACTGTCAATACTGTGAGTGTGTTATTGGCATCACTGTGAATACTGCAGATATCAAAGTGTGTCCACAGCCTGATGTGCATACAACCACAGCTAAATCATTATAAAATACATGAACCGAATAGTCTGTGATTAAGAAAAATAAACTCACTGTTGAAATTGTACCAAACAAATATACATAGCTTTGTGTAATTCTACCAAAGAACTGAAGAAAGTTAATAGGAATTCTACATAATATTCCCCAGAAAAGAAAAGGATGAGACTGAAACAAAGACAGTACAAAAGACAAATACACACAAAGAAAGAAAGAAAGAAAGAAAGAAAGAAAGAAAGAAAGA